>JBBBDQ010000851.1:1467500-1987500 GCA_037127315.1 Ascarosepion bandense
GTAATATACATATTTAGATCAGGAAAATAAATAATACTATTCAAATCGAGCTCTCAATCTGGAACATTTTTAATGTTGATAAAATTAATAAAATCTGGCTTTTGGGATTTTATTAATATACACTTCCTTTTTTGGATTTAATATATATATATATATAATGATCGCACCCCAATTGAGCAAGAATGGAAGAATGGTAAACTTCAAAAAACAGGAGCTACTCATGCGTTTATGCATCATTCATTCAATAATGAATTTGAACACTCTCGGCTACTGGCGGGTGTTTACATTGTATATAACACACTAAAATCCACCTTTCTCTACCAAGCGACCATGACTCAGGGGTAAAATTGCTGACTGATGTCATTTCAGTCGGGTTTTAATCCTGGCTAGAAGCAATCAGGTGATGAGCAGTGATACAGTGAAACAGATCTGTCTGCAGATAACTACTTATGATTGTTTAATTACTTCATTTTTGGTCATAATAAAATTAGATCAAGGTATATTTGTATTTAAAAGTGTTCAAGTTTCTATCATGAGTAGTGTCTTTAGGTGATTTGCAATAACTGATTTTATTGTTTACCATTTTTTTAAAGAGCGCTCACAGAACAGTGTTTTTTTTTTAATGTTCATGTAGCAAAGAATTTTTGAAGAAGCAATTTTTAAAATGAGAAGAAATTATGGTGTTTTCATCCATGTTTGTATGAACCTACGAGGTATGGTTACACTTAGTCATAAGTTCTGTTCTTTCATTCAGTAGTTCATTTTTGTTTGGGAATCGCATAATCTCTAACTTTTCTTCCTGGCACAGTCTACATATTTTGCCACCATTATAAGGCTTGGCTGTTTTCACTATACTCCATGTTATGTCTGGATCTTTTCCATATTTTGATTTCAATTTTCACACATGGCTAGCCAATTTTGTACAGTTTTTTAAGTTTTCTATTTTGAATATAGACTTGTGTTTAAACCACCTGGTCTTAAAGGCGTCTTTGGTTGATCCCAAATATATTTTATTTTGGCCATTTAAGTCATGTACCTTTGCTTTGTAAATGACTTCTTTTGTATTACAAAGTCCTTGAAGTGGACATTTATTTTTGTACCTGCAGTTGCATTCTTTATTAGTGATCTTGTTTTGTATAATGCTATCTGAATTTTTGGCATTTTGTTTCTTTATGAAATTATCCAAATTACTAGTGCAACTATAACTTAGCTTGATTGTGTTCTATTGAAAATTTTGTTTAGTTCTGAGCCTTTTGGAAAGTGTAATCATACTAAAAATACTAAAAAATACCTATTAGGTCCAGGCAACCATGGATGAAAACATTATAATTTCTTGTAGTTTTAAAAATTGCACATTCAAAAATTCCCTGTCATGTGAGCATGCAAAAAAATCCACCATTACACGAGCATTCTTAGAAAAAACAGTAAACAATAAAATCAGTTATTGCAAATTACCTGAAGACACCACACATGGTAGAAACCTTTGTCACGTAATGACTCATTTGAAATAACGAAATAAAAAAGGAGGAACTAGAAATAATCTGGCACTGCCGTAAAACGTTATTATGGTTCAATGATGAAATTTGGATAAAAAAGACTGATGCCCAAGGGTTTGATAACCCAATAGGGGCATATGATGGTGCAGAAGTGGCTGAACTGATAGGGTGCCTATTACTACACAAATTAAACCAAATAATAGATTTCCATAATCACGGCCTGTACCGGGATGATGGATTGATAGTGATAGAAAACTGCACGCCTAAATTAGGAGACAAAATGAGAAAGGAAGTACAAAAGTTTTTTAAGTCCCATAAGCTTGAAATAGAAATAGAGCATAACGTGAAAATAGTCAATTACTTAGACATAACGTTAAACATTGCCAATGGGATAATAACACCATACATCAAAAGGAACTATGCCCCAATTTACGTTAATAAAAAGTCTAACCACCCTAGACATATTCTGCAAAGTATTCCTAGAGGTATAGAGGTTAGATTGTCTACAAACTCGTCAAATAGGGAAGTTTTTGAAAAACACAAAAAAATTTTTCAAATGGCCTTAAAAAAAAGTGGGCACCAAGAAAAGTTAGAATTTTCGAACCAAGGTTTAAATAAAAAAGCCAGTAAGAATAGATCAAGAAAAATTATATGGTTCAACCCCCCATATAATAAGGAAGTCAGATCCAAGATAGGAAAAATGTTTTTTAATTTAATAGATAGACATTTCAACTCAAATAATAGACTTAAGCAGATATTTAACAGAAATACTATTAAGTTGAGTTACTCCTGTATGCCTAATATAGGTAAAATCATTAATAACACCAACAAAAGTAAACTAAAAGAGAATACAGCGGCCTCCGGCAATAATAACGTTAAGGAGCATAAGTGTAATTGTAGAGCTAAAAAGGACTGCCCGATTGAGGGTAATTGTAATCAGACAAGTGTAGTCTACAAAGTTAAGGTCTATGTTAGCGAAAATGACAAAAACCCCAAGACATACATAGGATCTACACACGATAATTTTAAAAGTAGGTTTTATAATCATAAAACTTCTTTCAAAAACGCTAGATATAAACATAGCACGGCGTTATCTACCTATGTATGGGAAATAAAAGCCAAAAGTAAAAAGGACCCAATTCTGAAATGGGAAATAATAAAAAAGTGCCCTAGCAGTAATAAGAATAATAAATTTTGCAAACTTTGTGATGAGGAGAAGCTAGCTATAGCTAAATTTGAACCCGCTAATAGGCTTATTAACTCTAGAACTGAGATATTAAATAAGTGTAGAATGCATAAAATGAAGTTTCTTACTTAGGATATCGAAAGTTATAGAAACCCCCCTCCCAGGTTTTTTTTTTTTTTTTTTTTTCCTTCCATCCAACCTCTTCTGCAAATGGGTTAGTCTTAGTAGTGTGTATTTATTTGGTTAGTACATGATCTGCCTTTGCCCTGACGAGCCGTTGTGCGAAACCGCGGTCGGTCTTGGCGATCTTGCTATTTTGTTAGTATTATTTATTAATATATATATATATATATATATATATATATATATATATATATATATAACATATATATATGTGCATTTCTCAAACATTTAGTTCAGTAAATATTTAAAATGTACTGTTTAAACATAGAAAAAACAGACTGTCCACTCAAATAAAAGTATGCATTAAAAATAAAGTTCAAACAAATAAACTGAAATATATATATAAAACACCAAAAAATACCAAGAGACTCTCACCTTAATAAGAATTCTAGGTTTTCCAGAAAGATGATTTCCAAGTGGAAATGCCCTTCTATCTGAAGATTAATTTAGGATGTTTTACATTGGAGTCCTTGAGCACTTTTTGGTGTTTGTATTCGCTACAGTTCTGTCCTAATTTGATCTGTAGAGGCACTGAGTATTCTAGACTTTTGTACCTTTCATTTTTCATGCTTTTTATTTTTGGAAGACTTAGGATTGATACGGTTATTCTTTGATATGATACTGATTACTTTGTTCATTCTCTCTCTCTCTCATATATATGTGTGTGTGTGTGTATTTATATTTATTGGCCACTTAAGTACATGTGACTAAATTGTGTTTTTAAACATTTCTAATCAGCCAAGATATGTAATGAACTTAATGGATGTAGTACCAAAATATGGTCCTAACAATCTGATGAATTTAATAAATGTTAATGGAATTTATAATGACTATGATCTTGACTGTGATGTGTGTACACACACACACATTATATATATATATATATATATATATATATAGCTATTGGGCACATATAATGATGTGCACTAAAAAGTCTGCCTACTTCCACTGAACGCCCATAGCCCAGGGGTAGAGTCGCCAACTGACGCCATTTCGGTCGAGTTTCAATCCTGGGTAAAAAGCAATCGGAGTCTAACCGTACTGATGAGCTGTGATACGGCGAAACAGATCTGTCTGTGGATGACTATATATATATCCAATCTAAAGAAAATGATTTTCAATGCCAGTCTAGTGAGTCTGAGTTTTTCAAAAAATTGAAATTTTATTTGCAACCATTTCTAGAATTTATACAGTATGGTTAGAAAATAAAAGAATTCCAGTGTTTGAAATAAGAAGTCTGCAGATAATGGCTAAACTGGTTGGAGCCAATAGAATAACATCTACCATCACCGATAATTTTATTTTGTGTTAAAATCATCAGTGATGGTGGATGTTATTGTATTACCATCTTAATAACCTCTCTGAAGATGGCTCAAGTGAGCCGAAAGCTTAGAACAAACATAATAAAAAAAATTATCCAAATGTAGGAGAATTTTTGTCTTTATTTTCAACTGAAATTAAAACTAAAATACGACATTTGGAAAGGATCATGATTAAACATAATAGACTTTCATTGTCTCTTATATTTAACAGCATATGTTTAGAAAATTATTTGCTGCCTCGATACACTAAATATATATATATATATATATATATATATATATATATATATATATATTGTTTAATAACTTAGTTTCTGGTCATAATAAGATTAGACCAGTGCACATTTCTATTAAAAAGTGTTCGATACAATTATATTGTAGAACTTTTGAATATTTTCTATTTGTAAACAAGTTATTACGTGACCTAGGTTTCTACCATGAGTAGTGTCTTCAGGCGATTTGCAATAACTGAATAACTGATTTTACTGTTTACACTTTTTTTTTTAGAATGCTCACGTAATGATGTTTTTCCTGAACGCTCATGTGGCAGGGAATTTTTGAATGCACAATTTTGAAAATTACTAGGAATTATGGTATTTTCATCCATGTTTGTATGAACCTAAGAGGTATTTTTCAGCCTGATTACACTTTGTCATAATTTCTGTTCTTTCATTCAGGAGTTCATTTTTGTTTGGGAATAGCATAATTGCTAACATTTCTTCCTGGCACAGTCTACATGTTTTGCCACCATTGTAAGGCTTGGCTGTTTTCACTATGCTCCATGTTATGTCTGGATCTTTTCCATATTTTGATTTCAATTTTCACACATGGCTAGCCAATTTGTACAGTTTTTTAAGTTTTCTATTTTGAATATAGACTTGTGATTAAACCACCTGGTCTTAAAGGCGTCTTTGGTTGATCCCAAATATATTTTATTTTAGCCATTTAAGTCATGTACCTTTGCCTTGTAAATGATTTCTTTTGTGTTGCAAAGTCCTTGAAGTGAACATTTATTTTTATCTCTGCAGTTGCATTCTTTATTAGTGATCTTGTTTTGTATACTGCTATCTAAGCTTCTAGGGTTTTGTTTTTTATGAAACTATCTAAATTACTAGTGTAACTATAACTTAGCTTGATTGTGTTTTAGTTGAAAATTTTGTTTAGTTCTGATCCTTTTGGAAAGGATTTATAGTTGAGAGGTCTAAGATGTTCTAGATCACATGGTGGCTTCCCCTATGGGGATAGAGTCGCAGGTTCAAATCCTGCCAAATGACACACATTTTTGTAACAAAAATTTATCATAAATAATCTGACTGGTAGAAATAAATATATAATACTGTTTGAATTTAAACAGAATATTTATTTAAATATGAGTATTGATAAAAAATAATGTTCAAACAGATCATTTCAAGTTGTCGGTTGTTTATAACCAGTTTTGTTAATCTTCGTTAATTTCTGTAATATATACATAAGGAAATTTTAAAAAATTAAATTAAACTCAAATAAGATGAATAAAGTGTGGTGGGAAGTTATTACATTTTAGATAAATTGAGTGCAGGTGAACTCATACACAAAATGTATCAATGTTTTGCCAAAGAAGAACTAGGCATGTTTAAAAGTTTAAATCTCCTTATCTCTTTCTCTCTATATATATCTATACATATATAAATAAGCAAGTAAATTACCCACATTTCACTGCCTGATGATGGTGTATTAAACACCAAAACTTTATAGCTATTAATTTGCAATATGTTATTATAATAATGATAATTACCATATATCTATGCTCTACTTTTGTATTGAGCATTTTTAAAAGTAAATATCTAGTTGTGAAATGTACTTCCATTAGTATTAACCACTTACATTATATATATATATATATATATATATATATGTGTGTGTGTGTGTGTGTGTGCTAGCAGTATAGCCCGGTATTGCTCGGGTGTAATGAAAGCTTTAAAACTAATCCATGGTCCTGGAGCTCAGACTCAGCCTAAAGAATATGTGTGTGAAGTTTGGTGAGAATCGGATAAAAATTGTAGATTTGTATAAAGGACATACAGACAGATGAACAGACACACACACAAACATCTTGCCTTTTATATGCATATATTATCGATTTTCTGCTCTAGTGTAAGAACTGCAACCTTGAAACTTCTGAATATCGTTTCTTATGTCTTTGTCTATGAGTGTATCAAATTTGATTAAAATCGGACCACTCCTTCTATAACCCGATGTTTTCGATTATTGATATTTATCGGGGGTACCTTGACACAAAAACCTAGCTAAGAACACTCACAGACACTTATAGTACAATTGTGTAAATTTTCAAAAAAATCGGTTCAGCCATTTTGGAGTCTATATGTAACGGGGACACACACACACACAGACAGACAAACAAAGTTCCATTTATAAATAAGTTTAGATAGCTTTATATATATATATATATATATATAATTGACCTCAGACAAAAGGGCATATCATATTTATTACAATAAGAAGGCAATGGCAAAAAACAGTTCTAATTTTCTTCATGGAGGGAATCGAACAGATTTCTTTTGTGAATGTTGATTTAGTCTCCACCGAATGTGGACAACATGAAATGAAAGAATCACTAAATATACTGTGATATTTGAATAAAAATACTAAGTAACCTCAAATTCAGTGATAGTAATTACTAACCACACCTATGGAAATTGTATTGCGCACTTTTAAAATTTATAAAAACATCAACTGAACGATATGAACTGTAAAATATAGACCAATCCTATTTTATTAATAGATTTTATATTTATCAATCTTTTTTTGCTTGACTAACAATTACTGTTGAGTTTTTTAAGAAACATATTTATCTTTCTTTGTATAAACATTCATCTTTGGTCAACTCTAACAACCTACCCTTAAGTTTGAAAAGTATTTTTGATACACCTAGTACAAGGTGCGATGAATAAACTGTCGTCTAAATCATTCAAAAATGAAAATAATGCTGACATCTCATTTTAACATACATTTTCCGAAATTTCAAAAATATCTTTAAATATTAAAGGATAAATTTATTCAATAAAATTGCCATTAGCTTCACTTCCAATGATTTTGCAAATCTTACTTATCTCTTTTGTATGGTCTCCTTGTTTAAGTTGGTGGATGCGAACATAATCCTTGCCATGTTCATCTTTAGTGTTACAAGGAGTTTGTTGGTCTCTTGCTCAAATGGTGTGAAACTGTTGTGGCGTTGACATTAATCATCTGAGTCATTTCTCTGACACTTTGATGTGGTTTTGCTCAACAATTGCTTGCAATTGTTCATTGACAAGACTGCATGACCATTCTCTACCTTCTTCATTTTCAAGGCTCTTATCACCAATATGGAATTTATGAAACCACCTTTGTACTGTCCGATCACTTGTGGACCCATCTCTCCCCTGCTCTGTTGATATTGGCAGAAGTTTGGAAGGCACTGTGCCCAATTTTGAACTCATGCAAGAAAAGTAAACAAAATCACTATTTTTATGTTCATAAGGGTTCTCTACTTCAAGAATATTTCTATCTGAAAATAAGTTAAAATTATTAAAGAGCACACATTATTATGCATACCAAAATTCACTTTATATATTCCATGAATACTATGTTAAAATACAACATTTTGAGCAGCTATTTTTTTTAGTCAGGTGCCATACGTGATACATGCTTTGGGCAATCATATCTGTTTTGTGACATGACTGACTAGGCAGAAGATTATCCCACAGTAGTTTGCCTTTGCTTTCTGCAGTAGACTGGTTGCCAAGGCTGTAGAACCTAATCTGTCCTGTTATTTAACCCATAACTGGAGGAAAAGAGATGGATTAATACCTTTCCAAAGGGTATTTATGCGCAATTGAATACAAGGAATTCAACTGGAATTCAAACTCAGCTCTCTGAGTTGTCGTTCCGAATCGATATCCACTGCACCATAACATACGTAAAAACCTTATAGTTTTTTTTTTCACACTTCTTGCCTGCGGAACTCTCTTCCAGTTTCTTGCTTCTATCAATCTACATTAAAAAATTTAAATGCAACATCAGTTGCCATCTTCTATCTCCCTGAATTCTGTTCTTTTATTGTCCTTTCTTTTCAATAATGTCTTCTTGCTTTCTTTCATTCTTGATTGCATCTTACTGGCATTATCAACTTGATTGTGGTGAAATGTTTAAAAAAAGAAAAGAATAAGATGATTGATTTGTTCTATATTTTAAATCTCAAAAATAGCTCAGCATATTAGAGAAAAGCTAACCTCAGACTAGAAAGTACATTTCTATAAATGACAGACAGATGTGTCAGCAGCTTTGATAATATAAATAGACACTAGAATTTATAAATGGATTGGATTTATCCCTTTGATATTTGATGCCAGAGATTGCTTCTTAATAGGAGATAATGTATCATAGCCATTAAATATCCGAGCTGTCACGTCATCTCTTAGATGCTTATATTTATTGACTCTTTAGTTTTCTTTTGTCCTTGCTGCATTGATTATTATTTTAAGTTTCCAATTGATGCAGCTAATTATCAACTTCATGTTTGCCTTAGTTAATTCGTATTTTTTATTTGTGGCCCTCCTCCTTTCCTGTGCAACTTTGAAGCTTTTTACCGTCCCTCCTATTTCTCAATCTGCCATCGCTTAACATAAGCTTGTCAAATAGGTGGTTTTCTGCTTACCTACTTCCTCTTTGACTTCAATATATCTTGTAAGTGTCAAATTTTCTAAGCATCCATTGTTGAGTATTGTTTCCAGAAATTTCAGTTGTCTTTGATTCATATTATGCTGAAACACCAGTTCTTGTACAAGTGGAGTAGATAGACTAAACTATCGCCTGGTTCACACCCCACCCACGTCTATTGAACAGGTGAAGAGGCTCATCCCTTGTTCCCTGTTTAGGATGTGGTTTCCGGCTTCCTCTTTTCCAATCTTTTCACTCTTTTCTTTTTTTTTTTTCAATTGGAGTAGATAGACTAAACTATCGCCCGGTTCACACTCCACCCACATCTATTGAACAGGTAAAGAGGCTCATCCCTTGTTCTCTGTTTAGGATGTGGTTTCCGACTTTCTCTTTTCCAATCTTTTCACTCTTATGTAGCCCCCTGCACATCAGTGGTGTTACCGCCTTGCTCGGGGTGATACGGTTAAAAAAAAACATCGAAGTTAAGCAAGATCAAGACTGATCAGTCCCTAAATGAATGACTGCTTAAGAATATCAGGTGCTATAAGGTTGAATGTGCCAGTGGTGTAGTTCTTTTTTTTTAATCATATCACCCTGAGCAAGGTGGTAATGCCACTGATGCGCAGGGGCTACGTAAGAGTGAAAAGATTGGATAAAGAGAAAGCTGGAAACCACTCTTAAACAGGGAACAAGGGATGAGCCTCTTCACCTGTTCAATAGACACGAGTGGAGTGTGAAAGGTTATGAGAAAGACTGATAGGTTATAGGGGATTTCAGGAAGTGAGTAAGAGAAGGATGAGAATACTGATGAGAGTGGAGTGGATGGAGAAGGGTGTATGAGAGAGAGGATGCAGGTTAGTGAGATAGGAGATTATTGACTTTACATTTAAATTCTTGGAGATTGTAGCTGTTGGGAAAGCAAGTAAATGGAAGGGAATTCCACAGGCGGGAAGTGTGAAGAAAAGCTGATGGAGTAGAATTTGCGTTTACAATTTATTGGTTTCACACTAAGAGGGTGGGACCTAGTTGCTAATCTTGTGGCTCGAGTAAATTTATATATAGGGGGATAATGGATAATGGCGGGGAATTGGAGATAAGAGTTCCAATTCTTGTTGGACTTGTTATATTCACTTGTGCAAATACCCTGGAAAAGATAGAAGTCCACCCCTTTTTCCCTCTAGCTATAGATTTTAGACTTGTTTTGATAAATTCTTATTATCTCCAAAAAATTTCTTACAATCTAAGAAAATTTCTGGCTTTAAATAACCAGCAATAGGTTGATTAGCCTTTAATCAATCAATGATTCTATGTCTCTTTTTGGTCTCTATTTTCTGTAAGACTTTCTTGTTTCTTAAATGCCCTGTCTGTGGTATTCTCATCATCCTTCCGTAGAACTATATTTTCATTTTTTGCTTTATCTGTGATGAAGTTGTTCAGCATTTCTTTGAAAATCATTTATTTTTAGTTCTTCTTCTTCTTCTATGTGCTCTGTCCCTTCAGGACGTAGGCGATCATGGCTTTCCATGTTTTCCTATCCCTGGTGGCTCTGAGCATGCCTTCTCCTGTTACACCGTGCAATCCTCGTTCCGTCACCCACCTGATTAGGTCCTTCAAATATGTTATCCATTGCTTTCCTCTGTTTCTTTTTCCCTCTATCTGGCCTGTTAGTATCTGGTTCTCCAATCCCTCCTTCCCCATTGCGTGTCCCAGGAACTTCAGCTGTCTCTTCCTGATGCTCAGTATTAATTTCCTTTTCGTTTCCATCATTTCCAAGACCTCATCATTGCTCACATGCTCGATCCATGATATTTGCAGCATCCTTCTGTAGAACCACATTTCAGTTGCTTCAAGTTTTTCCTTCCTCTGTGATGGTATTGTCCAGCATTCACTGCCATATTGAAGGATGGACATCACATAGCAATCCAGTACTCTCTTCCTAGTTTCTAGCAAAATTGTCCTGTTTCTTGATACCTTACTCAACTTCTGGAATGCTTCTTTTGCCATGCAAAGTCAGCTTTGGATCTCTGTGTCACACTTTCCGTCTTCTGTTATAACACTTCCCAGGTATTTAAATTTTTGTACCTAGTTATTTTCTTGGCTTCCCTATTGATGTTGGTTTTCCAGTTACTGAGGCCTTTTTATAATTTTTGCTGATTTTATGGAGAATTGCTTTGTGGCATGATTCCATGTTAATAAAATAATACTTGTTTGTCTTGTCTAATTTAATAATCATTTTGTCAGTTTGGTCAAACTTATTTATGTCCATTGGCATTGTTTTTTGCAGCTCATTAGTGGCATGTTGGAATTTTATTTTGGTAATGTTACGGATGTACGTCGTGGTGCAGTGGATATTGGCTCAAAACGAGAAATCGGGGAGCCGAGTTCGAATTCCAGTTGAATTCATTGCATTCACTTACGCGCAAATACCCTTGGGAAAGGTAATAATCCGTCACTTCCTTCCAGTTATAGGTTAAATAATAGGACAGATTGGGTTCTATAGCCTTGGCTGGCAACCAGTCTACTGCAGAAAGCAATGGCAACCTACTGTGGGATAATCTTCTGCCCAGTCAGTCATGTCTCTTTCGAGACATGATAACCCAAGTGTGTTTCACGTATGGCACTTAACTGACTGAATGTTATGGACCTTTGTTAATGTTATGGACCAGGTTAAGGTCCAAAAAGAACAACAAGGGTAGAAATAACAAATATATATTAACAAGAAATAACAATACAAAATGTGGAAAGTATTAGTATGACTGTCATTCTGGTTTGGAGTGAGCTACTACCAACTCAACTCTTTCTCTCTTGAAAGGCATAGTATATATAGTTAGGACAAGTTCATCTTGGAGTTACAGTTACAGACCCATGATAGTTAATTAGAAAAAATAAACACCTTTTATTTTTGCTCCCTACATTTTTTAATCTTCAATTTTAATTCTAAATTTTACTTTTTATTCTTGATTTTTATTTTCATTTTATTTAAAATTTTACTTTTTCATCTATTTGTAATATTTGAATATTTAAATTTTTGTTTCATGACCCATGCCTCTTTGATTTCTTTTCTCTGATTTTTTTTATTTTTAATAGTTTGTATTTAAATTTTAATTTTTAAATTACATGTTTAGCTTTTGTTAATATATTTTCCATTTAACCGTAAGAGTTTAATTATCATCTTTTAATTTCCAGTAGTATTTAGAGAGAGAAAGCTAGAATTACGATGTATTTTATTACCGAAAGATAGGTTCTGCTGATAAAAATGTGTCTGAATACTATTCTTAGCACATCTCACATAGTTTTTGGTAAAATTAGGATTTTCAGTAGTGGAGATGGTAGCTTAGTATGCTATGGAATTTGTAAGGATCTGAATACTTTCAGTCTTAATATCAAAGAGTTCTTGTTTTTTTGTGGTATGTTAGTTTCGTCTTTTTCAAACTAGAGTTTCTTCACATGTCATGTCAGTTTTTAAAAGTTCATATCTTCATGTGTCAGTTTGTGCTGATAATTTTCTATTTATGAAATTGTTTACTTGCTCCTAAATTTGATAACTTAAAAAAAATTTGTTAGTCTTCAGCCAGACATGTATAAAATAAATATTGCTACCCAAATACACCCAATATAGATGCATTTATATCTGGATGATTTTGCATCAAAGAAGTTGAACTTTGGTATATTTTGCAAGATTAAGCTTATAAGCAATATCATTTTTTCTGTCTGAGAAAATGAAAAAAATGGTTTATAAACACCTGTTTGTTTTGATATATTTGCTGAAATGCTTCAAGGGAACTAACTCATTTTATTTTTTTCACTTTTTTATACAATCAAGTAGTGCAGATTATTATGAGTAATAAGCTATAAAATAAACAAAAATCTCTTTTATATATGTAGTAATATTGAAAAAGCCTTCCCACATTGACTATATATGTATATATGTAAAATATACTCAGGGTGTATCTATGAATGGACCAAATGAATAAAAAGTGACAAGAAGAAAATATATTCTTAGCTGACAGGTTTTGTCCTCTGATGGACTTTATTAGTATTTGTCTATATTTTTGAGATGAGACAGTATTTACAGTATTTATATTATTCAGACTATTGTCCTCATCTTTGTTGCTATTTGTACAACGTTTTCGGTTCTAGGAATTTCAAACTGAAGCCTTTATTACCATAACTGGGGTATATCATCCTCATTATTTGTGTAAAGCTTTGATTGGAAGTCACGAGTTATCTCCCTCTAACCCTGCAAATTACTTGTTCACCACTGCTGTAGCCTGGTATTGAACTCACAACTCTAAGAGTCAAGTCAGGAACTAACCAACGTCTATATCCACTGGGATATGCCATGTGTCCTTAAGGGCAAGAACAACGGAATTTTTGGGACTTATAAACTTAATATCCAGTAACCCTTTTTTTACCAGAGTTCATATTGCAATTTTTTGATGTTATGGTTTTCTCTACTATTTTTGATATTAATGGTTTTCAATAGTATTTTTTACCAGAGCACATATTGCAATGCTAGGCTTCAAAAATCTCCTAAGCTGACCAAGCATAAAGATGAACACAATATGGAAACCAGTAATAAAGAGTGCTAGAGAAAATCATTAATGTCAAATAGCTCATTGTGGTGAACATGATTTTCATTTGAATATAAGAAACAATATGTTTGTTATTTATGGATGTAGAAAGACATGTCAAGGCATGTCACTGCCACTACTACGCAGGGGGCTACATAGAGTGGAGAAAGGATGATTAAATATAGGAAATGTCAGAGGGTGGATGATAGGTGGGTAAGGATACCGAGAATGAGGGTTGGGTAGATGAGAGTGTTCTGAGAATAATTGGGAGTTAGTGTGATAGGAGGTGTCTATTGACCCTACATTTAAACACCTGGAGATTGTAGCTGTCGGGAAAGCAGACTTGTGGAAGGGAGTTTAACAGGCGGGAAGCACGAGAAAAGAAGCTGTTGGAGTAGAATTTACGGTTACATCTTATTTGTTTAACTGTAAAAGGATGGGACCTAGTTGCTAATCTAGTATCTTGTGTAAATTTGTGCTTAGGTGGCACCAGTGATCTAAGCTCATCGAAGCTGAAGCCATGAAAGTACTTGTAGAAGAGGCACAGGGAAGCCACATCATGCCGGTGAGAGAGCGGTGCAGCCGGTCTGCCAAGTCAGTATCAACCACGTTACAGATCCTCCTTTGTATTTTGTCAAGAAGCCCAAGGAGAGCAGCAGGGGCACCCGACCAGATATGGCAGCAATATTCAATACATGAGCGGATGGTAGATTTGTATATGTGCAGAATAGATTCAGGTGGGAAAAACTTCCGGGCCCTGCACAGAGAGCCGACTTTCATAGCAGCAGATTTGGCAATGGATTCGATATAGTCATTCCATTTGAGGTCTGCCTAAAGTGTAAGGCCAAGGAGGTGTAGTATTTTACTCTCTGGGAGGCTAGCCTGTCCCATGCTAATGGGAGGTAGATGTGATTGTCTATGGTGGTTAGTTGATAACAGCTTCATTTTAGAGGCATTGAAATTTACCAGCCATTTCCTACCCCAGGCCACTACGGATTGGAGGTCCCTTTCAAGTACGGCAGCGAGGTTCACTTTGTCATCCACACCTGGTTTTTGATCGATGCGAGAGTAGATTGTTGTGTTATCGGCATACATGCCAACTTGGGCTCTAATGGCATCGGGGAGATCATTAATGTAGATCAGAAAGAGCGTGGGACCTAGGATAGAACCTTGAGGGACACCCGCGTTCGTATGGTAGTTTTGGGAGGCATGCCCATTTGATACCACCTTCAATGTGCAGTTAGAGAGGAAAGACTGGATGAGGTCAAACAGATGTCCAGTTATCCCGTAGCTCCGCAGTTTGCACAAGAGGCCAGCATGCCAGACCCTGTCGAACACTTTGGAGATATCCAAGGCAATGGTTCGGGCTTCACCATTCTTGTCAAGTGCCCAGTATATGTACTCGATAATGGTCGTTAGCATATCAGCAGTAGACCTGGTGAAGCGAAACCCATACTGTTTGTCAGAGAGAAGCCTGTTGGCCGTGAGATGCTGAATCACCTCGGCGTTGATAATGGCTTTGAAAACTTTGCCAAAGATCGGAAGGAGCCTAATAGGACAGTAATTGGCGGGGTCTGAGGGTTCGCCAGAATTCTTAAATATAGGAACTATGCAGGAGGACTTCCAACAGGCAGGAAAGCAGGAAGCAGATAGGCAGAGGTTATAAAGTTTAGAGAGTTCTAGGGCACATTTCTTTAGTACTATGACTGGGATTCCGTCACTGCCGCTCGCTTTGTGTGGGTCAAGTTGTGCAATTATCTTGGCGACCAACGAGGGTGTAATGTGGACGTTATTTAGTTGAGCCTTAGTTCTGGGTGGGAACACGTTTCTCTAAAAACCCTAATTGAAGGGACTCTTTACTCAATCTTTGCTTTAACTCCATCCCTGACTCCTGCACTACCATGCAACTCTGCCCCCTCAGAAACTCTGACCACGCTGTAGTCTCCATCAACATCTTAATCCGCACTAACTCTACCCAAGAAAACCAGACCAGCAGAATATCATACTGCTACCAAAGAGCAGACTGGGACTCGTTCAGAGATTTCCTTTGCGATGTCCCCTGGAACAACGTCTTCGATCTTCCTGTCGAAGACTGTGCCTCCGAGGTCTCCTCTTGAGTTAAGGCTGGCATCGATGCTTTTATCCCGGCCAGGAAATTCCAACTAAAACCAAATTTGTCCCCCTGGTTCTCACCCGCTTGCTCGGCTGCCATTGCCCACCAGAACCATTTCTTCCAGTATCGGAGCTGCTCGTCGAACCAAAACAGGCGCCTTTTCGCCTCAGCACGGAACAAGTGTAAAAAAGTACTGAACAAAGCTAAGAGGGCGTTTGTGACCAGAATTAGGCAACGCATTGGTGAATACATGATTTCTTATTTCAATCTTAATGGCAAGAGTGTCAGTCAATCAAAACCTCTGTCTAGACTGCATTTCTGTTGATGTATTCATTATTGTTACAAGATTATTATTTTAGTTTTTTCTGTATCCCATCATTTTTTAAGATAAGAAAGAAAACATTTTATATTTTGATCTGACTTAAAGGGACCTTTGAGTATATTTTTATTTTGATTCAGAATGCATTTTATTCTAATTTTTCATAAAACTTTTAATTAGCGGATTGTTTCTTGGATTCAAATGAAAATCATATTAATATTTATTTTATATATATATTAGTCTGTCTTTTGATAGTATTAGACAAAGTGATTGCTCATCACTGGGTGACCTAAGTTGATGTCTTTAAAACAAGAGGCGAATAAACCAGTTATAAAGTTTTTATATCAGCTGAAAGATGTCAGCAGATACTAGAAATCTCAAAGTCTTTGAAAAGATTGATATATCTGTAAAAACTGATTTAATCCAATTAAAATTAACTGAAGGTATCTAAAACATTTTACATAGAAAATTCTGAAACACTTGTGACTTTGTGTCATTGAATTCATGTTTTGACTTTATAGAACAACAAGAACTGGTAAAAAAATATAATAATTAGCACTCTGCATCATTTATAAATGTTACTGTTGCATGGTATGCAAATAAGATACACACATTAATAGAGTAAACATCAGGTACCTAGAAAAGGAGAAATTATGTAGCTTCCTACAAGATTTACACATCACTACAATGGTGTCACTGATAGGATGGTTTAAACAGTTGTTACAAGGATGAATTTAGATATAAAGATAATAATAATGTTTAAAAAGTTTTAGTAAGGGATTCTATTGAGTCCTACTTGTTATTACAAAAAAGTTTTAATTCATGAAGTAGTTGTTAAATAGAGAAATTGGGAATAGAACGTTTTGGAAGTTTGTAGAAAATTCCAGTAGATTTGAGGGAATTTGAAAGGTTCTAGAAATATGAAAATTAGGTGTTAGCCCCGATAAAAATAGGTTTTGGGCATAGAGCAGTTAATTGTTGACAGGATGGGCTGACATTATCAACTCTGGCTTTGATTCTAAGATTTATATCCAGCCAAAAGAATCTCATAAAAAAGTCAGTTGACATCTTTTCTATAAGATTCTTCAGCTGGATATAAATCCTTGAATCAAAGCCGGAGTTGATAAAGTCAGCAAATCCTTTTAACAGCTCTTTCAGGTTTTAATTGTTCAACAACTTTTCTATGAGATTCTTTTACAGAGTAAAAATGGTTCCATATTTTAGAAAGTAAAAAGAAAATGTTTTAAGAAATAAGATGAAAAGTATGATAATACATCAAAGTTTAATACAGAAAATATTAAATACGTTTGCTCCAAACTAATATATATGAATAAAGCATCACTGCCAACACTTGTGTTTGAAAATGGATTGCCAGAGAACAAACATAGTCAACCTCGTTTTGATGTAATTAGAGCTCATGTGCTGCTGGGATCATGTGACATAAAAATAATATATATATATATATATATATATAGGTACATAATGAGGATTCCAGAGAGATAAAAGAAAAAGATCTGACAGTATTCTTTGAATGCATTACTTCTAGTATATGTGACTCTACAAAAATATATATGCAGGTTTCATTAAAAATAATATATATATATATATATATATATATATATATATATATATATATATGAGTACATAATGAGCATTTCAGGCTATCAGATAATTCTGACAGTATTCATTGAAGATGTTATTTCCAGTGGATGTGAATTTACAAAGCAAACAATAAAAATGAACGTTTTTTTTTTGTTGGGGGTGGGGGGGGTAGTCAATTTCTGTAGTGTAGAAATCAAATAACTTGCCTTCTAACATGGTTGCCTTCCTTTTGTCCCCTTAAAGTAATCTACCTCATTCATAGGAGAGTATCTAAATTAGCAGGTTGGTTAGTCCACTATACTATAATGGACCTGCCCAACACATTTGTATGAGTGGATTCTATTCACCTATATATATATATATATATATATATATATATATATATATCTCCATTAATCACTCAGTAGGTTCTTTCTTGTGGTGCAGTGGATATCAGCTGGGAACGACAAATTGTGGAGCCAAGTTTGAATTCCAGTTGAATTCCTTGCATTCACTTATACACAAATACCCTTGGGAAAGGTATTAATCCATCTCTTCCCTCCAATTATGGGTGAAATAACAGGACAGATTGGGTTCTATAGCCTTGGCTGTCAACCAGTCTACCGCAGAAAGCAATGGCAACCTACTGCAGGATAATCTTCTACCCAGTCAGTCATGTCGCTTTCAAGACATGATCACCCAAAGTGTGCATCACGTGTGGCACTTAACTGACTGACACCAATGTTCTTGTGTGTCAAACCATTTACTAATAACCAATACCCAACATGTAGTCCATATTTTTCACAATATTTGAAATTAATTGAACCCTTTCCAGTTTACTTAAGAAAAATGTTGAATTTAAATAGACTAGTATAACAAAAAGAATTTGAATTTTTCAAAAATGTCCTTACCAAAAATATATCCATTGTTAAGATTTTTAATGCTCAGAAGGATGTCACATTAACAACAGATATCAAGTTAACTTTCTATATCAGTAATTTTATCTCAGCAATAATGTACCTATATAGATGATTAATGACTACAGAATCTAATTACAGTTTTCCCTCACCATTTCACAGTTCACCTTCCACGGTCAAGCTGTATCATGGGCTTTTAGAATATATATGTATATATATAATTTAATATTGTGAAAATTACAAAAAAAAATAGAAAAACTATGGAAAGTTGAATATCATAAAAATTTGTTATTTTGGTAGTAAAATAGGTATTTTCTCATCCGAAAAAGTAAAAAACAGTAAATACATAAATTATGAAGTATATTGCATCATTTTACAGAAAAAAACATATACACTGAAAGTAGTTCTGTGGCTGGCCAGCACAATGGGTCTCATCTTCTCATGTGGTCTCTATCTATGAAGGGCTGGACATGACTCGCTGTTTATATAATGTTTAACTGTTTATGAATCTTACTAAATTTTTATGTAGCAAAAGAAGTTTTTGTAACTTATACGTCTTTTTCACACTTCTCAAATACATAAGGTTACATAACTCATGTCTTTTTTAACACTTGTGCAATACCTGCGTACAGTACTTTACAAGTGTGCACGGTCATGTGCAACAATTACTACTGTAAACCGATATTTCACTATATATTTTCAGAAATATGATAGAAGAGTTTTGGAGAAGGGTAGATAGAGGCTGGGTTATTAGTATGGGGTGGGTTTTTTTAGGCTTAAAATATACCTAAATAATAAGATAAATATTGTGCCTGTACTTTGTGGTTTTTTGAGTTTTACGAGGGATCTTGGAACACAATAACTGTAAAAAGTGAGGAAACTATGTCCACAAAGGTCCACTGTATTTATCTAGAGAAAAAATGGGTTTAGAGATTATAGAGAGCACTAGAAGAGTTAGCTATTTTTTATTAGATAAAAAATTATTGCTGAAATTCATTCCTAAGGCTTTAGAATTGATTCCTAATCTAATAAAAGGATTACCAAAAAGTTACTACTTCTAGAATGTTAAGATGGGCCATAAAAACTCATAATCTTTGATTTTGATACTGAATATATAAAAGAAAATACTATTCATCCTGTCAATGCATTTTCACAATTACAGCTTAAGAGAGAGAGTGTGGTGATACTGAGCAAAGTGAGGGATTGGATGTTTGCCCTCAGAGGTCCAGAAAGCAAATAGCCAAAACTGGTCTTTGCGCACCCAATTCCATGCATATGTTCCAGCAGAAAACCAAAAATTAATTAAAAATCAAATTCCAGTTTGCGAGCCTATGCAAATTTTATTTATCACCCAATGGGAAGCCCAGAATGAAATACGAGTGTGAATTCCCAAATGACCTGCTGGGACCCACAAAGACGAAATAAAAAGCTGACACAGAAAGCATCGCCAGTTGAGAAAGTGTGAGCATAATTAGCACATCCCTTGACCGCATCAAATGATCCACTATGCTCGCCTCACTTTTCCCTCTCACCTTCTTCTTTGCTGTCCCTGAGCTACTTACCCAACCAAAGGAGCAGATATATCAAAGACATTCCTAACTGACAAATGCTCTCACATACAGATGCACAAACTCTCCTTTCAGCATTTATTGCTATGAACATTTTAACGTCCGTTGGATTCTTCCTAAAGACATTATTTTTATTTGTAAAAACCTTAATTGATATCTGTGTATATATAAATGTTGTTTCTATACTCAATTTAATTTTCTTGTTTTATAACCCCTTTTATAACGATATAGTGGGCTATCTACTCACGAGACCAAATTCAGTTAATCTGTTTCAACATACAACTACGTTTCACTAGAACAGATAACTGACTATAAGAGCATATAAGATAATATGGAAAACAAATTTTAGCAGTGGTTTAAAACTGATGTTCTACTCCTAAGCTGACTTGCCTCAGAAGCATTACAGGATCCATTATTAATTAAAATTGCCCCAAGAATAAAAAGTGACATGTGAAGTAGACGTTCTAAAGACATGAGCATAACTATAAAAAATACTATCAGAGGAAACAGAAATTTAAGAAGTACTAGTAGAAAAGTTAAGAAAACAAGTACTAAAAAGTGTGCATGACATTTATTCTAGAATGACAGATTAGAAACATAGCAGAAGTATGCATATGATTTAGGAAACTATATCCACAAAGGTTCAAAATTTAACAATGTTAGATTGTATCCTATTTTAGTGGATTCTCTTACTAGGTAGCCTAAAGTTGTCCATGAAAATGATAAAGAAAAATGGCAGACCTGAAGGAGACTACCACCACCTTTAAATTTGTTGTTTTAAATTTTTTTTTACTTTTTTCAGAGCAGTTTTATCGATTATTACATAAAGTTCCTGATTACCAAAAACATTTGGAAAAATTTCAATATTTAAACAAGTTTAAGGGGGGCTCAGTTTTTCATACAATGTTATAGTAAATTGATCCTCTATTTTGGAACCACTTGCAATGGGGTCGCTTTTTGTTGCTCGTGTTTTTGTCTTTTTCAAGTTTTCTTCAGTTCTTATGATAGAATCTTCCTAGGGACTCCAAGAATGGCTTTATTCAAAAATTTTGCAAAGGATTCAGTTGTTGAATATGTGCAAGCAAAAAAGTTAATTGCACAGGATCGATTTACTATTTAAGGTTTTATGAAAAACTGATCACCACCCCACACTAAAATTGTTTAAATGTTGAAATTTTTACAATTATTTTTGTCAATCAGAAAGTTTAAGGTATAATCGACAAGATTGCACTGAAAAAAAGTAAAAAAAATTGATAATCAACAAATTTACCGATGGTGGTAATGCCGTACCGGCGAGTGGTTCCAAAATGGAAGATCGTTATATGAAAAACTGAGCACCACCAAAAATTGTTTAAATATTGAAATTTTTCCAAATGTTTTTTGTCAATCAGAATGTTTAGGGTGTAATTAATAAGATTACATTGAAAAAAGTAAAAAAAAAAAAAAAAAAAGAAAAACAACAAATTTAAAGGTGGTGGTAGTCTCCTTCAGGTTTACCAAAAAAAACAATACCATAATTCAAATATTACAAATAATATTCTAAAGAAATGGGATCAGATAATGTCTCAGAATGTTGTTATGATAAGCTGTGTTCTTGGTTAAGAAACTTGGTTGTATCTAATCTAAATCTAATCTAATCTAAACGTATTTATAAATGAAACTTTGTCTCTATGTGTGTTTCTGTTCACTATAGATTCTGAAATGGCTGGACTGATTTTCTAGAAAATTTACACAGTTGTACTATAAGCATCTGTGAGTGTTCTTAGTTAGGTTTTGTGTCGAGGTACCCCCAATAAATATTGAAAATTGATAATCGAAAAAAATCGGGTTATAGAAGGAGTGGTCTGATTTTAATCAAATTTGATACTCATAGACAAAGACATAAGAAACGATATTCAGAAGTTTCAAGGTTGCAGTTCTTACAATAGTGCAGAAAATTGATAATATAGATATATAAAAGGCAAGATATTTGTGTGTGTGTGTCCGTTTATCTGTCTGTATATCCTTTATAAAAATCCACAATTTTTATCGGATTCTCACCAAACTTCATACAAATATTCTTTAGGTTGAGTCTGAGCTCCAGGACCATGGGTTAGTTTTAAAGCTTTCATTACACCCAAGCAACACTGGGCTATACTGCTAGTAAATTATATATATAACCAATGTGTTCATATGTAAATGAGGCAAGATATTTTAATATCATTAATCCCCCCACCAAAACAAAATTTTTTTTTATGCTCTTGATGGATTCTGAGGTTCTTATATATGCTCTTTATTTTTTTATTAATTCTTTGATTTCCTACTCTCCTCCTCAGAGATTGAAATTTGTTTTGTCGATTATTGAGTTGTGATTTTGGTTTTGTTTTTCATAGTCTTTTCCAATATCTTCCTTGCTCTCTTGATCTTCAATTGACTTATTACCACCATTTTACTTTTACTTTCTTGGTTTTACTTGGTTTCTTGGTTTTACTTTTCTTGGTTTCTTGGTTTTACTTTTTTTGGTTTCTTGGTTTTACTTGGTTTCTTGGTTTTACTTGGTTTCTTGGTTTTACTTTTCTTGGTTTCTTGGTTTCTTGGTTTCACTTTTCTTGGTTTTACTTTTCTTGGTTTTACTTGGTTTCTTGGTTTTACTTGGTTTCTTGGTTTTACTTTTCTTGGTTTCTTGGTTTTACTTGGTTTCTTGGTTTTACTTTTCTTGGTTTCTTGGTTTTACTTGGTTTTACTTTTTTTGGTTTCTTGGTTTTACTTGGTTTCTTGGTTTTACTTTACTTGGTTTCTTGGTTTTACTTTTTTTGGTTTCTTGGTTTTACTTGGTTTCTTGGTTTTACTTGGTTTCTTGGTTTTACTTTTCTTGGTTTCTTGGTTTTACTTGGTTTCTTGGTTTTACTTTTTTTGGTTTCTTGGTTTTACTTGGTTTCTTGGTTTTACTTTACTTGGTTTCTTGGTTTCTTGGTTTTACTTTTCTTGGTTTCTTGGTTTTACTTGGTTTCTTGGTTTTACTTTTCTTGGTTTCTTGGTTTTACTTGGTTTCTTGGTTTTACTTTTCTTGGTTTCTTGGTTTTACTTGGTTTTACTTTTTTTGGTTTCTTGGTTTCTTGGTTTTACTTGGTTTCTTGGTTTTACTTTACTTGGTTTCTTGGTTTTACTTTTCTTGGTTTCTTGGTTTTACTTTTCTTGGTTTCTTGGTTTTACTTTTCTTGGTTTCTTGGTTTTACTTGGTTTCTTGGTTTTACTTTTCTTGGTTTTACTTGGTTTCTTGGTTTCACTTTTTTTGGTTTCTTGGTTTTACTTGGTTTCTTGGTTTTACTTGGTTTCTTGGTTTTGGTTTCTTGGTTTTACTTTTCTTGGTTTCTTGGTTTTACTTGGTTTCTTGGTTTCTTGGTTTTACTTTTCTTGGTTTCTTGGTTTTTCTTGGTTTCTTGGTTTTACTTTTCTTGGTTTCTTGGATTTTCTTGGTTTCTTGGTTTCTTGGTTTTTCTTGGTTTCACTTTTCTTGGTTTCCTGGCTGGGATTAATTACTATCACCTCTTCTTTCATCTCCTCTTCAGAATCTTGTCTCGGCCTTATTTTGTCAGCAACTGCGATAACACTCTTCTCACTGTTTGATAGTAATACTGTATTTTTTTCTCTTTCTCCACATTAATTCTATTAACCCTCTATCCATACCTTGATATTGAGCACTTTATGACAAAAAGATTTACTTGCAAAAATGTCTTTTCACCTGTAAACTACTAAAAAAAAAAAACCCAGCCATTTTGACATCATTACAGTTTAACACACATATATATATATATATATATATCGTGAGGAGAAATAGTGTATTACCTGGTGGATTTCGCCAAAATTTGATCCTTTCACACCATATGCCTCTGACAAATACTTAGAATATTTTGGCCAGAGAAGATCTCCAATGAAGACCTGTTGAAGAGATGCAAGGAAGAGAACATGGACACCATCATTACAAGAGGGCAGTGGAGATGGATTGGGCACGTGCTCCAGAAAGATCCACAGTCAATCACAAGAACAGCACTGCACTGGACCTCAGATGGCAAAAGAAAGAGAGGAAGACCAAGAATGACATGGAGAAGTACAGTAGAGAATGAGATGAAAGCCATGCAGTACTCTTGGGGTTCATTGACTAGTCTGGCCAAAGATAGGCAGAGGTGGAGAAGCTTTGTTGCTGCCCTACACACCATTGGGTGTAAAGGATGATGAATGAAATAAATATATTACCTGAACAAAATAAGAATAAATTACCTGTATAAGATAGCATACTGCCAATAGATGCATATGAAACTAAATGTTATTCAATGTTTAAGAAAATATTGCAAAATCTTAATTTTCAAGGGGGAAAAAATAATCGTACAAAAAAAACAAATATCTTATCTCCAATTAATACTTTGTAGCAAAGCCTTTATTAACTTCAACAGCAACCAATCTCTTCTTGTAGTCTTTAATTAATGATTGGCGTACCTTAGTAGGTATTTTAATCCATTCTTCCTGGTAAATTGTCTTCAGATTTGGAATGTTTGTTGAACCTCTTGCCTGGATTTTAATTTTCAAACGCTACCATAAGTTCTTTACTGGATTCAAATCCAGGGACTGACTCTGCCATTGTAGGATGTCAAAATTGTTTTCGGCAAGCCACTTCTTCGTAGTCCTAGCAGTATGCTTGGGATCATTGTCTTGCAGGAAAATCCAATCAGGAGGAAGCTCAAAACTCTCTACAAAAGGCACCAAGTTTTATTTTAGGATTTGTTGATATTTTTCTGAATTCATTTGACCATCTATAATTGACAGTTTACCATCACCTCTCACAGAAAAGCAGCCCCAAACCATGATACTACCATCACCAAATTTGACAGTTGGGATTGTGTTCTTTGGTGCATATGCTTTGTCATCTTTCCTTCATACATGATTGCAAGAATTACAGCCAAACAACTAATTCTTAGCTTCATCTTTCCATAAAACTCTTTCCCAAGAAGAATTTGGGTTATCTTTACACTCTTTTGTGAATTTTAACCTTACATATCTGTACCATTTCAAAAGGAATGGTGTCTTTCTTGGTGTGTGCAACTTTAGACTGTCTCTTTGTAGTTCATTACTTATTGTTTGTTTAGTTATGTGAACTCCTGATAGACGCAAATCATTCTGAAGATCTCAGGTAGCCATTGAAATTTTTTGCATCTGTTGACCCAACTTTCTCCATAATCTTAGAGAGATCTTTCTAGAGCACCTGATCTGCATTAGTTCTCAACAGTATCACATCTTTTAAATCTTTTTATAGATAAACTAATTGTAGTAAATTGGATGTTCATGTCACTGGAGATCTTTCTGTAACTTTTTCCATCTTTCCAGGGCTTAACAACCAGTTCTTTTTGTGCATTAGTTAATTCTTTACATCCAACCATAATTAGAACCACTTTCTGTGAGTAGTGATGGCAGAATGTCTCAGTCCTCATCTGAAGTTTGACTAGCATTTCTGAAAACATTTTAGAGCAATCTAGAAAATTCAACTCTGAAGTTTAACCAAAATATACCACCTTATAATGCAAAATGGATATTGTACAAACACTTTTTCATC
The DNA here is from genome assembly GCA_037127315.1 of Ascarosepion bandense. Taxonomy (NCBI): domain Eukaryota; kingdom Metazoa; phylum Mollusca; class Cephalopoda; order Sepiida; family Sepiidae; genus Ascarosepion; species Ascarosepion bandense. Next base: position 1,493,042 of record JBBBDQ010000851.1, read on the forward strand.
TCCCAAAACATGAAAATGCATATATTTTTTAAATATCAATGAATTTCTTGTTTTCATTTGCAGATTCTAATTCTACACCCCAAAATACATGTATAACATTGCTGAGTTCTTCATTTGCTAGAAATGTGACTAACAAGCAATTTTTTTGTGTACAAACAATTATATTTTCCTCACTGTATATTAGAGAAGAAACTAGCAATAATCAGCTTTCAAAATCAAAATAAAATATTAAACAAAAGAAATTAAATAATAGGAAAATATAGACAAGCAAACAAATATCCACCTTGCTATGCAATGAACAACAAAATCAAATAAGCACAACATAAAACTACCTGATATAAATAAAAATATAAATATACAAACACTAAATCAGGACAAAAAACAGAAAATAGTTTAACAACCACCAAAGGAAACAAATTACACATAAATTACACAAACACAAATAAACCAAGAACACAAAAAATCAACCATGACCTAAAAACAAAAAATTCTTTAAGTGGTCATATATACCAACATGTTAAGAAAAAGATCAATCTAACACAATAAAAAAAGGTTAACCTAAATGACAAGAACAAATCAACTAAAAAGCAATTAAGCTAATACCTACTCAATATAAAGCAATTAAAAGGGCATATATTCATGTATACATTAAAAAGCAATAAAACAAATTAAACACCTGCACAACAAAAAGAAAATCAACCAATCACAAATAAGATAACATTAAATAGAAATCAATACAAAAGAATCAATCAAAAATAATTAACCACCAGTAGACCATTCCCACAACAAAATATCAAATTACACCAAGTACCATATAAATAAGAAAAAAACTAGGACATGACAGCAGAAAAACCTAGCCCTGATGAGTGACCACATTGTAATGGTGTCCTGTCAAAACTTCAAAGTTTGCATGAATCTGCTTAATTAAGTGCCAGACTTTTCTGCATTAATCCTATTAACGTTCTTTCTCTACCCCAACATCAAACACTTTATGATAAAAAAACCTGCTTGCTAAAATACCTTTTATCAGTAAAGCTAGTGAAAAAAACAATCTTGGTGCTAAATATTATCACAACTCAACACTACATAATTTTCTGTAATAACATATATATATCTTTAATAGATACTCATATTTGAGTAGATATTCTGTTTTTAATTAAACAGTATAATTATATTTATATCTCTACTGGCCTGAATATTTTTTGAGAAATTTTTTTATGAAAACGTTTTGCAGGATTCGAACCGGCAACTCCTAACAACATAGGAGAAGCCATAAATTGATCTGATACATCTTAACTGTTCAACAACAAATGATTTCACAGTAGATGAATCTGAATCAAACCTTATAAACACAAATTTTCAATTTTTTGCAAATATTCATCTCTGCTCTGAAAGTGTATTTTAAAGTAAACAAATATATACAGACAATGTTATGGTAAGTTCTGGAGATTTATGAAATGAATCGACAACTGACATATTTTATTTATTTGTGTGAACATTGTTTTTAATGGATACTCATATTTGAGTAGATATTCTGTTTTAAATTAAACAGTATATTTATATAAATAACTCTATTGGCCTGAAACATATTTTCACAACAAAAATTTCTCAAAAATATTCAAGCTGGTATAATCATATATATAAATATACTGTTTAATTAAAACAGAATATTTATTCAAATATTAAAATCTATTAAAAATAATGTTCAAACAAATTATATATATATATATATATATATATATATATAAGACATCTATTAATAATATGGAGAGTCAAATATGTAGAACTTAATTCTTTACACTTCACAATGGCATATAAGAGGGAATATATACTCTACCAGCCATAATTATTAGGCCACCCCAGTTTAAAAAAAATAGTGTATTTCATACTATTTTTAGTATTTACTGCCAAGTGGATAATTCTGAATCAAAGTAGAATGGTTCTTTTGTTATGACTTTGCAAACTTTTACAAGACAAGGAAGCAAAGATGACCTCGTCCAAATCACCGTAAATTTTCTTCATTCTTTCATTGATGAACTTGAAATATAAGTAATTATTAAGCATTTATAAATTTATTTGATGCACATGTTATTGTGCAGTATTTGATGCGCATGTTATTGCGCAGTATTTGATGCACATGTTATTGCGCAGTATTTGATGCACATGTTATTGTGCAGTATTTGATGCACATGTTATTATGCAGTGTTTGATGCACATGTTATTGTGCAGTATTTGATGCACATGTTATTGTGCAGTATTAACAAAAGAATCATTCTGTTTTCATTTAAAATTATTCACTTGGCAATAAATACTAAAACGTAGTATGAAATATATAATTTTTTTAAACAATGGGGTCGCCTAATAATTATAGCCAGTAGTGTACATTTGACTGTACACAACTTTGTACCTTGGAAGCTTAAATTTTGCACAAAGTAAAATTCATTGTTCATGTGCCTTTTGCTAACTCTTTACATGAATCATCCTGGGTATGACGATAAATTACATCTGGCACCCAGGCCTCAGATCAGGAGATTGGAGCTCTTGAGCATGGGATCACCTCTTAATTCCCGTTGTTCCAAGGTTCACCCAGATCCGGAGTAGTAGCACCTGTTAAAGTCCCAGCTATGGACAAATGGTGAATCCCCAAACAAAAATCTATGGTACATTTTTATAATAAAATGAACAATAATACATTTCTGTAACAAAATGACAATGCAACACTAAAAAAAGATAAAAATACATTTTTAAAGTAAAATTACCAATAACACATTTTATGGTCTACAAACTACATAGCTAAAAAATATACCTTCACTCTGAAAATATAAAATTATGTCCAAAATTGTTATGTAGGAAGAAAGTGTTGATATGTGTGGTCAAACCTAGATCTTCAAGCAACAAACATAAATGTTGAATGAATTGTGCTACTGGGATTATATGACCATAAACATTTAGTATAGAAAGCAATCAGGCAGAAGTCTGGATGTTTTCTGTGTGTCATTCGGTGTTGTGTGTCATTGAAGAGATTGTTTCTGAGTGAATTACTCAAGAGAATTATTCCAAGAGCATTATTGTGTATTAATCAAAAAATTCATTTAGTACATTGACTTAACAAAGATAATGTTACAAAAAAACAAAAAAATAGTGTTATAAAAGAATTATTCAGATTTCTGCATTAAAAAACCCATAGAGGTTGATATGTCACTCAACAAATTGAACAAACTAACCAACCTTACATGAAGAAGTCAAATTATTTTAAAAATTTTTACCAGTATTTTTATGAAACTAATTATTTATTTGCATATAAATTTTTGAAGTTGACTTGAAAGTAAGAAGCCAGAAAGTGATTTTCAGAGTTTTGAGCAAACACAAACACACACATTGAGCAACATCCTACACAAACACACACACACATTGAGCAACATCCTACACAAACACACACACACACACATTGAGCAACATCCTACACAAACACACACACACATTGAGCAACATCCTACACAAACACACACACACATTGAGCAACATCCTACACAAACACACACACACACACACATTGAGCAACATCCTACACAAACACACACACACACATTGAGCAACATCCTACACAAACACACACACACACATTGAGCAACATCCTACACAAACACACACACACAATGAGCAACATCCTACACAAACACACATACACATTGAGCAACATCCTACACAAACACACATACACATTGAGCAACATCCTACACAAACACAAAAATTTCAGACAGATTTTTAAAATTCTTTATCTCATGTCATGGATTTGGTATTTAGCATCTATGAAGCAATAACTGCTAAGTTGTCAAAGACATAAGACACATTTGTATTGTTTAAAGTTTTAAATCAACATTAAACTCAAGTTACAGTATTACTTGATATTTGCAGAAGCAGACAGACATTTTACTTTTAAATTATTTCACCTTAGGCAAGGCAAAAAAAAAATGACTAAGTCACAAGGTTTTACTGGGATTGAAAATATCTGTGAAAAGCATTATTGAGGAGAGAGGACAATAAAAGAACAGGTTACAAGCAGATAGATGATGGCAACTGACACTGCATTTAAATCTTTGAAAATAAAAAAAACTGAGAGAAAGTTCCACAAGTGAGAAGTGTAAAAAAAGAAACTGTTAGCATAGACTTTATGGTTACGTCTAGCAATTTCAGTTGTAAAATGATGAGACTTAACAGCCAATCTAGTACTGCATTTAAATTCATAAAGTGTAGACATCAAAGAAGAAATTTCTTCAGAACAGTAATCAGGAAAATATTTATAGAGAGAACAAAGGGAAGCTATGTTATAGCAATGGGAAAGTGACTGATACCAAAATACCAGTTCAGGACCAATGATATTGCAGATTATTCTTTGGGTTTTTAATTTGACTACTTTTAATTTTATACTACCTTTCACAATTTAAAAAAATACTTCTGATGCTGTCAATGTACTTGTACATTGTCATGAAACTTACATTGTTTGCTGTTAACACACACACACATATATATATATATATATATATATATATATTAAAGTACTTTAAATGTTTTTTCTAAATCAGTTTCACTCCATGCCAACAAGAAAAGCGACTAAGATGTTGGTTAGAAAGCATGGAGCCAGAAAGGAGTTCCATAAGTAAGAAGTGTGAGAAAAGAAACTGTTAGCATAGAATTTATGGCTACATCTTGCCAGCTCAACTGATGAGATCTTGATGCCAATCTGGTATTGCACTTAAATTCATAAAGTCTTGGTATCATAGTGAAGAGCTCATTCAAACAATTACCATGAAAGTATTTATAGAAAAGACATAGAGAAGCAATATGGTGGGAAAGAGATTGAAGTCCAGATGCCAGATCAGAACTAATAATATTACTGATTCTTCCTTGAATCTCATCAAAGAGCAGAAGATAATTACCAGGGGCTCCAGACCATTTGTGGTAGCAATATTATAAGCATGGACAAATGTACACTTACAGATATGTAAGATAGATTCTGAAGAGAAAAATTCTCTCACACTACACAATGAACTGAATTTTTTAGAAGCTGACCTAGCTATATCTTTGTGAAGCTTACATTACTGTCTGTCAATGTGTGTGTATATATATATATATTCAAGACAATATGCAGTGTTGGCACCTAGTATTTGTGTTCTGTTGGTGACAATCTGATCCCTACAAAGAACAAAAAGAAATAATACACAATGTCACTTGCACACTTCTATTTTTTGGCTTAATCTTTCTTGCCCCTACTCCCTCTCTCTAAATGTGTTAAATTCTCATGCATAAACAAGAGGTTCCCCTCTCATACCTATTTTCTTTTTAACCACTTTTTCATAACACCACTCATTTTCTTCTCCTGCTGTCTTCAGTTTCTTACATGTTTTTTTACATTGACCAGTTTGTAGAAAAGAAGGTTAGTTAAGTGTCATATGTGATACATGCTTTGGGCAGTAATGTCTTGAAAGAGACATGACTGACTGGGCAGAAGATTATCCCGAAGTAGGTTGCCATTGCTTTCTGTGGTAGACTGGTTGCCAGCCAAGGCTATAGAACCCAATCTGTCCTATCACTTGACCCCTAACTGGAGGGAACAGTCAGATTACTATCTTTCCCAAGGGTATTTGTGCATAAGTGAATGCAAGGAATTCAACAGGAATTTGAACTCAGTTCCCAGATTTCCCTTCCAAGTCGATATCCACTGCACCACAACACACATCTGCATAAAGAAGTTTACATAAAATAATTTTTATTCTTTGTTTTTATTTTATGTCAAACAAAGCAAGCAATATAATTATAGAAGCTTTTCTAATGGTGTTTATAATTTATTCAAAAACATTTGACAAAGTAAAACTTATTTAAACATTAGGAAAGCTTAATCTACATGAAAAGGATACTCAAGTAATCTGTAACCTGAACTGTAAGCAAATAGCTTGGATGTAGACGGAAAACAAATTGAGTAAACACACAAAAACAGACCAAGTAGAAGGATATGTTTTCTCACCATTAGAAAGCCAACCAGTATTTTTTATTGACTGATTTTAATTTAATATCACATGGTATGAAAATGACACAGAGTTAATGGGAGATTCACAAAAAAAAAACAAAAAAAAATTGTCAATAAAGGCAAGAAGAAAAGACTAACTTTCATCAATTTTTTTTTTCTCTTTTTTAAAATTCATTTCACCCCAAGAAAAGTGGGATCACCACTAATGTGTAGGGGCTATTGAAGAAAGGATAAAGATGAATGGGATTCGAGAAGACAGAAAATGGCAGTTGACGTTGCTTTTAAATTTTTGGAGATTGGAATAAAAGGTTAGTAAGGAAATCCCCATCAATATTGGGAAGAGCGTTGATGGGTACTGGACACGAAAAACATATTTTTCTGGAAAAAATGTTTTAATAGGAAGATTTTATAAATTGCAACTGTAAACAGCAGTGGCTGCTCAATCAATGAGTGAAAAATCTTTTTTTTTTGTTTGGAAATGGCTAATATTACCATTACCATTGAGGATTAAAGATAGCTTCCAGTGAATGAAACCAGTAGGTCTTAGTGAGGATCATCCTCCTCCTCTAAACCTTGTGAACTGGAGCTACAGAAAAACGAAAAAAGAGTTGTACCAAATAACAGAAGCCACTTCATTTGAGGACATTTGGTAACAGCAACAACTAAAATTGTAGAATTAGTAGATAGCAACTGACTGTAATCAACTGTAGTTGAAGTTGAACTGGGGATAGGACAATGGTCTTGTTGTATGTGTTCCTGTACTGAAGGATGGCCCTTGCTGCTTTGTTATTATCTAGAGATCCTTAAGTTGCTGTGTTACTATGTATTATCGTTTTAGCATATTTGACAGCTGGCTCTGCTTGTCCATTGATAGGCCATGGATGATAATCTGTGTTTTACTGCCCTAGTCTTTTAGGAATTGTTGGAATGGTAGTGAATTGAAAGGTGGACCACCATCAGTACTCAGTTCCTCTGGAGCACCATAGGTTTGGAAAATATCTCGACAAATTGAGATTATCCTGGAGGCATCTGTGTGTTTATAGCTTAAATGATGAAGAATGAACCATCCAGTTAACCTGTCAGTGCACACAAGTTATTGCTGACCATTGACATGGTTGGTTGGCAGGTTGTTTTGTTTTTATGGCATATCAACCTTGGCAGGTCATTTATTGCCAACTAAATTTTATTTATTTATCACTAGCAATACCTTTTTCTTTCAACAATTTATTGTTGTTTTTATATAAGTTTTGTGTCTAGTAATACTTTTTTTCTTTTCGAGTATCAAGATTCATTGGGATTTGTTTTTAAGGGCAGGGTCCTCAAGTCCTACCCTGTTATTTAACCCATAACTGGAGGGAAGAGATGGATTAATACCTTTCCCAAGTGTACCAGTGCTTAAGTGAATGCAGGGTATTCAACTGGAATTTGGACTTGGCTCACTGATTTCTCTTTCCAAGCCAATATCCACTGCAGCACAACACACATTCATCACTAAACACTTACAGCACCTGGTATTCCCAAGCAGTCACACATCTAAATACTGACAAGGCTCAACGTTGCTTAACTTTGGTGATCAAACGAGAACTGGTGTATTCAATGTGATATGGCCATAAGCCGAACCCTTGACATGGAATAGATCCATAACTATTTGAATAATCATGGATCTATTTTATGTCAAATGGATTTATTCCATGAATAACGGCAATAACTCAAAGAGAAAATAATGACAGAATCTATATATTGATGTTCCAGACTACCTCATACAAAGTTTTCGGAAGGAAGCACCCCCTACGCATTAATACCGAAAAGAGAAATAACAGTTACTGGATGTAAGAAAGCTATTTCTCTGAAACATTTTTTCAATAAAGATTTTATAAATTTCAAATGATGATAGCACTGACTATTCAGTCAATGAGTGTCGAATGTTTTCTTACAAAGTAATAGTTAATATTACCAGTACCATTATCTGGAAGAAGATTTAAGACAAAGTTGCCAGAAAAAGGGAAAGCTAAGTTTCAATATATTTGACAAGAACGTCAAAATCAGGCAAGTGTTGAAATTTAGTTATCTTGGTAGTATAGTAAAAGATAATTTTTTATTATTACCATGTATATACAAATCAAGAATTAACTAGAATAAAATAAATAATTAACTTTTTAACTAGAATAAATAAATAATTAAGAATTATTAGAATCAAGAATTTATAGTAAAAGATAATGAAAAGTGTGACACTGAAAGCTGAAGAACCATAGAAATTGCAAAGGAGGCTTTACAGAAACTGAACAAAAAATAACAGGATCCAAAAATATTCTCTGAAAAACAAAAAAATACAAGTACAGTGGAACTTTGGTTCATGAACTTAATCTGTTCTTGAAGGCAGTTCGTGATCTGATCTGTTCATAAACCAAAACTATTTTCCCCTTAGGAATCAATATAAAATAGATTAGTCTGTCCTGGATCCCCAGATGATTACTTATTCAAAATTTTACCAGGAAACTTTAAATATAATATTAAGCTCAAACTTCCTAAAAAGGGAAGTACCAAGAAGGCTTGATCACCATTTCCTTGGTATTGACATTAAACCTACTCACTATAAAATAATGAAGAAAAAAATTGACAGTAGAATAAAGTTGGAAAAGAAAAGCACAGCACAACATTTGCATATATACAACATGGTAGTCAATGACGAATAGATGGTTTGACAGTGTCAATGACAAATGTCGAGAATAACTCCAGAAAAAGACTTGAGACTATTTATTGCAGAATAGGCCAGTCCACTGCCCAGAGTGGGGCAATTCATTTGCAGGCCTGCCATTGGCTAGATGTTTGATAAAAGAGGTTATCCGGGTCTAACTCTTTTACCAACATGAGGAAGCCATGACACTCACCATTGTGAGGAGGTTATGATAGTTTACAAGGCAGCCATGATGTTCCGGTAAGTTAACTTGGCTTCCTAGTCAATTCAGAAATGATTCATTTGATTGGCTTGGTTTAACAATGTTGTTCAAGAACCAAAATTTTGCTTGGTAACTGCGGCATTTTCATCTTGAATTTTCTGTTCAAAAACTGATTTGTTCAGTATGTGAGATATTCAAGAGGACAGGACATTTATTTATTGTCTAATTTCTTATATGGCCATAAATGCAAAGCACCATTTGTCGCAGATGATGAACAATAACCAATGTAGTTCCACTGACAAATTTTGAGAATGTCAATGGTAAATTATGGACAAAACAAGAAGTTTTAAGAAGACTTAAAACTACAAAGAAATCAAAAAGAGAAAGTTAAAATGGGATGCATCAGGTGGAATGAAGGCTTAGAGAATTCAACACTCATAGGGCATATTGATGATAAGAAGAAGTAGAGAAAGCAGAGAGAAACCTATTTCACATGTTTTAATAAATAAATGACAAGTGAAACAAAAACAAAGAGGCTTCATAAAGATGCAAGTATTGTTGAGAACAAGAAAAGAGGGGGGAATAGTAGAAAACCATTGTGGAGATGAACACACCTATCCAGAGTGGAATGTGGATTCATCCAAATGCTATAAACTGATGGTGAGAATCATCAGTCTGAAGACAACTACAAGACTGATAGTCAATAGCAAACCTCATATACTACTACAGATTTCCAAAAGACCACATTGATTCCAAGAGACATTATATTTTTGATTGTGTTATCTTCATTCAACGCTACAAAAACAGAACAAAAGCCATGATCATTCATTCCCTGAAGGAATATGGCATACAGAATTTGAGAGAGAATTAACCTGACAAGTTTGAGCAAATGGACGGAGACAAAGTACCACAGAGACAAAAAGGGTTCATAAAGACACAAATATTGCTGAGAGCAACAAAACAAAGGAAGCTGAGGAGAATCTTAATTACCTACTCATTAAGTGATATCTTGTAGAGAGAGAGAGAGAGAGAGAAAATCTACTTGAACAATTTTAAGCAAATAGAGAAACAAATACCACAAAGAGAGATAAAAAAGAAACAGGTACTGCTAAAAGAAAAAAGTGAAGGAAAGCTGTGAAGAACCATGATCACTCACTACCTGAAGGGATATGGCACACAAAATGGGAGAGAAAAGCTACTTGACAAGTGGATGGAGACAAAGTACCACAAAGACAAAAAGGGTTCATTTTTTTTTTTTTTTAATCCTGTCACCCCAAGCAAGGCATTCCACTGCCACTACAGTGCAGGGGGTTACATAGAGAGATTGGGTCTAGGAAATGTCAGAAGGAGGGTGATAGATGACTGAGGATGTACATAGAGGGAGAGTTGGAGAGAGTGGGTGTGAGTTAGTGTGTTAGGAAGTGTCTATTGACCCTACATTTAAACTCCTGGGGGTTGTAGCCGTCGCTGTTGGAGTAGAAAGTGCAGTTACATTTCATTGGTTTCACTGTAAAAGGGTGGGACCTAGTTGCCAATCTAGTATCTTGTGCAAATTCACATCTAGGGGCACCAGCGATTTAAGTTCGTCAGAGCAGAAGCCATGAAAGTATTTATAGAAGAGGCACAGGGAAGCCACAACTCGCCGGTGAGAGAGTGACTGCAGGCAGTCTGCCAAGTCAGTATCAATCACATTACAGATTCTTCACTGTATTTTGTCAAGAACCCTGAGGAGAATAGCAGGGGTACCCGACCAAATGTGGCAGCAGTACTCAATACACGGGCGGATGGTAGATTTATATAAGTGCAGGATAGATTCAGACGGAAAGAATTTTCGGGCCCTGCACAGAGAGCCGACTTTCATAGCAGCAGATTTAGCAATGGATTCGACGTAGTCATTCCACTTAAGGTCCGCGGAAAGTGTCAGGCCAAGCATACCTTTTGTTTTACTCCCTGGGAGGCAAGCCTGTTCCATACTAATGGGAGGGAGGTGCGGTTGTCTGTGGTGGTTAATTGACAGCAGCTTCGTTTTGGAAGAATTGAATTTTACGAGCCATTTCTTAACCCAATCCACCACGAATTGGAGGTCCTTTACAAGCATGGCAGTGAGCTTTGCCTTGTCATCAACACCAGATTTTTGATCAAGGCGAGAGTAAACTGTAGTATTATCAGTGTACATGCCTACTTGTGATCTTATGGCATTGGGGAGATCATTGATATAGATTAGAAAGAGCGTAGGACCTAGGATAGAGCCTTGACAGACACCCGTGTTTGTAGGGTAGTTCTGGGAGGCATGTTCATTTAATACCACCTTCAGTGTGCGGTTAGAGAGGAATGACTGGATTAAGTTCAACAAAAGTTCAGTTATGCCATAGCTTCACAGTTTCTGTAGAAGGCCGGCATGCCATACTCTGTCGAATGCTTTAGAGGTATCCAAGGCGACAGTTCGGGCTTCACCATTCTTATCGAGAGCGTGGTATATATACTCAGTGATGGTCGTTAGCATATCAGCAGTAGACCTGGTGAAGCGGAAGCCATACTCTTTGTCTGAGAGGAGCCATGAGATGCTGAATGACCTCGGCATTGATAATGGCTTCGAACACTTTGCCGAAGATCGGAAGAAGGCTGATGGGGTGGTAATTTGCAGGATCTGAGGGTTCACCAGTGTTCTTGAATATTGGAACCACAAGAAAACTTCCAACAGGCAGGAAAGCAGGAGGAAGATAGGCAGAGGTTGTATAGCTTAGAAAGGATAGAGGAGAGTTCAGGGGCACAATTCTTCAAAACAATGATTGGGATTCCATCCCCACCACTCGCTTTGTGGGGGTCCAGTTTTGAGATTATTCTAGAAATCAGTGAGGGCATGATGTGGACGTCATTCAGTTGGGCCTCAGTTCTAGATGAGAAATTGGGTGTATGGATTCCAGACGAATCCAGTCGAGAATCTATGGGCAAAGCATTCAGCCTTGTCCACTGAGGAGGTGAGGATCTCAAACTCGTTGATTAGTGGGGGTATTGAGGACTTACTCTTGTTAAGTATGCCTTTACAGAGGCGCCAGTAGTCTTTGGTACCGAACTTAGAGGATGCTATGCGCTGCTTCATTCTGGCAGCAAACAGCATCTTAGCTTTGTTAAGTATCTTTTTACACTTATTACGAGCTGAGGCGAAACGGCGCCTGTTTTGGTCCGACGCGTGACTACGATAAAGCCGGAAGAAGTGATTCCGGTGGGCAATGGCAGCTGAGCAAGCGGGTGAGAACCAGGGAGATGAATGGGATTTAAGCTGAAATTTCCTGGCAGGGATGAAAGCATCGATGCCAGCCTTAACCCAGGAGGAGACCTCTGATGCACAGTCTTCGATGGGAAGATTAAAACATTGTTCCAAGGGACGTTGCAGAGGAAGTCACGGAAGAATCCCAGTCTGCTCTTTGGTAGCAGTAGGATATTCTGTTGGTCTGGGTTTTTTGGGTAGGGGGTGAGTGGAACGTGATGCTGACAGAAACTATGGTGTGGTCAGAATTTCTGAGAGGGCAGAGCTGTCTGGTGGAGCAAGAATTTGGGGTGGAAGTGAAGCAGAGGTCTAGTAGTGTGTCCCTTCCATTAGGGCTATTGGAGAAACGCATGGGGAAGTCCACCATTTGTGTGAGGGATTAGGAGATTGAAAAATTGAAGGTGTGGACACCAGCAGAGTCGGTTACAGATTTTTCCAGCCACTTAGTATGGTGGGTGTTAAGTCACCAAACACGCATAAAGACACAAATATTGCTGAGAGTAACAAAACAGGGGAAGCTGTGGAGAATCTTAATTGCCTACTCATTAAGTGATATCTTGTAGAGAGAGAGATATAAAAAAACCTACTTGAACAATTTTAAGCAAATAGAGAAACAAATACCACAAAGAGAGATAAAAAAGAAACAGGTACTGCTAAAAAAAAAAAAGTAAAGGAAAGCTGTGAAGAACCATGATCACCCACCACCTGAAGGAATATGGCACACTGAATGAGAGAGAAACTACGGGACAAGTTTAAGCAAATGGATGAAGAAAAAAGTACCATATTGACAAAGAGGATACATAAAGACACAAATATTGCTGAGAGTAGCAAAACAAAGAAAATGTGGAGAACCATGATCACATGCAACCTGAAGGAATATAGAAATAGAAAAAGAGAAAGAACTGGACAAATTTGATTAAGAAAAAGAGACAGAGCAAAGCAGAGAATAAAATATTTGAAGGACCTGATCAGGTGGATGACAGAATGAGGGTTGCATGGTGCAACAGGAGAAAGCATACTAAGAGTCACCAGGGATAGGGAGATGTGGAAAGCCATGATCGCCTATGTCCTGAAAGGACAGGGCATATAAAAGAAAAAGAAGAAGGAGAAAAAAGTACCATAATGACAAAGAGGAGTCATAAAAGAGCGAATATTGTTGAGAGAAATAAAAGTGGAAACTGTGGGGAGCCATGATCACTTGTCTTTTCAAGACATGGGAAAAAGAGAGAGAGAGAGGTGGTGAGACTTGGAATCTATAAATATACTTCAACTGGTCGGCTTACTGGATATATGATCCTTTTTCTCACTTTGCTTTTTATAAGCACACAAATCTTCTTGCATTTGTATAAAAATAGTTTTAAGACTTTGGAGTTCGATTGATTTTATTAAGATTCTTCATTCTTTAGAATTATGAATCACTATACGACACAAGGAATTGATGGAGATGCTCAGCAACCTTGACATTTTTGGGAAGACATCAGAGTAATCAAGAATCTCTACTGGCAGCAAACTGTCTGCATACGTACAGGTAACGATTTCAGTAGATTCACAAAGATAGAAAGGGGTGTAAGACAAGGATGTGTCTTTTCACCAGATCTGTTCAACTTGTACAGCAAGAATATTTTGAGGACTTTAGATGCTGTGTCAGGATTTTTTATTGGAGGCCACAATTTGAACAACATAAGGTATGCAGATGATACAGTGCTGATTGCAGACATGGAAAGAAAACTTCAGGACCTCCAACAGAAGGTAGCAGAGGAGAGTGACAAAAAAGGACTACAAATAAACAGCAAGAAAACTGAATGCATGGTCAGCAGCAAGAGGAGCAACCGAAAATGCCAAATACAGGTGCGGGACACTAGATTAAAGCAAGTACAAAAATTTAAATACCTAGGAAGTGTTATAACAGGAGATGGAAAGTGTAACACAGAGATCCGAAGGCGAATTGGCATGGCAAAAGATTCATTCCAGAAGTTGAGTAAAGTATTAAGACACAGGAAAATTTCCCTAGAAACAAAGAAGAGAGTACAAGATTGCTATGTGATGTCAGTTCTTCAATACAACAGTGAATGCTGGATAATATCATTGAAGATGGGGAAAATCTTGAAGCAGCAGAAATGTGGTTCTGCAGATATCATGGACCGAGCATGTGAACAATGATGAGGTGTTGGAAAGAATGGCAACAAAAAGAAAATTAATACTGAGCATCAGGAAGAGACAACTGAAGTTCTTGGGACATGCAATGAGGAAGGAGGGCTTGGAGAACCTTATACTGACAAACCAGATAGAAGGAAAAAGAGACAGAGGAAAGCAGCAGAGAACATATTTAAAGAGCCTGATCAGGTGGATAATGGAACAAGGGTTGCGAGATGTGACAAAAGAAAACATACTAAGAGCCACCAGGTATAGGGAGACGTGGAAAGCCATGATCGCCTATGTCCTGAAAGGACAGGGCACATAGAAAAAGAAGAATGTTACAGCATTCATCTTTGCACTGATAAATCTCTGGTCTTCTTCAAAGGAAAATTTATGCTGAAATTTATTGCACATTTTATATTTAACCCAAATCTTCTGTGTCCCATGTACGTTCCATTCATAGGGAAATCATGGCCCACAACAACATACCATCCTTTGTAAAATACACAAAGCTGTCATTCCTGTTTCCTATCATATCTCAGATTAAAGATTTTTTCCACAGACTAACAAAATTATAGTAGAAATTCTAACCCCACCACTTCTTTAACGTGCTGTGTCCTTTCAAAACATAGACGATCATGGTCTTTCACGTCTCCTAATCCCTAGTAGCTCTTAGTGTGCTTTCTCCTGTTACCCAACTAAAACCTCATTCTGCCATCCATTTGCTCAAGCTTGCCAAGTATGTTACACAATGCTTCCTCTGTTTCTCTCTCCCTCTATCTGACCTGTGAGTATCAGATTCTCCAAGCCCTCCATCCTCATTACATGTTCCAGAAACTTTTGCTTTTTCCTGATGTTAAGTATTAGTTTCCTTTTCATTTCCATCCTCTCTAAAGCCTCATCGTTGCTCATATGTTTGGTCCTTTTGTAGAACCATATTTTGGTTACTTCAAGTCTTTCCTTCATCTTTGACGAGATTGTCCAGCATTCACTACCATATTAAAGGACAGACATCACATAACAATCCAGTACTCTCTTCTTTGTTTCTAGTAAAATTTTCTTGTCTCTCAATTCACGGCTTAGCTTCTTGGATTAATTTGCCCTTTCACATATTTCTGGTGATCTTGTCAAATGATTAAGACATAAATATGCAAAATAAATTTCACTGCTATTTTAGATATTAAATTCTTACTAACTTGCCAGTTAGCAATTGCTCAAATCTCCTAATAAAAAAAACAGAGTTAAAAAAAAAGCAACAATTTATAAAGATTTTTCAGCTGATTAAAAATCAATGTTATTTCATTTTCATCACTGTCAGTAATGTTTGTCTTTTTACCAGCCCTTTCATATGACATTCAGCTGTCTATTTGCAACATTTTGTTAAGTAGGTGTCTAATATTTCAATATATCATCTGAGTATCAAATTTTCCAGCCTCTTCTTTCTCATGATCTGTCCTAGAAATTTTATCTGAGTTTAAGTATAAGTATCCAGGGCCAGCATGTCTTACATCTAAAACCCCTGACTGGGGAAGTGGGGGCTCAAGCCTAATTAGGGGCTCTGGATAGTGCTTTATGACCTTGCTATCTTATCAACATTTACTTTTTTCTACCTATTGAAATGTTTCTATTTGAAATTCTGCTGCAAATGCCAAGCAGTACAGCATGTGCTTTCCAAAATTCTGGTGCAGTGAATTGTGTCATGATGCTCTTTTTCTCACAAATGATGCCCAACAGATCCTACTATACTGGGCAGTCAACAAAACAATAACATGTATATGCAAAATTAAAAATATATAATATAAATGGCAACAATTTACCCATTGTACATGTGTGTGTGTGTGTGTATATATATATATATATATATATATATATAAAATTATATAGTTATGAATTAATTGTACATTGCAACATGAAAATTTCTCTGTTTTGAGATAGATTCTCATCATCAGGCAATGTTTGATGTTGGTTGGGCAGATGATTTACATTTAAAACAAAATAAACATTATATATATATATATATATATATATATATAAAATGGGGGCACCTCAACATAGTGTAATGGTTAGCAGGAAGCTTGTCTTGCTAAAACAATTACAACTGAGTAGTAAGTTTGATCCTCACTGGGTACCCCATACTTATTTTAAAGAAAGTTGAAAGCATGACTCATAATATCTAATCTAATCTAAACTTATTTATAAATGGAACCTTGTCTCTATGTGTGTGTGTGTGTGTGTGCGTCCGTTACCTATAAATGTAATATAACAATCTGGCCCCACCCGAGGAAGGCTGATGCAAGCGAGGGTGTTTCCGGTCGTTGAAAGGAACGGATGTCGTTTTGACCTTATTTCCGGCAGCAGCGGAAATAACTACAGAGGCAAACAGAACAGGTGTCTCTGAGAATTACGTGGGCATGCGTGGGCGAGGCAAAACCGGAAGAAAAAGTCCCGGTTCTGGAAGATTATAAAAAGGCCTCGGCACACGGATTCGCCAGTAGTAGAAGTAGAGGAGCAACAGAAATCGGCCGGTGAAGAGATACACAACAGATAAGACTACACTCCCGTCAACCCATTAGAAGCGCGCTCTCTCAATTCTCTGTTCCCTATTCTACACGGTCCATCGTCATTAATAAAAATATAACTTATATTTTTATATATATGCGTGTTTGTTGTTTGTCGATATACAACATAAACTCCGAAACGGCTGAACTGATTTTCTTGAAAATTTACACAGTTGTACTATAAGCATCTGTGAGTGTTCTTAGCTAGGTTTTGTGTTGAGGTATCCCTGATAAATATTGATAATCGAAAAAATTGGGTTATAGAAGGAGTGGTCCGATTTTAATCAAATTTGATACACTCATAGACAAAGACATAAGAAACGATATTTAGAAGTTTCAAGGTTGCAGTTCTTACAATAGTGCAGAAAATTTGATATCAATACCAGGAAAGCAAAATTTGCCTTATATCCATTCATTTTTCTTTCATTCTACGGTTTCTTTTTAACTGGAAACAACTATTGCTTTTTAGTCTTTCGTGCCAACGTCCAAAGAGTCTGAGCTCTAGGATCATGGATTAGTTTTAAAGCTTTCATTACACCCAAGCAACACTGGGCAATACTGCTAGTACATCATACATTGTTTTTAATTTTTTAACTAAAATTTTCTAAATCCAGAGATTTTTTTTTTTTGCCATGTTTTGGCGAGGTTTTGGCAATTGTATGCTGCAGCCTTTTTCAGGTGCTAGAAATTCCAAACCAAATTTATTTTGATCACTGGGGTATATAATTCTCATTCCACATGCAATGCCTTTTCCAGATTCCATGTAGTTATCTCCCTTTAACTCAACTCTCTAAGTTATTTGTTCACCACTGTTGAAGCCAGGTATTGAATCCCCAACTCTTTAGGTCAAGTCACTGGATCTAACCAACAATCATATCCACTGAACCATGTATCCTTGAGGATGATATACCCCAGTTATCAAAATAAAGGGGTTTGATTTGAAATTCTGAGCACCTGAAGAAGGCTGGAATGTACAAAGGCTGAAACATTGTAAACACGGAAATAAGGATAAGGACAACAGCCCAAACAATGTAACAAATGGCTTGTTTGGTGCTTAAACACTGAAATATTTGTATTTTTGCTTTTCTACTTCTATGTGTTGTGTCCCTACAAGACATGGGCAATCATGGCTCTCCAAAATATTCTATCCATCATGGTCCTTAGTATTTTTTCTACTTTTGCTAAGGCTCCCACCCCCTGTTCCACTATCCATTCACATAAGCTCATCAGTTAAGTGGCTCACTACCTTCCCTTATCTCTCTTGCCCTCAATATGCCCTATGAGGGTTAAGTTTTCTAAGCCCTCTTTCCTCTTTATGTGTCCAAAGAATTTCAACTGTCTCTTCCTGATTCTGAACAGAAGTGTTTTATTTGTTGCTATTTTCTTTAAGACTTTTAGAAATGGGAAAAGAATGGAAACTTACCGATTCTATGATAACCAAATGACATAGATTCAGTTGCTGGTTTTGTGGAGAGGAAGAGTGCTAACAAACCGATGAAGAAACTGATAAGATCACTCCCCAAATGTAAAACATCCGTGAACAGCGCTAAGCTGTTGGATAAAATTCCTCCTGTAATTAAATAAGAAAGAAAATTATTAATAAAAAAGAGATATAATTTGAAAAAAAAGAAAAAAAAAGAGTAAATAACATATACAACCATTATATAGTGTATTAGGGCAGACATTTTTAATTTATACAAGTTTTATATAGTGTATTAGGGCAGACATTTTTAATTTATACAAGTTTTATATAGTGTATTAGGGCAGACATTTTTAATTTATACAAGTTTAGTTAAAGACAGATGAAAATTCATTGTTTAAAATTTTTGTATATTTTGAACCATTATCACAGTTTTTGGTGCATATTTAATTGAGGAAAAATGTATGACAAAGAGGAAAAAGATTTTATGTGATTTGTTTTATCTTTTAAGATTTCATTGGACTGAATTTGTTATGTTGTTATGCATATGAATGAAGGATGCTGGGAATGTTTTTTATAATCTAACCAATTTTATTAATATTCTTTTCTATCATGTTTGTTTTTAGACATCCCATAATGTGATAGTAGATCTGCTATGAATGGTTGAAGGGAAGAGCATTAAATCAGCTTGGTTATAAAAAAAAAAAAATTAAATTAAAAATTCTGAGCATTGATAATTAGTGTGCATGTGTAGTTGAACCATCATAGTTTGATGAAGTTCTAAAAGACAAAACATGTCAAATGAAAACTTTTTCCATGTTATCATACATTTTTCCCTTATATTGGTCTTGAGATATAAAAAAATTTTATATATCATTATCACATTATATATATTTACTTACTTCCCCGACAGCTACAATCTCCAAGAATTTAAATGTAAATTCAATAGTCATCTCCTATTTCACTAATATGCATCCTCTCTCTGATGTTCCTTTCTCCATCCACTTCACTCTCATCAGTATTCTCATCCTTTTCTTACTCATTTCCAGACACCCCCTATAACCTCTCAGTCTTTCTCATAACTTTCCTCCTATATAACCCCCTGCAAAATAGCGGCAGTAAAATGCCTTGCTTGGGGCGATATGATTAAAAAAATATATCTCATATATTATAAGCGTATAAATTGTCAAATTTCTGAGTAAATTGTCAAATTTCTGAGGAGTTCAGTGTTCATAAACTATTATGTTTTCGTTATGTTGATGTCATCATTTTCAAAGATTGTGTCTTTATGTAAAATTTTCTCTTATTTTGTTATTTTTATTTTTTATTTTTTGCTAGTGGAATAAAATTGCTTGTTCCTCAAATCTTTCTAGTTATGTACTTCTTTTTAATGTTTTTGATAATGGTTTATGAAAGCTGAAAATACTTGGACATCACACAATTTATATTTAAATAAATCCTGGAAATCAGAAAATGGTAAAAAATAAAAATAAAAAATACTTGACAACAAACTTTTGTTTTTTAATCAAACACCTTACACATGCTAGTAATAAATAAAATTAAATGTACACTTTTTTTTTCTGCTGGAAGTATTGTGAAGATATCTATTCTTGAAGAAACGTAATTCAAAAATTAAAGTTTTTCTCAGAAAACATATTTCTTTAAAAGATTTATCTCTAGTTTTGTTGGTCTGATTTAAAAAACAACACCAAATAACTCTAATATAGATAAAGCAAGTCTGGAAATTGGAGGTGATAAGGTAATCTAGTTGATTCATGATCACCACTTATCCTCAGAGATAACAAGGCATTTTACTTTGCATAGTTTTGTCTTTTTTATTCTAACCTGAGGAAGCCAAAGAAAGTAAACACTCTTGGCAAAATGCATCATTAATAAATTCTTTACTGTGTTACTTGAAACTTAGAATGAAACTTAAGTTGCAGCTGGTTTCAGGTTTCGGGAACAACCAAAATGTTAATGATATTTATTTACAACCTTGTGTGGTAATGAGAAATTTTTAATTTGGTGTATCTTTAGTTGCTTCTTACTACTAGTTCCCTATGTGTAACATAAACATGTAGAGTTAAACCTGTGAAAATAACATGGCTTTTGCTAATTTCACTAAAATTTATGACTAAAACTATTCATTTTAAACTTGTGTATTTCATATTACTATACCATTTCACTGAAGCTGACATTAAACATATGAGGATGTCATCACTTTCTCTATCTTTTTTTTTTTTTCTACAGCTTCAATGTGCATCAGAATGAGGCTAGCAGGAAGTTGAAGAAAAAGACTAGATATTTACTGCCTGCTGAGGCTATACCAAGAATAGGCAAGCTAAATTTATGGATATAACTTCTTAAAGTTACGTGAAGTTATTTTTGGTTATATTAAGTTCACAGACTTTTTATACATATTGTAAGCAGAAATTGGTAGCAAAACCTATTCTGTCAAAAAGATAGGCTTATAAATTTCTAACAAAGAGATGCTAGTTTATTTGACTGAATCTTTTGTGCTGATGTTTTTTTGTTTTGGTGAAAACACCTGTTTATTCTCACATATGGAATACGAATATGAGGTGGAATCTGTCATCTCATAGCTTTACAGTGAAAAAACACAAATGGTGTGTTGTTTTTCAGTCAGTTAAGTGCTATACATGACACATGCTTGAGCGATCATGTCTCAAAAGGGATATGACTGACTAGGCAGAAGATTTTCCTACAGTAGTTTGCTATGTCTTTCTGTGGTAGGCTGGTTGCCAACCAAGGCTATAGAACGTAATCTGTCCTGCTATTAAATACATAGCTGGGAGGAGAAAAGATGGATTCATGCTTTTCCCAAGCATATTTGCGCGTAAGTGAATGCAAAAAATTAAACTAGAATTTGAACTTGGCACTACCAATTTCCCATTTCAAACATTGCACCACAACACATGTTGTAGTTAGAATTACTGAAATTAAAAATTACTGTAACTGATGGATATAAGTTCTTCATTTATTGTTAAGGTTTGACAAACTGGTTTATGAATAGTACATTGGATTATGGTTGAAAACCTAACACTAGTAAATTGACTTTCTTTTTATTCCTCTTCGATGTGTGTTGTCCCTGTTGTTGTGGACAATCATGGCTTTTTACAACCTTCTATCCTTTGTAGACCTTAGTGACATTTAATCCTTTGCTAGGCTGCTTGTCCTATGTTCCAGATCTTGCTGAGGAGGTGGAAGGGAGTTCCACAAGCAAAAAGTGAAAGATGAGAAACTGTTTTAGTTTGTAAGAATAATTTTTTTTTGTCAGTGTTCTGGAGTAGTTTTCGCACTGAAGGTTATAATCATACTATGTCAGTCACTAATCGACTTAACGTACCCAAAATGTTAGGAACTTGGTAATCTTCCACTGAAAGCTGACTCCTTAGTATTCGGCCAACTGCCAACTAATATCAACTGCCTAGTAGTTCTACTGAACTCCAATAGAAGTCTAAAGAACTCCCAAGAACTTCCTGTTAACTCTTATTAATATAGGAGGGGGAATCCATTATCTGAGGAATAGGTGTGTTTCACCATAACAGGAAGTGAATATTGCATCAACAATTTTTTTTAAAAACAATGATTTTTCCAGATGCAATTCCTGTTATTTAAGCCATAGCTAGAAGGAAGAAACAGATTCATAAATTTTACAAGGGTATTTGCACATAAGTGAATGCAACAAACTTGCTTGGAATTAGAACTTGGATTTCTGATTTTCAATTCTGCTATCTATTACACCATCTACACATCCATGCCATCATATAAATGTGAGAGAGTAATAGTTATTTTATAAAAAAAGAGATAAAATAAGAAAGAGAATTCACAAAAATAGATTATTAAAAGGAAAAGAGATAAAGATGAATAAAATCAGATTGTATTTGTTTACTGTTAATATTTGCTTCCAAATAGATTTATACAAACAAACCTTACAAACTTGTCGTACATGATGGAAACCTCAAAAATCTTAAAGATTTTTTCCTTTCTTTACCACTGAGCTATGAGAATGCCTGCTAAAATACTAATGATGAAATAGAAGAGAGAATGAAGAATTAAAGCCACCCACCATTTCTGAATCATGGTACAAGAACTTTGGATTCTGTTGATATTTAATCCTCACACACACACACACACACACACACATCAAAGCTGACTCTCCTTCAGTAGAATCTATTGTTCCTAATGCAAATGCATTGTCCCAATCTTGGCATCAGAACAAGAAATCCTCTCCTCAAAGCAAAACTTTCCTAAGCCTAATCTTTGATTCTTTCCATTTTTGGTTTCTTCTGGATATTATGCCGATTCTATGTCAAGAAAAGATTCAGGTGAACTGTTGGAAGGTGAAAATATAAACAGAAATATCTTTTCGTTTCATAGAATTGGGTTATTTTCAATGGACAGAGATTGTTATTTCCTTTGCCTGAAGGCAGAGGTATTTTATTTGGCCGCATTTGTCTGTTTGTTTGTTTGCCTGTCTATCTCTGGTCAAGATATTTCAAGATCCATGGGATGGATGGATTTGAATGAAATATTCAGGGATGACTGGCATCATGACTGGCACAAACTGATTAGATTTTGCATTTGATCTGGTACAGAATAAGTTTCTGGGTTATTTTTTCATTTTTTTATACTAATATTTTTCATGTTTAGCATGCCAAATACTGAATTACCTCCCCTGTTGAGAAAGGTATTAAGAAACAGGACAATCTTGCTAGAAACTAGAAAAAGAGTACTGGATTGCTACGTGATGTCTGTCATTCAATATGGCAGTGAATGCTGGACAATACCATCAAAGATGAAGGAAAAACTTGAAGCAACTGAAATGTGGTTCTACAGAAGGATGCTGTGAATCTCACAGATCGAGCATGTGAGCAATGAGGAGGTTTTGGAAACAAAAAGTAAATTAATACTGAGCATCAGGAAGAGACAGCTGAAGTTCCTGGGACACACAATGAGGAAGGAGGGCCTGGAGAACCTGATACTAACAGGCCAGATAGAGGGAAAAAGAGACAGGGGAGCAGTCAATTTCATTGCAGTTATTTTCATTTTAATAATACTCTTTTGGTCATCACTAAGATGATATCGGTATTGCTTTAGTAAAAGTTTGCAGTCTTTAGCTGCTTTTGTTATGATATAATTTTAATTCCGGAATGAAAATTGGTCTTCTATGTATGGGAGTGGGGGGTCTGTCAGTTGAAAAATATATAATTTTTCTTTTGAATACATTTTTCAGAAAAATTTTTTTAGAATGTAGAGTGAATGGTCATTGTTAAATATAAATGATTAAACTGCCCAACAAACATATTTGACAAAAACTAGCAAGAAACCATTATAAAAGGAAAGAAAAGAACATCTCAAAATATATAATATAAAGCAAGCAAATAATATGTGCAAGGGAAATTAACAGTTTGGATGTTGGCATGAAAGACTAAAAAGCAATAGTTGTTTCCAATTAAAGTGAAACCAGAGACTGAAAGAAAAATGAATGGATGTAAGTCAAATTTTCATTTTACTGCTATCGATATCAAATAAGTTTTTTTTGTTGTAAACTGAATTTTGAAGGCTAAATAAGTTCACTGAGTAAATGGTATCATGGCTGTGACTAAGAACTACAATTATACCTACTTAGAGCCAAACCTAAAGCAAAAACTAAAAAGGGCTGAAAAATTACAGACATACAGCCAGATAAACAGACACACACACAAACATCTTGCTTTATATATTATTGATTTTCTGCACTATTGTAAGAACTGCAATCTTGAAACTACTGAATATCGTTTTTTATGTCTTTGTCTATGAGTGTATCAAATTTGATTAAAATTGGACCACTCCTATAACCCGATTTTTTTTATTTTTGATATTTATTGGGGGTACCTCGACATAAAACCTAGCTAAGAACACTCGCAGATGCTTATAGCACAACTGTGTAAATTTTCAATAAAATCAGTGCAGCCATTTTGGAGTCTCTAGGTAACGGGCACAGACACAGACACAGAGATAAAGTTCTATTTATAAATAAGTTTAGATTAGATGTTCACAGACTAGGAATTGGGGTTGTCACAGGAGCTAATTTGGATGAACAAACACAGCTTTTTGCCTTTAAAGTAAGACAAACAGGAATGGTGTCAAATTACATCAAGAACCAGTCTATTTTATTGGCTAGGAAAAAATTTCAGTGTGTATTTCTGTACTTCTGCCTATAAATTGAGAAGAGAAAAGTGTTTTGCAGACATTCCCAGTGAAGATTGGAACCACAAATCAAGTTCACAGTTCTTACACTTTCTACTAGAGATAGGGAATTTCTTCCTAACCTTTTGTTTAAGGTAGTGGGAAAAATTAACATCTTGATAATATCATTAATTTCCCTTACAGTTACATGTGCAAACAATTTTAATTGTTGCAGCTGTTGGAAGTCTCATAATATTAAATGGGGAAAGTTTCAAGTAACAAGTTAGCCTGAACTAAGTTCAGAGGAGTTTTCTAGTTTGTTATTTGCTTATCCACATATATGCATTGCATTTGATGAAAACACAAATATATACGCATAAAACAGCAATAATATATATATAAATTAAATGAAATCAGTGGCAGCCCAAGGGTTACTGGCAACCCAGGCAAGTTCAACTTTGGAACTCTTAAAAGTATAATTTTTTTAAATTGTTACAAGGAGAAAATCTAAAAATGAAGAATAATATACAACTCAATACAAGCTAAAAGTCATATGTGTCATGGTGCCCTCCTACAAGGAATGGACTCTTCCGCTTATTATATACTAGCAGTATAGCCTGGCGTTGCTTGGGTGTAATGAAAGCTTTAAAACTAATCTATGGTCCTGGATCTCAGACTCTTTGGACATTGGCATGAAAGACTAAAAAGCAATAGTTGTTTCCAGTTAAAGCGAAACCGTAAACTAAAAGAAAAATGAATGGATGTAAGTCAAATTTTGATTTCCTGGTATCGATATCAAACTTTCTGCATTATTGTAAGAACTGCAACTTTGAAACTTCTGAATATCGTTTCTTATGTCTTTGTCTATAAATGTATCAAATTTGATTAAAATCGGACCACTCTTTCTATAACGTGATTTTTTCAATTATTGATTTTCAGTATTTATCGGGGGTGCCTTGACACAAAACCTAGCTAAGAACACTCACAGATGCTTATAGTACAACTGTGTAAATTTTCAAGAAAATTGGTTCAGCCATTTCAGAGTCTATAGGTAACAGACGCACACACACACAGTTCCATTTATAAATAAGTTTAGATAATTACCTGCATGACTTCTGGCAGTTAGAGGCAGTTAACTATGCAGTTGACAACAGCTAATACACAATTAAAGCCAGCTATGATTCAGGCAATAAGCAGCGTTACTGTATCATACAGACTTACTTATTTCATTTACTTAATTACTAACACTTACATGGTAAGCATGTCCTTAATACTAATACACTATTTTCTGTGTCTTCTGGCAAAACTGGTCGCTACAAATTTGTGGCAAAGTTTTGCCACAACAACTCCACAACAAATTGATGACGAAAATGCACAGCAATTTATTATTCTACTTTAAACATTTTTTCCTAGCCTTTAAGATCTGCAAATCTTTTCATGTCACTTTCTACACCAATCCTCTTTAAAAGATTCTTTTCTATTAACAAAATAGCCAAAGAATTTAATCTGTCTTGAGCCATGGATGACCGCAAATATGTTTTTATAATCTTTATCTTTGGATGATCTGAAACTCATCACAGCAGAATGATGCTTTGATTGACTGCCATGTTGCCAGTCCAGTGAGCTGACCCTGAAGACAACAATTCTCTGGATGGTTCTTTTTTGACTTTGTAGAAATATGGTTACCATGATGATTCATGTTTGGAACCATAAGTGAAGAAGTATTATTATTGTGGTAATTATGAGACAGAAAAAGGATTTAGTAAGAGCATTTCTATGTGCATTGTGGCACAGCGGATACCTGCTTGGAATGAGAAATCGGGGAGCCAAGTTCAAATTCCAGTTGACTTTATTGCATTCACTTACACACAAACACCTTTGTGAAAGGCATTAATCCATCTCTTCTGTCTTAAAGCGTCGACACAAAAAACTGTTGGTGTGAGGGTTCAACAAAGTGAAGGTTACATTTGACTATTTCAACAGTGAAAGGTTGAAACCTAAATGCCAATCTAATAGCAAGCTTAAATTCATGTTGTTGGGCCACCAGGAAAAAAAGCTTCTGGGGGCATTTACTATGAAAATATTTGTAAAAAAGAAAGAAAAGCCACATCATACTGGTGAGAAAGTGACTGAATTTGCGATGACTTGTAGGGATCAATTTCATTACAGATCCTTTGTATTTTGTCAAGAATTTTTAGATGTACAACAAGAGCATCAAACCAGGTATGGCAAAAGTATTTAGTTCACAAAATAGGAGATTTGTAAAGGTAAGATGGATTCTGTAGAGAAAAATTTTCTGGCACAACACAGTGAACCAACTTTTCTACAAAAGGTGTACTGTATTGCTCTTCTGGAGACTAGTCTCAGATATGCTTTTGGCAGACAGGAAAGGTTCTCTGTGAAGATTAAATGAAGGTAGTTTTGTTTTGGAGGCATTATCGACTACAGCCACTTCCCCACCGACAAAATGTGACCTCCCTTTGTCTGTTCTATAAATACTTTCATGGCTTTTGCTCGAACGAACTTAAGTCACTGGTGCCTCCTCAACAGGTGTTTACTTGTGCAACCAGATTGGCAACTGGGTCCCACCCATTCACAATTAGGTTAGCCAAATGCAGACGACAATTGTACTCCTGCAGCTTCTTCACTCACACTTCCCGCCTGTGGAACTTGCTCCCATATTCTTGCTTTCCTGATGGCTACAACCTTCAGGAATTTAAATGCAATGTCAATAGTCATCTATTAACCACTTGACACTAGCTCTTTCCCCACCCCGTATATCCTTTCCTTTCTCTCCACCTTTGAAACTGTCATCACACTTGCATTCTCATCTTTCTATTGCTTCTTTCTAACTGGTTCGTCTTCCTCTTCACTCTTTCACATCAGTGGCATTTCCGCGTTGCTCGGGGTGAAACGATTAAAAAAAAAAAATTAAAATTTACAATTCATTTCTTCCCCCAGTTAACCACTGATTGAGGGTACTTTTCAAGACCAGTTACCACATCTGCAATGTTTTGAGTTATGTTCTGTTCACAAGGGCCACTATTGAAATTGGAATCGCTCTTAACTAGTATGACCTACACAGAGCTTGTTGGAGACCACTTGAAACTCTTTTTTTATGAGCTATATTTTGATGTTTTTTCTTGCAAGGTAACTTACCATTGTGCATGGGATTACATGAAACTAATTCCTGCAACACTACTTTAACCTCTGAATGGGATATGTTACAAACTTTACTAAAATTCATACAAGCACAAATCAGTAACAGATGGTCTTGTATATGCCTAAATAGGTAAACCCACACAAAAACACGAGTGCTATATGAACTCTATGTCATATTGCATAGCAGCTGTTTTGGAATCAAAAAGAGCTATAAATTATTTAGTGTAATTATTCTGTCTCAAGATTTTTAGCATTTCAATCTTGTCTCTATAGTCTTTGTCAAAATACCCCTCTTACATGCTGTTTGCATATTTATTCACGAATGTTAACAGCAAATGTCTGCACGATCTTGGGTTCATATGTACTGTTGAAATTTCCCTATCTTTTAAGATTTTACTTGATGTATGTATAAATATGTGCACACACACACATATATATATAAGTGAATGCTGAGATCAGTACCAAGTGGTGGCAGCCTGTTTCATGCTTCAACATAATCTTCAGGCATGTCTGTTGTATTTTAATGACCATTTTATATATCCTGGTCAGTGATGAATTAGGGACAGTAGGATCAAAGATTGTTTTTTTTCAGAGTTTGTTCATCTTATTTGTTTAGTTTAAAGTCTTGGCTTTGTATAAAGTATATTACATTATCTGCATTGTACATAGATCTTACTATTGATAATGAACCACTGACCTGCATGTATAAATAGTCGAACCAAAATGCATCATCCATGGTCTGAAAATTGCAATGAAGCATGAAACAGACTGTTGCTACTTTGAGTTGTTTTTTGGATTCCAGAGAGAGTCTAATGGTATATCTTCTGCCAGTTGGAAACTCTTGTTTATTAGTGAAGTGGAGTATCTTCTTATTTCTAGTGTTTTTCGTAGTTCCTCTAGACATATTTTACAATGAATGCACAAAAATATAAGTGGAGACACCACAATGCCTGAATAAATGAATAGCCCTGCACAGAAGTGACATTAAACTACACAATAAAAAGAAATTGTACATTTTTCAACATTTAATGAATGTAGTGGAGGTAAATTCTACCAAAATGCAAATTATGACACACTCATGATGCAAGAAGAAATATAAAGAAATACAAGCCAACATGAAAAACCTAAGACACACACACACAAACACACTAAATTCAAATGCACTAAAAAAATTTCATAAATTAAAATAGTATTCCAAAAACAACAAAAAAAAAGAACTAGATTGTAAAATCACTTCTACATGCACGTACATACCTACATACATATCGCCATGCGCACACGTTCATACACATATACCCACACACTCTTACGTAAGGACCGCACATGAGACTTTCTTTTTTCCCGCATTTATTAAGAAATGTATAAACTGATTTCCACATGTGTTTAGTCAGTTGGAGAATGTTTTTTGGAGGGTAAGTCTGAAATCCGTTTGTCTCTTCAAACTCACACATTGTGCTAATTGCATTCAGCAATTAGCCACAAAGATGTTTCCCTCTATCTTATAAGAACATTTCAATACATATTCACTACTATTCAGTACAAACATATTATTTCCTTTTCAGGAACTTTTCTAACATGAATATTGAGACAATATCTTTAATATTTCAGAGAGAACTCTTTTCATGACATCTTACATTCACGAATTATTCAGTTCTGTAACCTTACTTAATACAATGTTGTTAAATTCGTTACATTGTGCTTTGAGTTGTGTTATTTATAATTGTGGTGATTTGGACAACCAACCTTTTCTTCACTGTTGAAATCGCTACCACGACGGTCAGTCTACTACATATTGGAACCCAATTTGTCCAGACCACTACAAGATAACTTGTAGAATTTAATCAAGATCACTGAAAACAATTTTGAAGTATAAAAGGTGAAATCAAATTTTGCAAGTCAGTGTAAAAAATTTTTTTATGGTCAACAAAAAGTAAATGATTTCTAAAATGAAAGAGTTTAATGAGCAAGTACAAAAAAAAAAACCCAACAAACATGCACACATATGAACATTCTGACCTGCTTACAGACTACTTATCTATATATACATGATATTTTGGCCATCAAAAAGACACAAGAATCTTGACATGTAAAGTCACAAGATTATTTTCCTGAAGAGAGTTAGTTTTAGACTTGAAACTCATGTAGCAACACAAATACCATTACGGACATTTAATGTATCATACAAAAAGCAAGTAATAATAATAACGAATCTACACTTAAAACATTCACAGCATCTTGCACTTTTTTCTTTTCTATATATGTATATGTGCGTTGTGGCTCAGTGGATATCTGCTCAAAACAGGAAATCGGTGAGCCGGTTTCGAATTCCAGTTGAATTCATTGCATTCAACTATGAGCAATACCCTTGGGAAAGATATTAATCCATCTATTCCTTCCAGTTATGGGTTAAATAGCAGGACAGATTGGGTTCTACAGCCTTAGCTGGCAACCAGTCTACTGCAGAAAGCAATGCCAACCTACTGTGGGATAATCTTATGCCCAGTCAGTTATGTCTCTTTCAAGACAAGATCACCCAAGCATGTATCACGTATGGTATTTAATTCATATATATATATATATATATATATATATATATATATAAATTATTTCTTCTCTCTTCTGAATAAATTCTGGCTCTCTGTAGTTTGAGAGGAAAGAATAAAGGTAATAAAATAATTGACTGAAACCTGAACCTTACCAGATTGTGTGAATGCAAAGCTCTTTGACCAAACAGTGTAGGTAGGGAGTCAATTGAAAGTGAAGGAAAGGGAAAGAAAAGAAAAACAGAAGTGTTTCTTTTTCTACTACATTAAATTGTCTTGACGTGATTTTTTGACCAATGTCTACGAAAGCCGAAAGCCTGTTGAAATCTGAAATACTTGGCTGTCAAAATTTGCCAACCTTTGGCTATAAAAATCTCTACAATACTACCACCATCAGGGAGTAGGGAAACATGAAACTGAGGAGTGAGAACACCTAAAAACATTTGAAAACCAGACTGAGCATAGACTTAAAGAAACATTCTCCTAAATGAAGTTTGGTTTCGTTTAGGTTTGTTTTATGGCATATCAACCACTTGGGGGTCATTTAATGCCAAAGCATTAGATCATTCAAAAACGTATTTTTGTTGGTAACATTTTTCTTCAAAAGCGTATTTTTGTTGGTAACATTTTTCTTTGAAAAATGTATTTTTGTTGGTAACATTTTTCTTTCAGCAATATATTTTTGTTAGTAACATTTTTGTTTCAAAATCATATTTTTGTTGGTAACATTTTCCCTTCAAAAAAATATTTTTGTTGGTAACATTCTTCCTTCAAAAACATTTTTGTTGGTAACATTTTTTCCTTCAAAAACGTTTTCTTGGTAATATTTTTCATTCAAAAACGTTTTCTTGGTAATATTTCTACTTTCAAAATTTTTATGTATATATCTTTTAAAAGTCTGTTTTATACTTTCATAGTGCTTTGACCCCTGTTTGAAGGGTTAACTATTTACCCATAGCTGGGACACTAACAGGTGCTACCACCATGAGTCAGGGTGGACCTGGGAAAAACAGCAATTAAGAGATGGTTCCATGCTCCTCACAATCTCCCAATCAGAGGCCTTGCTGCCAGATGCAGTTTACCATAATACCCAGACTTGCCCCCAGTTTGGGGGTTAACTATTTGCCCATAGCTGGGACCCTAACAGGTGCTACCACCCCGGGTTAAAGTGGGCCTGGGAACAACAGCAATTAAGAGGTGGTTCCATGCTCCTCACAACCTTCCAATCAGCGGTCTTGCTGCCGGATGCTCCTCAATGAAGTCTTTACAACTAAATTGTTATTTTTTTACAACAGAATAGAGCCTCATTTTCACCCTGACTATTATAACAAAATAATTGTTTCCACAACAAAGAAGAAGTACTGATCTCTAAACAATGTTCTACTCTGAAGGTACAAATAGATTCTGTCACAAACTGAGAAAACTCATCAAATCACAATAACTATTAAGAACATTCACATTTTATATCTTTTTAACTGAGTTTCGACACTGAAATGCTTTTATTGTACCTTCTTCCTTGTAGTTTGTATTGTTTTATATATGCTGGCAATTTTCTTGTAAATTTTTATGTTATTTGACTGATTTTGATTGTAAGCTTTATTTTTCCCCCACAGCTACCATTGAGCTGTAATTTAAAAAAAATATGAAACTTGTCAAGGAATTTATTACCTCCCTTTTCTAGGTGTACAAACCACTAAATTTAAACAGTCATTATATTTAGTGAAATTTATTTTAATAGTTTTGGCTTTGTATCTTAATCTCGTCATTTTATTTATCGTGCACCTTGTTGTCACCTGATCTCTATTTCTCTTAACTGACCCCATGAAAACATACAATAATTTTTTATTTTTTTTATTTTCTTTACTAAATGGATCCCTTCAAGCTGGATGAATTCTTGTGTGGCTGATTAACCAAAGATGCAAATGGCACATTTTTCTGTGGATCATAGATTGCAATAGAGAAAGGATCTTGCATGTTGATATCTTCAAAGGTGTTTCTCTACTTGCTGACACATTGCCAACTAGCCCAATCACCAGCCAACATTTGTAATTGGTTAGCACAATTGCAAGTTATCAAGATGGCTCTTAAGAAATCGACATACCACTTGTACTGACCACCAACAGTCTTTCAGTGAAGAAAGTTGTCACAAGTGTTAGTTCTCAGTTATTTGGATGGCATGAACAATTCAATGTACCTATGAACGAGTGCGGCTTCAATGGTTATTGACTTTGAATGCTTCCAAATTTTGAAATGCGGTATGCTATCCCAAAAATGTAACTTTAAAATTCTTTGTAGGCAGGACATGTGGAATCATTCAGAAAATCACAAATGATGATGGAATGTAATCTAGTATTTGCATTAATGTAACAGTACTAAAATGCATAATCACCTGTAGGTGGGGAGAGTCCTTTTTAGGAAGAGTGTTTGAAAACCCATCTAAGGGCTGCAGATTGTTTGATTCATTTTCTAAGAAAAATATTTTTAGATTGTAGAAATTTTTTTTGTGAGTGATAAATAATGGTTTACTGATACAAAGCAGTCAGTCAGTTAAATGCCATAGGGGATACATGCTTGGGTGATCATGTCTCAAAAGAGACATGACTGACTGGACAGAAGATTATCCCCCAGTAGGTTGCCATTACTTTCTGCAGTAGACTGGTTGCCAGCCAAGGCTATAGAACCCAATCTGTCCTGTTATTTAATCCATAACTGAAAGGAAGAGACGGATTAATACCTTTCCCAAGGGTATTTATGCATAAGTAAATGCAAGGAATTCAACTGGAATTCGAACTCGGCTCTTTGATTTCTCATTCCAAGCCGATATCCACTGTACCATAACACACAACCTGATACAAACCTTACTAATTAATCCAAAGCTGAGGGGAGAAATTGATTCATATCTTTCCAAATGATATTTACATGTAAGTGAATATAATGAACCCTGCCGAGATTTGGAAATTGGCTCTCTGATTAACAATTCCAGGCCATTATTCATTATACTACTTGTACATCCAAGCTTACAGCATTTGTTATTCTCAAGTGGTCACCCATCTAGGTACTAACAGGAGCTATGTTGTTTAACTTCAGTGCCAAATATGATGTTGAATCAATTCTATGTTAGCAAACATAGAACTGAGATATGTGAACTGGTTCACATTTCTGAGATCTGCATTTTTCACAAGAAAAAACATATGTGAAGATTTCTTCTCTTGGTCTTAAACAACATTTAGACCTCATAAGTGATGCCTGCTAAAATCATGGTAGGCTCAAGATTAATACCAAGAAAAACAAGATCTTACAGAAAACTACATATCCAAAGATTTGTACAAAATATTATTTCAACACAAAAGATTTTATTTTAAAATATGTATAAATAATTATCATACATATAAAGTTTTTAATATACAAATTTCAGGTGTTGTCAGACTTTGTCAAACCATTCTATACATGATAAAAACATGTCTCAGAAATTGCAAAAGTTTCTACCCAATTTTCATTGTTTATATAATAGAAAGTGCGACATAGAGATCCGAAGGCGAATTGGCATGGCAAAAAACACATTCCAGAAGCTGAGTAAAGTACTAACACACAGGAAAATTACACTAGAAACAAAGAAAAGAGTGCTGGATTGCCATGTGATGTCAGTTCTTTAATACAGCAGTGAATGCTGGACAATATCATCGAAAATGAGGACAAAACTGGAAGCAGCGGAAATGTGGTTCTACAGAAGGATGCTGCGGATATCGTGGACTGAGCATGCAAGCAACAATGAAGTGTTGGAAAGAATGGCAACAAAAAGGAAATTAGTAGTGAGCATCAGGAAAAGTCAACTGAAGTTCCTGGGACACGCAATGAGGAAGGAGAGCCTGGAGAACCTGACACTGACTGGCCAGATAGAAGGAAAGAGACAGAGGAAGGTAGCGGATATATCTGCAGGGCCTGATCAGGTGGATGACGGAACGGGGGTTGCCAGGAGTAACAGGAGTAATCATACTAAGAGCCACAAGGGATAGGGAGATGTGAAGAACCATCATCGCCTACGTCCTGAAGGGACAGGGGACATAGAAGAAGAACATATAAAATGACTGTGTTCTTTTCAATTGTCAGGGGTCACAAGTGTAGAAGTGGAGTGTGTGTGCTTTAAACATCAGTGAAGATATAGGGTGCATTGGTGTTCACCAGTAAGGTAGTAGGGATTTTTCTACTGTATTTTTCCTGCAGTGAAGAATTTTCATTGGGTGTTCTTTTTCTGTATGCTGATTCCTTTTATTTCTTCTTTTCCTTTCAAAGACATTCCTACCTAACAAATGCTAATACGTACATATGCATAAACTCTTTCCAACAAATTTCTTGATACCTTTAACTTTCTCAATGAACATTAACTGCTACAATTCATGTTATCCTTCGATATCAATTAATTTCCATTTTAACATGAAAAATGTATATTTTTATTCTTCCACTATTCTATACTAATTCACACATTCCAATCTGTAAACAACCTTCTCATGATAATAGTCATAATCTTCTGATAATACTGATGATGATAATTCTGCATAAAACTTGTAAGCTGTAGGGAAGTTGGTTATGTCTGACACAAGGCCAAATTAATAAACATTGACCATCTCCCTATAGTTACAACTGCATCTCGATACTGGTGTTTGTTTTGGGGCCAATTTCTGATGAATCATTGCATCATTCACTTGCAAGTCAAACTTTGTTGAACCTTGTTGTCTTGTCTACAAATGAATGCCTTAAATATGGAGGATGAAAATTGTACTTTTGCAATATTATGTTCTATATTTTTTGGAAATAAGTAAATGTCGGAATTGTGACAAAAAAAATTTAGGATGTTTATTTGAATCATGCTCCATCTTTTGGATGGTCAAAAAGTGGTTTGGCAGATTTCATCAGGGTGATTTTAATCTAAACAGTCAACCATGTTCTACAAACATTGATGAAAACTCTCTCCATGCTGTCATGGAGAAAAACCTGAAGATTTTGATGAAAGAGATTATTAAGTGTTTAAAAATTGATATCTCAAGTGTCTGTTGCTATTTGAACAGACTTGGGTTCAAGAAAAATAGCTTATTTCAGTAAATTACAAAGGTGTCATTTTCCACCATGGCACTGCAAAATCACATTGCAAAATAGACCTTGCAGAAGCTTAAAGAGTTGAAATGGGAAAGTTCCAGCACTTCCTGACTGGCTCGTTTGGAATGTAATTTGTTCCAGTCTCTACAGAACAATTTAAATGAGAAATAAAATTGACACTGTATGATAAGTCAGAAATGAGCTCAAAACTTTCATCCAACAAAAACAAAGTTACTACTTTTGTAGAATGATGAGAAGCAGTTGTTAAAAACAATGGGGACTATGTACTTGAGGAATAATGTTTTAAATGATTAATGTGAATATTTAAATTTTTGTTTTAGGTTTTTAATCAGACTCATATTTTTGCAGTTAACTAATATATTTAAATTCAAAATATAATGATCAATAAAAGATCCAAATATAGCTAAAAACCCTCCATCTACCTAAGATATGTAGATGATATTCTTGTCTTAGTCAAAAACATAGATGAAAGACATGAACTACAAAAGACATTTCCCAGAAATTCTGTCCTTAAGTTTGCAAATGAACTTAATAATAATAATTTTTTTATATATTAATAGACAGCAAAAATAATACATTAACTACCTCCTCATACAAAGAAAAAACTAGCACAAACTCATGCACTCTTGGCTATAAGAGCGAATCTCCTAGCTACTACAAAATAACGATAATACAAAATTTAATAAACTGTGCAAAGTTAACTCTTCCTTGAAAAAGATTTTCTACGCTGAATTAAAAAATGTTTTGAGTATACAAAATAGTTTAAAACAAGTAAATTACAATTTTTACTGATATTAATAAGTAAGCTACTTCACTAACACCATACAATTTTTTCAAATTGTTATCGCATTTCTACATCTATGCTCAAAACTCATAAAACTGGTTAAACCATGAGATATTTATTACTAAAAACCTTTCATAATGAGCAACTGCATTAATTATGTCTTAACAATCAACTCCCTGAAGATGATCTTGGACAAGAGTGAATGTACATGGGATTATAAAAATAAAACAGTTCAAAATACATACAGTGCCTTTCTTGCTTGTTTTAATCACCATCTCAACAAACTTATTTGTGGCTATGAGATTAAAATAAAATTATATAGTCATATATCAGAATTATTTAATCAAACATGCTTAAATGAAGATATGCTGGCAAGATATATATATATATATATATATATATATATATATATATGTACAGTACTGTGCAAATATATTAGGACAAGAACTATTTTATCTTTTATGAGGCATCAAAATAAAGTTTAAAATCACCCCTGTCCTAATACTTTTGCACATTACCGGTTGTGTGCAAAAGTATTAGGACAGGGGTGATTTTTCTTAAAAACCTCACTGAAATTCAAATACAAGGTGAAAAGCCAAGTAAATTGCTAATAAATATTGATTATTTAAAACTAGGTGTAAAAGAAATGTATTATAAGGAAGTTATATTTAATTTTTCCTATTTTCTATTAAACAAGTTATTTTGAAACGACTCATTATTCTATTATCCTTGGATATGACTAAATTTTTTCTGATTCCCTCCTCTCGAATTGATAAATCTAATGTTACTTTGCAAGACACACTTTGGGAACAAATACAAGCTGCTTGGCAGGAGATAACATTAGATGCATTAAAGAAGCTTATGATGTCAATGCCTGACAGAATGAAGGCTGTGATCAAAGCAAAAGGCTATTATAGTAAATATTCAATTTATTCTCTAACAAGTATTTTTTCTTGAAAAAGCATTTTTTGAGTAAATCAAATCAAATTACCTTAATTAAATTGTTTATTTTCTGTCGATATGCCCCATAAAAATAAAATAGTTCTTGTCCTAATACTTTTGCACAGTACTATATATATATATATATATATATATATATACATAGAAAGAGAGAGAATTAATGTGAAGAAGTTTGTCATTTAGTTAAGCCATGTTATTTCAGTCATGCCATCTTCAAAGTTTCATGAAGGCATTATTGTGCTGTCTTTACACTTTCGTTTTTTTTCTGCTGATATTTTTTAAAATAATCATATCGCCCAAAGCAAGGCATTTTACTGCCACAGTTTTGCAGGGGGGTTACATAGGAGGAAAGTTATGAGAAAGAGTGACAGGTTATAGGGGGTGTCAGGAAGTAGGTAAGAGAAGGATGAGAATACTGATGAGAGTGGAGTGGAGTGGATGGAGAAAGGGGCATGAGAGAGAGGATGCAGGTTAGTGAGATGACTATTGACTTTACATTTAAATTCTTGGAGATTGTAGCTGTTGGGAAAGCAAGTAAATAAAAGGGAATTCCACAGGCGGGAAGTGCGAGAAAAGAAGCTGATGGAGTAGAATTTGCATTTACAATTTATTGGTTTCACAGTAAAAGGAAAGGGTGGAACCTAGTTGCTGATCCTGTGGCTCGAGTGAATTCATATATAGTGGGTATCAGTGAGCTAAGTTCATTGGAGCAGAAGCTTTGAAAGTGTTTGTAAAAGAGACACAGGGAAGCTACATTGCATCGGTGAGAAATTGACTGTATCCGAGCTGCCAAGTTAAGATCTATCACATTACAGATTCTCCGTTGGATTTTGTCAAGATCACCTAGGTGGATAGCAAAATCACCCAATCAGATATGCATGGGCGGATGGTAGATTTATATATATGCAGGATTGTTTTAGGTGGAAAAACTTTCTGGCCCTACACAGAGAACCGACTTTCTTAGCAGTGGATTTAGCTATGGATTCTATATAGTGATTCCACTTGAGGTCTGTTGTGATATATATATATATATATATATATATATATATATATAGATGGCATAAAGACTGTGTTGAAGCATGAAACAAATTGTTGCCACTTAGTGTTAACCTTAGTGTCCACACACACACACACACACACACACACACATGCTTTTTAAAGGATTTTTTAAAATTCTATATTTTTTTTTACTTCAAATGTTATAGTGGATATTTGTATTTGAAAAAAGACACCCAATTTTTGTTTATTGAGCAGTGTGCATTATGTCTATTGGCTTAAACATTTGAGAAACCGAAACATTTGTTAATCCATAACCAAGCAGTAAAGCACACTGAATTAAATGGTGGTTTCTCAACAAATGCCAAAATTTAAGTCAGTCACTCTGAACTTAGCTTATTCAAAGCAGTGGTACTGTTCTTGTAAAAAAAATTTACTTCAAACTTGACCATTTACTAAATATCATTTCTTTGAAATTCTATTCCATGTAAATGTCAGAACTTAAATCAAACAAAGAACTTTCAGTTCTTTTGTCTTATATACTTGCAAATGTGATGTTGTAACAAATGGTAACTTGAATGTTATTTATATTGGTCCTTTCAAATGCATTAAAACCATTAAAAGGATCAGTGGACCAATTTTATTAAGATAACTTCACCTGAAATAAGAGCTTATGTCATTAACTAAATCTGGAAATAATTTAAAGACCTTTAGATTTTTATTCATCTATGAAGTGCTACCCAAAAGCTTATGGAATTTTGGGGATGAGAAATTATCACTGCAGTCAGACCAATGTTCCCATTCCATGTTGTTACAACCAATAGTTATATACATTTTTTTTAAGTATTTGTCAAAACTTCTGAGATGAGGTAGTATTTATATTATTTGCAATGTTTGGACTATAGTCTTCCTCTTTATTGCCATGTTTTACGCTCTGGCCTTCTTCAGGTGTTAGAAATTTTGAACTGAACCCTTTATTACAATCATTGGGATATATCGTTCTCAGTCCATGTGAAATGCCACTTCCATGTAATTACTTCCCTTTAACTTAACTCTGGAAGTTATTTGTTCACCGCTGCTGTAGCCTGGTATTGAACTCACAACTCTTTGGGTCAAGCTGAAGCTAACCACCGTTATCATTTTTGTTTTTATTATTATAACTGAGGGTTACTTACATTATTATTAGATTTAGAGTTGTCCTGCTTTTAGCCTGGTTACTGTTTTATGTCTCATGATGTCTTGTTCTTATTTAGTATCGCTTGGTTATTGCTTACCCTGTTTCCAATGAAATTGTATTTGCTCTCACTGAAGACGGATGCAAACACAGATTTGAAAATATTTTAGAAGTATTTGTTCAAAACATTTAATCTTTCCTATCCTCTCAATACAAATTTACACCTGCAAAGACAAAACGACAAATTTGAATAAGTTTTTTGAGAATTGAAGTTGGAGATAAGTCTTAACATTTCAAATATTATGGAAAGCAAACTAAAAATGTTCATAATGACTTATGGAAACTCAGTTTTGAGTAATAACAATACTAATTTATTAAATAAACATTTCAGTCAGTTAAGTGCCACATGTGATACACACTTAGGTGATCATGTCTTGAAAGAGACATGAATGGCTGGGTAGAAGATTTTCTCGCAGTAGGTTGCCATTACTTTTTGCAGTAAACTGGTTGCCAACCAAGGCTATAGAAACCAATCTGTTTTGCTATTTAACACATTGTTGGAGGGGGAAGAGACAGATTAATAATACCTTTCCCAAGGGTATTTGTGCATAAGTGAATGCAATGAATTCAACTAGAGTTTGACCTCTGTTCTCCAATTTCTCTTTTCAAGCCAATATCCACTGCACTGCAATGCACATCCTTCATTGTATGCCATTGATTATTCTTAAGTATGTCATGATTTGATTGTTATTAAACTCAACTGTTCTCCTAGAAAATAGAGTATTATTTTGTAAAATATCCGTGAAACACTTTGCAAAACACTGGAAACACTTAATCATTCCCAATATCTTCTCCATAAAAATGGACAAAAGCATCTGTGCATTTTGGATGTTTTTAAATTTCATGAAATAAACAAATCATCAGATCTTAATTGTTGCATAATTTTCCTCCATCTTTAATGTTGAATCAACAGAGAAAAAAAGTTGTGAATTTTTATATGAAAAAAAAAAATTAATGTTGATATGACAGCTGTTAGACTTCAATCAAAATCAAACTTAATTAAACTAACTCCCTTAATTTCATATAATGACAAAAACGAAAAAAAATTTCATCAACTCAGTAACGTAACATTCTTTGCTGGCTTACATAAATTATAAAGGTGATTACATAAGTTAAATCAGTCAATTAATTTACTCATTTACTTTAGTTAAATAAAGAGGCCTTGAAAATATATTAATATTTGTACATCTTCATTTCAAGAGATAATGACAACACGACACTAATTCAACAACTGCATGATCAAAAGTTATGCTGAAGCAAATATTTGAGTAAGTCTTATTCTTTCCCACTTTGAAGAAGACTTACTTCTTCCTCATATTTAAAGGGGTATACTTCTGCTCCATTTTCAATGAGGCTTACTTCTTTCCCACTATCAAGGAGGCTTATTTCTTCCACACTTTGAATGAGGCTTACTTCTTTCCCACTTTAAACAAGACTTCCTTCTTTGCTAATTTGAAGAAGGTTTACTTCTTTCGCACTTTGAATGAAGCTTAATTTTTTTCCCACTTTGAACATGATTTTCTTCATTATAATTTTAACAAGACTTCTTTCTTAATTTGGACAAAGCTTACTTTGTCGCACTTTCAATGAGGACTACTTCTTACCTGGTGTGAACAAGACTTACTTCTTCCTCACTTTGAATGAAACTTTCTTTTTCCTCATTTTGAAAGGAACTGATTCCTCAGTTTGAATTCTCTTCTTCTTCTATGTGCCTTGTCCTTTCACAACCTTCCACGTCTCTCTATCCCTGGTGGCTCTTAGCACGCTTTCTTCTGTAACATCTCACAGCCCCCATTCTGTCATCCACCTGCTCAGGCCCTTCAAATATGTTATCCGCTGCTTTTCTGTGTTTATTTTTCCCCTCTATCTGGCCTGTTATGTATCAGTTTTTCCAAACCCTCCTTCCTCATTGCATGCCCCAGGAACTTCAATTGTCTCTTCTTGATGCTCAATATTAATTTCCTTTTTGTTTCCATTCTTTTCAATACCTTGTCATTGCTCAGTCCACAATATCCACAGCATCCTTCTGTAGAACCACATTTCAGCTGCTCCAAGTTTTCCCTTCATCTTTGTTGATATTGTCCAACATTCACTGCCATATTGAAGAACTGACATCACATAGCCATCTAGTACTCTTTTCTATGTTTCTAGTTAAGGTCTCCTGTTTCTTAATATTTTACTCAGCTTCTGGAATGTGTCCTTTGCTATGCCAATTCGCCTTTGGATCTCTGTGTTGCACTTTCTGTCTTCAGTTAAAACACCTCACAGATATTTAAATTTTTCTACCTGCTTGATTTTAATATCACCCACCTGTATTTGGCATTTTGGGCTGTCATTTTTGCTGATGACCATGCATTCGGTTTTCTAGCAGTTTATTTGTAGTTCTTTCTTGTCACTCTCTTCAGCTACCTTCTGTAAAAGGTCTTGTATTTTCCTTTCTGTGTTTGCAACCAGCACTGTATTGTCTGCGTATCTAATGTTGTTCAAATCGTGGCCTCTGATGACAAAGGTTCCTCAAAATATTCTTGCAAGTTACAACTTATTTATTTTTGAGTTTCTGACTTTGCCAAGCTCAGAGTATTAACTTCAAAATAATGGCATCATCAACTATGCTTGATTGAGTTTGAGTTTTGTTTAATGGTATATGAACCTTTGTGGGTTATATAATGCTGAAAAGGTGAGGTTTTAAGGGTCTTTTTAATGTTCGGTTATAGCGAGAAGGTTGATTTAGTCAGATTTTAATGAAAATTTTTTGATTTTATTCTTTTTTTTTATTTTAGAAAACTGAAAATGTCTTCTAGTTTTGTATTCAAAAATGTTTTGCTGAAAAGTTTTTTCTTCAAAGATGTATATTTTTCTATGAAAGTCTGTTTTTTTTGTATGTATTTCTTTAAAAGTGTATTTTTATACTTTCATAGTGTTTTGACCCTAGTTTGGGGAGGGGATTACTATTTGCCCACAGCTGGGGCCCTAACAGGTGCTACCACTCTGGGTCAGGGTAGACGTGGGAGCAACAGCAATTAAGAGGTGGTTCCATGCACCTCACAGCCTCCCAATCAGCAGCCTTGTTGCCAGATGCAGTTTATCGTCATGCCCAGGACCCCCACTTTTTTATAATCATATCGCCCCAAGCAAGGCATTTTACTGCCACTATTTTGCAGGGGGTTACATAAAAGGAAAGTTATGAGAAAGAGAAACAGGTTATAGGGGGTGTCAGGAAGTGGGTAACAGAAGGATGAGAATACTGATGAGAGTGGAGTGGATGGAGAAAGGAGTATGAGAGAGAGGATGCAGGTTAGTGAGATAGGAGATAACAAACTTACATTCAAATCCTTAGAGATTATAGCTGTAGGGAAAGCAAGTAAATGGAAGGAAATTCCACAGGTGGGAAGTGCGAGAAAAGAAGCTAATGGAGTAGAAGGTGTGTTTACAATTTATTGGTTTCACAGCAAATGGGTGGGACCTTGTTGCTAATTTTGTGGCTCGAGTAAATTTATATATAGGGGCCACCAGTGAGCTAAGTTCATCAGAGCAGAAGCCGTGAAAGTATTTGTAGAAGAGACACAGGGAAGCTACATTGCGTTGGTGAGAAAGTGACAGTATCTGACCTGTCAAGTCGAGATCTATCACATTACAGATTGAAATGGAGCATATAATACAGCATTTAATATAGAAAACAATGTTAGAATATCTCATCATAAAATTCATGATAACTGTCTTATTTAATCTTAAATCACCTTTGAGTTACAGCTTGAAGTTAATACCAAAGTGGTTTTGAACAATTCACAATGTGACAAAAATAAACTCTGATGTCTTTACAGAAAATGATTTTAGTTAAATTCCTATTTCACAATGATGACAGTGAATTGAATATCATGCCAGGTTTCAAATCAAATCAGTTACATTATTTATTATTTTTGTTCTTTTCATATTTTTATCCTTTTTAGAATAATGATGTTAATCTTTGTTTCAACAACTGGCACTCAATCACAATAGCAGTACTGTAATAGAATATATATGAAAAATATACTAAAATAACGTTGCATCACCCAAATCAACAGAAAAAGCAAAAATATTTTTAGAAATTAATTAACTGGTCTCTAATTCTATTTTAGAAATAAATTAATAACTTGAAAACTTTATTGATATTGTAATAATGACTCACCCCAGTTGATACCAAAATAGACTTTGCCCTCAGCGTTACATCAGAGTAACACAGAAGCTTGTTGCATCAGTGGATTCACCTAAAGGATGACCTTCTAGCTCCCATGTTCAGTTCCACACCAAACAGGATGTCAGTGACTGCTACTGACATACAAACAGCTGCGCTTGATCTGTGTGTATGTCAGACAGCAAATGACAAGAGAATATATAAAAACCTACCTGAAAGTGAACAGGGAGAGATTATTTTACATCCTAATAATAAGAATCCATGTCTGGAGAAAATAAAAAAAGACACACATCCTACTTGCTGATATAACTTGATGAA
This sequence comes from Ascarosepion bandense, assembly GCA_037127315.1. Taxonomy (NCBI): domain Eukaryota; kingdom Metazoa; phylum Mollusca; class Cephalopoda; order Sepiida; family Sepiidae; genus Ascarosepion; species Ascarosepion bandense. Next base: position 1,536,818 of record JBBBDQ010000851.1, read on the forward strand.
ATTAGTGGTCATCTAAACTTATTTATAAATGGAACTGTGTCTGTGTCCATTACCTATAGACTCTGAAACAACTGAACTGATTTTCTTGAAAATTTACACAGTTGTACTATAACTGTCTGCAAGTGTTCTTAGCTAGGTTTTGTGTTGAGGTACCCCCGATAAATATCGATAATCGAAAAAATCAGGTTATAGAAGGAGTGGTCCAATTTTAATCAAATTTGATACACTCATAGACAAAGACATAAGAAATGATATTCAGAAGTTTCAAGGTAGCAGTTCTTACAATAGTGCAGAAAATCGATAATATATATACATAAAAGGCAAGATGTTTGTGTGTGTGTGTGTGTGTGTGTGTGTGTCTGTTTATCTGTCTGCATGTCTGTATTTTTTCAGCCATTTTATTTTAGTTTTTGCTTGGGTTTGGCTCTAAGTAGGTATAATTGTAGTTCTTAGTCTCAGCCATGATACCATTTACTCAGAGGACTTATTTAGCCTTCAAAATTCAGTTTATGATGAAAAAAACTTATTTGAAATCGATACCAGGAAATGAAAATTTGACTTACATCCATTCAGTTTTCTTTCAGTCTACAGTTTCACTTTAATTGGAAACAACTATTGCTATTTAGTCTTTCATGCCAACATGCAAAGAGTCTGAGCTCCAGGACCATGGATTAGTTTTAAAGCTTTCATTACACCTGAACAATGCCAGGCTATACTGCTAGTTCTATATAAGAGAGAATTAGTCTTATTAGCTTCCAGCAATTGTGATGTAATTAGAATGCAAAAGTTTTGTTCAATCTTGAACATCAAATGGAATTAATATATGAACAATAATAGTCATAGAAAGAGACAAGAGTGAAAGCAAGAAATTGCAGATCACTAAACATTATCTTTGATTTTTAGGCCATGTAGCAAGGATTGAGCAATCAAAATTTCTATGTCAAATTTTATTCAGTGATCTCACTTCAGGGAAAAGACCACAGAGTGACCCTATTTTAAGACACAAAAACCAGATCAAAACAACATTGAAAGCCACTAGACTTGAGCCTAAATCATTTGAAATATATGCACAATGCTGTACCAACTGGGGATGTTCCATCACCATCAAAACCAAAAACTTTGAAGCAACCAGAAAAAAAAAGTAAGTTGTCAAACAACAAGAGAAAAAGGCATGAAAAAATTTACCTTGTCCGCAACATGACTATACAGTCAATGCCATTGGCTTTTATATACAAAAATTGGTCTACTTAGTAATCAACACCATCACTGTAAAAGAAGTCATCAGAACAGAAGAAATTAAATTCTTGGATAAGAAATGAAGAGTTATTAGTCTGCAGAAATGGTGACCCACACCCTACTTGCTGATATAACTTGATGAAATCTAGAGTTAAATAAGTGGTCATTTTTTTAAAGAGAGATTTAGTTTTTTCTAGGGAGTCTGTTTTTAAACATGTCTTTGTTTTAGTTCCAAATATCATATATGCCATTTATAGAAACTAGATTCAACTGGTGTTGCTACACTGAGCAGACATTGAAATTTAAAAATCTTTTGAAAAATACCATTCAAACATTCACATAATATCAGTCCTCCCCTGTATAGCAATGAATAGAAAGCATCAACTGCAACAAAATTTAATGCATAATTGTTAGCAAAGAGAACAGCCCAAAATGCAAATTATAAATTGGAGATACCAAAATCAAACAAATGCAGCAATTTAAATATCTGAGAAATGTTTCAAAAGAGGGCAGAAAGTGTAACTAAAATCTAAAAGTACACCGGGATAGCAACAGTTGCATTCTGAAAGTCAAGCAAAATATTAAAATTTCATTTGAAACAAAGAAATGAGTACCAGAGTGTTATGCAATATCAGTCCTCATCTACAGCAGTGAATGCTGAACAATCTTCTTACAGATAATGAATAGACTTGAATCAAAAGAAACGTAGTTCTACAGTAGAATACTGAGAATACCCTAGACTGAATATGTTAGAAATGATGAAGTTTTAAAGAAAAAGGAAACAAAAAGAAAACATAATATCAGAAAGACTAATTGCAAGAAGATAGAATGCATAGTTGTTAGTGAAGCTATAGGGAGCTGGTTAATATTTCTTTAATTCAGCCTTGTGTCAGGCTTAACTGAACACCCTACAGTTTACTAGTTTTATACAGAATTATCATCAGAATGTTTTCATCAGAAGCTTGGTTGTCAGCAGGTTGGAATATGTGGAATTGTGTGGAATAGAATAAGAAGAATAAAATATACATTTTGTATTTTAAAATAGAAATTTATTAAAGGGAAAGAATAGCACAAGTTGTAGAAGTTAATGTGCAATTATAAACATTATTAAGAAGTTATGGGTAGAGTTTGTGTTTAATGATAAAGTTGAGTTAAAAGTATCAAGAGTTGAAGAAATTGTTTGTAGTAGTAATTGTTGAAAGAGATAATTGTTGAAAGATGACAATGTTTGAGTTGCTTGAAGTTAAAGTTACATTTTTAGATGTTTGTCTCTGGACTCTCATCTGACACTCTGACTGACTGAAGTTGATGAAGTCCATTTATTGTAATCTAGATTTTTAGCACTTACAGGTGAAGTCCTTTTGGTCTTGTAAGTTGCTCCCATTCATCAAAAACCATTTTAACACCGACTTGCGAAATCTAGTTTCTTTAAACAGATAGTCAATCCTTTTTCTATTTGGGAAACCAGGATTTCACATGTCATTGTGAATTTTTGTAAAAGTGAAGAAGGTTGATTTTAATTAATTTCTTATCTACTACATTAGCAAAGAGAAGAGCAAGATGGACTTGTTCAAAAAACTGATCATGCCAGTCAGTCATGTCTTTTTCGAGACATGATTGCCCAAGTGTGTATCATGTATGGCACTTGACTGACATGAAATTTTAAAAAGCTTTACTAAATAAAAAAAAAATCCACAGAACTTAAAGACTTCTGATGCTAAAACAGGGAGCAAATATAACTAGAAAAGGAAAATAAATCAAAAAGTTGACTTTCCATACAACCTTAATTAAAGGCTAGGAAGGAAACTTCCACCAATATTACAGAGATAGCAAGGGATTTGATAAACCTGTTTTCCTGAAAAATTGTTTTAAGAGAAAGATTTTATAAATTTCAACCGAAAACAGCTGTAACTGTTTGTTTAATGAATGCTGATTGTTTTCATATAAGGAAATAGTTAATATTAACATTACCATGTGTATTTGAAAAAATTTGTCCAGTGTTTAAATAGATATGACATAAATTCTCTTTTAATAAAATATTTATGGAACCTGCTTTCAGTTTTTGATATTGTTAATCTAAGATTTAAAAAAATGAAATAAAACAAAGTCCATATTTAAATATTTCTCAAGTTCCCTCTTTAAGTAGAAATTTTCAAAATGATCATGTTATTTGCACTTTTCTCAGATTTAAAAATCTGAGAAAAGTGCAAATAATAATAAATAATAATAAATGATAATAAATTAAATATTCTAAAGTGTTAGTTTGCTTGCTCAGGTTTTTACAATGTTTAGGAAGCTCAGGGCCAAGCATAAAAATGAAAGTAAACTCTCAGTTGTCAGAATAAAGAATACTTCATATTAAAACTATATTTGACAGCAGTGAATTGAAGAAAGTCAGAAAAGTCAAAGGTAAAAAAAGAAAAGTAATTTGGTAAAAAGGTAGAAGCTGAAATGAAGAGGGACAAAAAGTAAGGAAGAGAGCAAAAGAGAAAAGAAAAGGGAAGTGAAAAAAAAAAATAGAAAAAATAAGAGAGGTAAAGTTTGATATGACATAAATATATAGATACTAATAAATTTAATTTAGTCTGATACAAAACAGAGGGAAATATGAGAAGAAAGATTATGTACTTAAAAATGAATACACGAGAAAGATTGAGAATAAGATAGAACAAATACCAGAGAGAGCGAGAGAATAAGATAGAACAAATACCAGAGAGAGCGAGAGAAAAAAATAGAACAAATACCAGAGAGAGCGAGAGAATAAAATAGAACAAATACCAGAGAGAGCGAGAGAATAAAATAGAACAAATACCAGAGAGAGCGAGAGAATAAAATAGAACAAATACCAGAGAGAGAAAGAGAGAGAGAGAATAAGGTAGAGCAAATACCAGAGAGAGAAAGAGAGAGAGAGAATAAGGTTAAACAAATATCAGAGAGAGAGCAAGAGAATAAGGTTAAACAAATATCAGAGAGAGCAAGAGAATAAGGTAGAGCAAATACCAGAGAGAGCAAGAGAATAAGGTAGAGCAAATACCAGAGAGAGCAAGAGAATAAGGTAGAGCAAATACCAGAGAGAGCGAGAGAATGAGACAGAGCAAATACCAGAGAGAGCGAGAGAATGAGACAGAGCAAATACCAGAGAGCGAGAGAATGAGACAGAGCAGACCGAGAGAGAGCGAGAGAATGAGACAGAGCAAATACCCGAGAGAGAGCGAGAGAATGAGACAGAGCAAATACCCGAGAGAGAGCAAGAGAATGAGACAGAGCAAATACCAGAGAGAGAGCGAGAGAATGAGACAGAGCAAATACCAGAGAGAGAGCGAGAGAATGAGACAGAGCAAATACCAGAGAGAGCGAGAGAATGAGACAGAGCAAATACCAGAGAGAGAGAGAGCGAGGAGAGAATGAGACAGAGCAAATACCAGAGAGAGTGAGAGAATGAGACAGAGCAAATACCAGAGAGAGCGAGAGAATGAGACAGAGCAAATACCAGAGAGAGCGAGAGAATGAGACAGAGCAAATACCAGAGAGAGCAAGAGAATGAGACAGAGCAAATACCAGAGAGAGCAAGAGAATAAGACAGAGCAAATACCAGAGAGAGCGAGAGAATGAGACAGAACAAATACCAGAGAGAGAGAGAGAGAATGAGACAGAGCAAATACCAGAGAGAGTGAGAGAAGAGAGAGACAGAGCAAATACCAGAGAGAGCGAGAGAATGAGACAGAGACCAGAGAGAGCGAGAGAATGAGACAGGACCAGAGAGAGCGAGAGAATGAGACAGAGCAAATACCAGAGAGAGCGAGAGAATGATAACAGAGCAAATACCAGAGAGCGACAGAATGAGACAGAGCAAATACCAGAGAGAGCGAGAGAATGAGATAGAACAAATACATGGGAGAATGAGAGAGTGAATACATATGAACATCTTGTGAGTGAGAAGAATTATTGGTTGTTTTGTGCTTGCCCTGCCTAACCTCTAAAACCCTTTCATTTGCATCTCATGCCAGAGATTTGGTAAGGAATGAATAATGTAATGTCATTAGAAGGGGTCATTATAAGAACATTGTATAAGATTGAGCTGGAAGTATAAGAAAATGAAATTTTTTAAAAATATTCAAAGAAAAAAAGACACAAATTTTCTTTTCTGGCTTCCAGGCTTTTTCAACATAAACTCGAAAGAAGACAAATTGCTTGATGAATTTGATTTGTAGCAATTCAATAGGGTTTGTTTCACCTGCTTAACATTCAAATAAATTCTGCACTCTATCAGTTCACAGCAGATTTGATTTTCTGATAGATGTTAATCTTCACAATTCTTTAATTTCTGCGTGAATGCACTTGAAGTTATCGCCATCTTGGACAGCAGTCGGTAACAGATAATGTGTAGCTTAACGCTTGACGTACCCTCCAGAGTAAGCATTATTGAATAAACTGCTGATGGCCTAGTGATTTTTTTTTGTCTGTGACTTTTGAACAGTATTGACACTTTCTATCAAAAGATTATTAATTGTGTACTTCAGCCAAAGTACATTTGATGAAAGATATAGTTGATCCTATAAACAAAATTTGGTATCATTTGTAAAATTAATGAGAAGGTTGATCAAAACAATGCAAACAAGGCATCTGGCTTAATTGGCTCATAAAAGCCACCAAGATCAAAATGTTTGAAAGAACAATGACAATCAAAGAAATCTTTAAATTTAGTCTAAGTCTATTCATCTATTGCAGTTGAAGATCTTATGAGGAACAAAAAAAAAAGAGTACTGAATTTTTATGTAATGTCCATCTTCTGGGATAGCAAGGAATTCTGGACAATTTCTTTACAGGTAATAAGGTGACTTAAGACAATAGAAACGTGGTTCTACAGAAGGTTGATGACAAACATCATGGATGGAGCAGTAAGTAATAAAAAGTTTTAAAGAAAATGAAAAAACAAGTTTTAAAAATAAAGGGCTGACATTTCTAGGACATATAAGAATAGAAGGCTTTGATAATTAAGAAGTCAAGAGAGATAGAGAGAAGCAGCAATTAAACTACCTAACAAGCTTGTGTATATGGTTAACAGAACAGGGAGTAGGAGTGACAGTGAAAAGTCAAACTAAGAGCTACAATGGATAGGAAGTTGTGGAGAGCCTTTTTGTCAACGTTCTGAAGGAACATGTCATGTACAAGATGAAAATTGACGATTATTATTATTACTATTTATCTTTGTAATTCAACTAAGACAGATTAGGTGAAAGTTCAAAGACACAAACTAAATGTTGGTATCATTTGTAAAGTTAATGACAATTTTGATCATTATAATGGAAATACAGAATCTGCCTTTATTGGCTAAATAAAACAAAAACCACTAAATATAAACTATCTGAAAGCGTAATGATAGTTAAAGATATCTTTAAACTTACGTTTATTTGTTTATTGCAACTGAAGAAACAGAAAGATCTTATGGGAAACACAAAAAAGAAAAGAGTTCTGAACTTTTATGTACATTTAATATCATTTATGGCACTGAAAATTTTTAGACAAATGAAGAGAAGGCTTGAGAGGTGGAAATCTGAATAGCAAAAGGTATCTTCCAAAAGTTTTAGAAAGATGCTGAGAATACCATGGACAGTGCATATGAGCAATAAGGAAATTTCAAAGAAAATGAAAACAAAAAGGATACTTTAAAAGTTGACAGTTGTAAGTTCTAGGAAACATAATGAAAAAAGAGGGCTTGGAGAGTTTGTCATTCAGAAGAGTTCTAACCCTCTTGCCTTCAATGAAGGAAAGAGAGGAAATTAGAAACATTAACCTACTTAATGTGCTTTTGTAAATAGATGGCTAGACAAGAACTGAGATATTGGGTAAGGGAAAAATATTGTTTACAACTACAAAGGAAAGATGTTGTGGTGATACCAAACAAAGTGAGGGACAGGATGTTTGCATTCTCAGGACCAGAAAGCAAATGACCAAAACTGTCCTGTGCGCACCCGGCTCCACGCATATGTTCCGGCAGAAAACCAAAAATTAATAAGTATCAATTATTTATCATCCAATGGGAAGCCCAGAATTAAATACGAGTGTGAATTCCCAAATGACCTGCTGGGACCCACAAAGACAAAATAAACAGCTGACAGAGAAAGCATTGTGAGAGTTGAGAAAGACGAGCGTAATTAGCACATCCATTGACCTCGTCAAGTGATCCACTATGCTCATCTTCTTTCCCTCTCATCTTCTTCTTTGTTGTCCAAGCTACTTACCCGATCTAAGGAGCGGATACATCAAAGACATTCCTAACAGACAAACGCTCACACATACTTATGCACAAACTCTCTTTTCAGCATTTACTGCTATGAACATTTTAAGTCCTTTGGACCCATCCTCAAGACATTCCTTTTATTTGTAAAAAAAAAAAAAAAAAAGTAATTGATATATGAATATATATAAAATGTTGTTTCTATACTCAATTTGATTTTCTTGTTTTATAACCCCTCTTATAACTTATAGCTGGTTATCTACCAATGAGGCCAAATTCAGTTAATCTGACTTCAACACACGACTACATTTCACTAGAATGGATAACCCACTATAACGTCATTTGCTATGCCTTGAAGGGACACAGCATAATAAAGAGGGAAATATTTTGAATTTCTCAGTCTAAAATAAAGGATGATAATGGTGTTTAAACTTTTGATCCTGTTGTGTGTCATAAGTTGGAACAAAAGAAGAAAAATGATTGACCAAAACTCAGAGCTAAATCACAGACAAATATTTAATTTACAATAAACACCAAATAAAATATTTACAAACATGCAATTTTTGTTGCATTCAAAACAACAAACATAGAGTTTACTACTGGCAAGTGTTACAAGGAGAAAATAAGGTGTCAAGTATCTTTACCCAGTTATGCTAGCAAAGTAGTTTAAGTGCTATACTTTTTGGAAATCCTCAAATGTGTATATAAAGAATAATTATTAGTTTGGTCAATGAAAGAGTCAAAAATATCTATTTACCCATTTAGTTACATGAGGTTCTCTTTCAGGTTTTAGTTGGTTGGCAACTTTTCTTAGAGATTCTTTTGGCTGGATATACAAATCCTGAATCAGGCTGAAGTTGTTAAAAGGATTTGCTGACATTATCAACTAACTACTCTCTTCCCCCAAATCTATTTTATAGGGGCTAACACCTAATTTGCATATTTCTAGAATCCTTTCAAATTCTCTAGATTTTACTTGAATATTCTACAATTTTCCAAACGTTTTATTCCTCTTTATTTGACAACTACTTCATGAATTAAAACTTTTTTGTAATAACAAGTAGGACTCAATAGAATCCCTTACTATAACTTTTCGAAATTATTAATATTTTTTATATAAATGCATCCTTGTAACAATACTGAAATCAGGACAGAGAGAAAACAGTTTATGCATTCATAAACATATAGAACCAATAATATTGTACCCTTCTACAATTGAAGATCTAAGGAAAACTGTCCTGTTGTAGATAAATGTAAATCTACTAATGTGATCTACCAAGCTAGTATTTCCATGAAATTGATCAAGCAAAATGATAAAAATACATTAGAATTTCAGCAGGGGTTTGGGAACAAAGATTTTATTCTCATATATATATATATATATATATATATATATATATATATATATATACCAAAATAAAACTAAAATTTCAAACAGCCCTCTCCCAAAAATACTGGGAACTGAAGAAAGAAGGTCTGATTCCACAAATAGACTCAGCATGTATTCCCAATAGTCTGAATGATAAATGTAATTTTGGCTTGGGAGATAAAATTAGGATATTAAAATATCATTAAAATTTACTTCTCGATCAAAGAAATAAGTTGGTTAGCAAGTGTCACCATAGAAGTAGATTCAAACTCTCTTAATGAGGTATTAAGTAAGTCCCTTACTTCCCATTTAATCATTATAGTAATTTTTAACCTAATTTTATTGATATTGGTTAGAACTTAATTTTATGCATGTGATAACCCTTAAGTTTATTCCTACCAGCTACCCTTGACCCCCTCTGGCAAGTTGCTGTCCTTCCACTCCTATCACTAAGCTAATGCTACTATTTTCTCTCTCTACCCCCCCCCCATCTTTAACTCTTTCTTTTTCTAAACTAACCTTTATTTCTGGTCACACTAAAATTTCTTCATTATATGTCTGGCTGAGGTCGATGATAAAGAGGCTTCTAAGAACCTGTAGAAGTGTCTACTGTCCTAATGTAAAACATTTAATTTATATATATATATATAGAGAGAGAGAGAGAGAGAGTTGAAGAAATGGATTGAAATTTGACAAGATGAATAGGATAAGTGAAGAACAAGTAAAAAAAAGTGTCGTTAATCTAACATGTTTTACTTTAACAAGCTTCTTCAGAGATTTCTTAAAAGCAAATAATTTAAAAAACTTTTTAAAAATTAAAACAATCTTTTAAAATCCCACAGAGACAGTATGTTGATTGAGGTATGATTTCATTGGTCAGATATGTGTCATGTGTAATAAAGCAATGGATAAATAATTAGAATGTAAAAGAAAATTTATGTTTGTCTAAGTGTGTGTTCACAGATGAAGCACAATTTACATGGGATGGAATAGTCAACTTCCACAATCAGCGTGTATGGGCAAAGGAAAATGTCCATGCAACTTTTCTATCATGTTACCAACAGCATTTCTCAGTCAACATCTTATCTGGTGTTGCTGGGGATGTACTTCTGAACAGGCATGCAGGTGATGCATACAAGTGCTTCCTGGAAAAGTATATGCCTGATTTTTGGTTGATGTCCTACTGATCACTCATTGACAACTACACTTCATACATGATGGTGCTTCTGAACACTTCATTCATACAGCCCACAGGTAGCGAGATCAAAGGCTGACTGGTCAGTGGAAAGACAGGTGTATTCATCTCCGGTTGATGATGTGGACAATCTCTGCAACCAAATTGTAGCTGGGTGCAAGACAATATGAAAAACACCAGAAATATGGGAGCATGTTCACGAGATACTTACATTAGGGCAGAGGGCGCACATTTTAAACACTTGCTGTAGGGCACTCGAAAACACTATGTGTGTTGAATGTGGAAAATAATGTCATTCTGGTTTGCACATGATTGAAAAATCTATAATTTGGAAACTAAGGATTTCTGGACATATATTCTGTTATGTCACCAAGTATAAATGAATAACTCAACAACAGAATCAGAATATAAGTTGTATTCCGTGGAAAGACGGTTAGTCTGTACAGAAGTGATTAGTACTATTTACAATAGAAAGATACAAGAGTCCAATCTGTCGTAAGGCGTGTGTATACGTGATTACTTCCCAGTACGCCACCAGAAGTGTGACTAACTCTTCACAGACTCGCACTGACTCTTCAGTAACTTATTAGAGACTCTCAAGTGACTCTCTACCGACTCCTCTTGTAGAGAATCTACCATTGCTATATATAGCAATGGGAACAGTCCATTTGTAGTCAAATAGGAGCAGCACCCTAACATATTTATAGGGAGTTTCTTCATTATGTAGATGTAGGGAGCACAGTCCTGAAATAATACCATATATTTTTGAAACACCCTATATATATATATATATATATATATATATATATATCTGTGTGTGTGTGTGTGTGTGTATAATTAAAATATAAGTAAAAATGCATGATACTTGTCAAATGTCAACATTGTATTTTATATTTGAATTCCTCTTTAAGACTTTTTTCAAGAATGACTACTTTCACTTTGAAATAAAGATTTTTCATTTGTAAATGAGTTATTACACGATCTAGGTTTCTATCATTTGGTGTCTTCTGGCAATTTGCAATAACTGATTTTTATCGGTTTTCTTTTTTTAAAGAACTCTCACATAACAGGGTTTTTTTTTTGAATGTGTAATTTTTAAAATTTGAAGAAGTTGTAAGGTTTTATGACCCTAATAAGTATTTTATGGTATGGTTACTCTGAGTCATAATTTCTATTCTTTCATTCAGTAATTCATTTTTGGGGGGGATAACATAATAGTTAATTTTTTTTTTTTCCTGGCACAGTCTACATACTTTTCTACCATTAAAAGGCTTGGCTATTTTCATTATGCTCCACCTTATGTCCGGGTCTTTTCCATATTTTTATTTCAATTTTCACACGTAACTAGCCAATTTTGTACAATTTTTAAAAATTTTCTAGTTTAAATGTAAACCTGTGATTGAACCGTCTGGTCTTAAAAGTACCTTCAGTTGATCCCAAATTTGTTTTGACCATTTAAGTCATGTACTTTTACTTGTAGGATGTGCGTTTTGGTACAGTGGATATCGGCTCAGAATGAGAAACCGGGGAGCCGAGTTCGAATTCCAGCTGAATCCATTGTATTCACTTACGCGCAAATACCCTCGGGAAAGGTATTAATCCGTCTCTTCCTTCCAGTTATGGGTTAAATAGCAGGACAGATTGGGTTCTATAGCCTTGGTTGGCAACCAGTCTACCGCAGAAAGCAATGGCAACCTACTGCGGAATAATCTTCTGCCCAGTCAGTCATGACTCTTTCGAGACATGATTGCCCAAGCGTGTATCACGTATGGCAATTAACTGACTGACTTTTACTTGTAAATGACTTCTTTTGAATTACAAAGTCCTAGAAGTGGGCATTTATTTTTGTCTCTGCAGTTACATTCCTTATTATTAAGTATCTTGTTTTGCATGATGCTATTTAAATTTCTGGTTTTTTGTTTCTTTATGAAGTTTTCTAGATTACTAGTCCAGCTATAATTCAGTTCGATTGTATTCCTATTGAAAATTTTGTAAAGTGTTTATCAATCAGTTTAAAAATATTTGTCCTGTTTTGGTTTTTACTTATAAATGGTCAGTTGAATCAGATAATGTAAAGTTTTCTACCATTGTTTTTTATTTGTCTGGTTTAAGACTATTTTAAAATGCTCTTATAGCCAGGTTTTCTTAGTGCATCCTCATAGTTTCTTTTCTTTTCATCAAATATTGTTTTGCTTGACAAAGTTTTTGAAAGCCTGTGTTCTATTACTTTGTGAATGTCAGTGTGCTCTCACACATATATATATATATATATATATATATATATATAGATAGATAGATAGATAGAGTTTGATATGCACCTGATGATTGCAAAAATGCATGAAACTCCAAGTTGTGCCTAAAATGTAAGATTATATATATATATATATACACACATACATCCACAGATAAAGAATATTTAATTTTACTTAAACTGACCTTTCGATAAAATCAACCAGACAAAATTGAGGATTAGCATTGCTTTTTCTTGTGTAGGATTAGCAAGATAGTATCATTCAGGTTAGTATATTTATAGAAGGTATCATAGTATGTACAAGCTAGTATCTTTTATATTCATTCAGTTCATTGTAACATTTCACCTGAAGACCACATTAGTTGAAACATTTGATGCAAAAACAAGATGAAGGTTCTTGGCAGAATAAAGACTTAAGATTTTAGAGTTTCGCTCGATTGTTTTTGGATTTGAGGAAAGAATCCCTTGGTTTTATAGATACAAGGCAAAAGCTCTAATCACTAAGCAAAAAGAGAAAAAAAATTGTAGAAATAGGAAATTAAGAATTAAAATCAACTCTCTTCTTCACTTTTACAAAAATTCACAATCACTAGTTTTTCCCAAATAGAAAAAGAATTGACCATGTGCTTAAAGAAAAAGTCCAAACTGGATTTCGCAAGTAGGTGTTAAACTGAATGTGAGCGAATTGCAAGACCCAAAAGATTTAGTGATTCAGTGCGAAAATCTAAATTACAATAAAAAGCTCTGATCAGTGCCAGTTGGTCAGAGTCAGATGGGAGCAGTGAGACGAAACTACTAAAATTTAATGGCAGAAACTTCAACTACAAGCAGGACATCAGTCATTTTGCACATTGTCCTCCTTTCTTGTGTGCTGATTTCTTTTACTTCTCCATTCAAAGACATTCATACCAAACAAACGCTTACACATACATACATATGTACGTACATATGCATATACTCTTTCAACAATTACTACTATGAACATTTTCTTCAAGTCTTGATACCCTTAACTCTCTAACTGAACATTAATTTCTACGAATTCTTGCTATTCTTTCCTTTTAATAAATTTCTATTTTAACATGAAAAATGGATATTTTATTCTTACTTTATTCCAAACAATTCCACATATTCCAACCTGCCGACTGCCAACCCTTCTGATAACAATGAAACCTGATAATTCTGATGATAATTCTACATAAATATTGTAAGCTGTAGGGAGTTTGGTTAAGTATTACACAAGGCTGAGTCAAATAACCATCTCTCTATAGCTTCAAAATAACTTCATCATTTGGAAATATGAGGTTTTGATTCTTGCTAAGCAGAGTGTGGGTGTGTGCACAGAGCAAACATTTGAACAAATATTATATAAAAAAAAAGAAAATTGAAATAGAAGAAAGTTCATTGGTTGCTTGCTCATAAAAAATAAACGCAACTGACAGGCATCTATAGATTTTATTTCATTTTATTTGTCAAAGTTTTATTCAACTAGAAACCTCTGATTCAAGCTAGTGAACAGCTGTTTACTGTTATTCAATGCATTCTGGGTAAAGTCTTTTCCTGTCATTGCAATAAAATAGCCAGGTTTTTTATTTCAGGCTCTGAGTGAATAGTCAAGATTTTAACTTATAATCCATTTAGCATATTGAGAAGAGGTTTTGTGCCATCTGGCAGTGCAGGTTTTATAAAAATCCAGGTACTTCACTGTATAATTTCTATATCTATCCAGCACCACAAGATGCTAAAACAAAATATTAACCTGAAAATTTGTTCTTAAATAGCCTTGCCAGATCAAGACTTTCATGTGGATGTCATGCATGACATCAACCTCCTTCAGAAATGTCTTGTAAATTCTAAAGAAGACAATTCTTAATCAGATTTTATAGACTGGTGCTACAGAACTGGATGTGCATTGTGGTGCAATGGATATCCGCTTCGAAGGAGAAATTAGAGAGCCAAGTTCAAATTCCAGTCAAAAAACTAATTAGTTGCATTCACTTACACGCATATTACACACAAAAAAAACAAACTATTAATCTGTCACTTCTTCCCCTAGTGGTGGGCTAAATATCAGGACAAATTGGGTTCTATAGCCTTGGTTGACAACCAATATATCATAGAAAGTAATGGTAACCTACTGTGGGAAAATCCTCTGCCCAGTCATTTATGTCCCTTTCGAGACATGATCACCCAAGCGTTTATCATTTATGGCACTTAACTGACTGGCTGCTACAGAATTGCAAAAAGCTTTCTAAAGGGCATTTACCTGTAAGTAATTAATAAAGGAACTCAGTTCTCCAATTAACAATTCCAAGTTGTTATCCATTACACTAGCTGCACATCAAAGTTTACTGCACTTTGTATATCCAAGTGGTCACCCATCTAGGTACTGACCAGGTTCAATATTGCTTGACTTCAGTGATCATACTAGAACCAATGTTTCAACATGATCTTGCCATTTTTCATCAGGCTTTTCTTCTGAGTTATAGTACAAGAATTAGTATAAACCCAGTTTAATTGTTAAAAAGGTAGACAGATGCCGGGCTTATGGCAGATTTTGCAAGTATCCACCCAGGAAGTGACCACTTTGGATTGGGGTGAGTCTCACTCAGGGGTGGCAGCCTACTAGTTTGCGTGAACTGGTTGTGATTAGCTGAAAATAATTTGATATATAATAGTTAAAAATATACTTAATACCACTGCTGTAAGTTCTGTGGATGCTGAAAGAGGGTTTTCTTTGATGATAAAAAAAAACATCTTGAAGTTAAAAAATTTCTTAGTTATAAATTTGATGTCTTCCATTGAATCTTTTGAACTGCAGTGATTAGATCAAATGTGGCTAAGAACCCATAATGCAACTGATGTCACCAGAGTCAAAAAGTATCATACTTGATAACAGAAATACCATGAGAACAGAATTTAAATCTGAAAATATCTTCATAAAAAAAATGTTTTCTTTTAAATTATCAAAATGGTTTAACTTGTTTTGATTCTATATGAAGTGATTTGTATCTATTCTCAGATTGAAAAGAAAATAAGCAGAATAAGTTCCTAAAAATTACCTGCATTTATAAAACTACTTCCTGGGAATTTTGGTTTTACCCCTCTACAGGGGATACAGTCAGTATATTTGAAACCTAAATGTAAAATGGTTGTGGCTAGTAGCTTGTTCAAATGCTCACTCATTTTCCTGTCTTCTCTGTCAACCAGTGTAGATAGATTTGGCCGACAATATTCTCTTCACAAGTAATTACTTTGCTTTTAGTCACTTGCTAATTAATAAAAATAAAAAATCAAAATATCTGAGATTCTATTTAGGAATTTAAATTAGTGAGACTTGTCGCAAAAATTCATCCAGGAGTTGAAGAAAAAAAATTAATTTCATATTTTTAGAAACCGTCTGTAAGTTTGATTCTAAAAGAGTCATTATTAATTCAAGTGTTGTTTAGATGGTTGAACGCATTTTTTCTAATTGCTTTTGATATTTGTCCAATATTTCAGCTGATACATTCTTCAGTTATCAGATTCTCTCGGAACCAAAGAAAATCTTACAAGATATCTTGTCAGCTGTTCCCAAATGGTTAATTAAAAATTTATGCTGGAGTTAATTCATGGAACTGTGTGAGTAGTGCGTAATGGTTAACAATATGAAAAGTGTAATCAGAGAACATGGTTCCAATTCCAGCCGAGTCTGTTGCATTCACTTTCACACAAATATCCTTGGAAAAGGCAAAAATCTACCTCTTTCCTTTTCAGCAGTTACTGGAATCTCCAGCCTTGGGTACCAGTCAATGGAGAAAAGAATAACTGAATTTCAAACTATGGTAAAGAAACCATTCCATTATCTTTCTCAAGAAATCAATTTGTAGCTAAAGAAATGGTGGACAGCTTTGAACAGGTACAAAAATACAACTCTGTAGAATCCTTAGATAGCAACAGCCAGTAATCAGTTTAAGTGGAAACTGACAGCTCTCAGATCCCAGCAGATTGGTAGGTGGTTTATATAACAGCCTGGGAGCTTTCACTCTGCTATCTAGACAAGTCTATTCTGTAGGTTCTGATTGGCTGACGATTCCAGTGTGGATATTGTGCTATGGTGAGAGGAGAGAGGGACATGAATTGAGTTAAAACCCTGTTTATTTTTGTCTGCCAACTGGACTCTAGTTGGGAACATCCTGGTGAAGGTGAGTCTCATACTCTTAATTGTTCATCACGTGAAAGTAATGGCCTTTGAGGGGATATGAGTTCTTTGTGGCCCGTACTACTTGTCTCAGGTTTTTTTCTTTGGGCAACATGCTGACTCGGTCCGAATCCTTTTGACTGATGTTCATGTGCTTAGCTCTTTCTTTTATAACCATTTTTCCTTCCACATAGATCTGGAGGGTTTTTCGACACAACTATAGTCATAAGTTTGTCTTCATATTATATATATATATAACCAAGTATGGGTGGAATAATATTTCCCCATCCAAAGAAACACTATTTTTAAAAAAGTGCTCAATACAAAGTAGAGCTAATAATAATAATAATAATAATATTTATTAATAAATTATAACATTGATATGTTATAATATCACTACAAAAATAGCTATTTTGTTTCAACACTTTTTATGTCTTTTCAAGTGATGTTGTTATTTCGAAATGAAAGATTCATTTCGAAATAACAACATCACTTGAAAAGACACAAAAAGTGTTGAAACAAAATAGCTACTTTTGTAGTGATATTATAACATATCAATGTTATAATTTATTAATAAATATTATTATTATATATATATATATATATATACATATATAAAAACCAAAACAGAAAAATTTAAATTTTTAAATTTCAATACCTGAATATACTCCTGAATAAAGGGAGGGAGATCATGAGTATGTGTCATCATATAAATTGCAATAATTATCCTATTCTTCCAATTAGTCACAATAAGGTTTTTTAAAATATTTGGCTCAGCAGTTACTCCCTGTCTACCTAGCACTCATAACTCAAGGGTGAAGCCATATACCCTCCACTAGCAAAGAAGAAATTACTGTAAAAAACTGGTGACTTAACCCTAAAAAAACCAATATTCCCCAACCCCTTCCTTTACTAGAGCAAACCTCTGAGCTTAGAATTTTTTTTCTCGTACTTTGTTTAAATGGGGCTGAGAATGCACTTCTTAAAATAACATGTTGAAAATGGTTATTCCTTCTCTAAGTTTTATCTGAATTTATATATATATATATGAGCTGTGATACAGCAAAACAGATCTGTCTGGGGATGACAATATATATATATATATATATATATATTACTGTACAAAATTATTAGGACAAAAAAACTACTTTATCTTTTACGAGGCATCAAAATAAAGTTTCAAATCATCCCTATCCTAACACTTTTGCACACTACCGGTAATGTGCAAAAGTTTTAGGACAGGGGCAATTTTCCTAAAAACCTCACTGAAATTCAAATATAGGGTGAAAAGCCAAACCTTTTAAGAATTATTTAACTGAAAAGGAAGAGGAAAAAAGGCTTTGAAATTTGAACTGGCCCCCACAAAGCCCTGATCTCAATCTTATTAAACATCTATGGGATATGTTGGATAAAAAAAAAGATAAATCTAATGTCACTTTGCAAGACCCACTTTCGGAACAAATACAAGCTGCTTGGCAGGAGATACCATTAGATACATTTGTTGTGTTGCTTCGTTTTGGTATAATTAGAAGATAACACAAACTTGAATTAATGATGTTTATTTTTGGCATAAAACTTTAGGTTTTTACATCAAGTTACAACCTTTAAATTTTGTGCAGATACAGAAGCGGACTAGCTAAATTCTGTCCACTGTGGTAGTAAATGAGCCTATCTCTTCTGGACTCTAGTCATCAACTCACTAGCGTCCTCCTCTTTTCAAATCTCTTACACAATACTACTGTCCTTAACTCCTACTTCTTACTCCTACCAAAAGAAACGGTTCCTTATTTTGTCGCCCAATTTTGAATTCTTGGTGTCAGTGTGTCTACCTTTTTCTATTTTTAGAATACTCACCATTTTACAAACCATAACAAATTAAAGAAGCTTGTGATGTCAATGCCTGACAAAATGAAGGCTGTGATCAAAGCAAAAGGCTATTATACTAAATATTAAATTTATTTTGTAACAAGTATTTTTTCCTTGTTAAAGCATTTGTTGAGTAAATCAAATAAAATTACTTTGATTAAATTGTTTATTTTCTGTCAATCTGCCTCATAAAAGATAAAACAGTTTGTGTCCTAATACTTTTGCACAGTACTATATATATATATATATATATATATATATATATGATAAAATAGATAAAGAATCTAACAAATGCAACAGAAAAATTTTCTACATTTCAAGTGAAAAAACACTGATCAATAAGTGACAAATGTTTCTTTATAAGGAAACAACTCATATTACTATTACCATTTGTGTCTAAGATTTTGATAATGTTATATACAGTAATAAGTTAGCGTCTGGTGAAAGAGTCTAGTGTAAGCAGGTATCATACTCTATAGATACACTAATACTGTTTCTTATTCAATTTGAGCCATTTGACTGGGACTGAAGTGAGGACAGGAGTCAAGAGGCTGGATGATAATTTTTGTAATTGATAGGGCTTCAGTGTTTGTAAACATGGTCAAATGAACTTACAGATCAAGTTCTTTCTAGCCACATAATACAAACACTTAAGATGAATACATTATAAAGATAACAGTGATAGATCACATATTGTTCCACAACACAGATTAGAGTAAATATGTTTCCAAATGTGTCAATTGGAACTTTTGGAAATTTTTTACTTACAGTCAATCAGTTAAGTCCCATACATGATACATGCTTTGGGCGATCATACCTCGAAAGACTGACTGGGTAGAATATTATCCCACAGTAGGTTGCCATTACTTTCTGCAGTAGACTGGTTGCCAGCCAAGGCTATAGAACCCAATCTGCTCTGTTATTTAATCCATAACTGGAGGGAATAGATGGATTAATACCTTTCCCAAGGGTATTTGCACGTAAGTGAATGCAATGAAGTCAACTGGAATTCAAACTCGGATTCCCCAATTTCTCA
Organism: Ascarosepion bandense; assembly: GCA_037127315.1. Lineage (NCBI taxonomy): Eukaryota > Metazoa > Mollusca > Cephalopoda > Sepiida > Sepiidae > Ascarosepion > Ascarosepion bandense. The sequence continues at coordinate 1,556,186 of JBBBDQ010000851.1, forward strand.
TTCCGAGCCGATATCCACTGCACCCATGCATCAGGCAAACAGACTTCCTGTTATAAATCAAAATAATTTTGTACATCTGAAATGGTTTGTTAACCCTTACATAATAGCTATTATGTTCAGTAAAAGTCCTGTCACCTATGATGTTACTTGTTTCTTTAAGACGTAGATATACATATAACTTAGCTTTCTTGAGCTTTCCTCTTTACTTTCTGAAATATTTTCATTTTCAATAAAAAATTTAACAAACAAGCAGTAGAATGGCTGATAGAACTTAGTATAAATTGACTCAAATAGAACTTTGTCCTGTTCAGTGATGACAGCCAGTTCTACCTTCATGCAAGTGATGCCCTTTTGTGTGTAAGATGTAGACCTGGGAAGCAACATCTTCTATAGTGTGTTCACCCATAACACACAGACCCTAACCCTGGCTTCATATTATGGTGCCTCATTTTACAATTCTTGCTTACTTTTGCGATCTGTAAAAGAAACATTGAACAGTGCTATGTACACTCATAACATTGTTTAACACATTCTGCTACCATTTCTCCACCAGAAAGGTATTACGTTTTGTTCAAGGGGATAATATCAATCCACACAAAGCTCATGCTGTGAAATGTTTGACAACTTTCAATACTACAGGATCTGCCATCCCATTTAAAGTGTTTGGTTGATTTTGTTTAACTGCATATCAAACTCTATGGGTTATTTAATGCTGAAATGGAAATAATTTGAACACAATTTTATAGCTTCAACGAAATATATTTTGAATGCAATTGCCTACCTTCAACTACAAATAAAATATATTATTGGTCATTTTTATATAAATATGTATAGTTTTTTTTTATATAAAAATGTTTTGCTGGTATTTTTACTACAAAATTTTTTTTTTTTTTTTTTTTTTTTACTTTCATAGTGTTTTGTTTGGGGGTACATGATTTGCTCATATCTGGAAGCATAACAACTACAGCTACCCTGGATCAGGGGAACCTGTGAACAGTAGCAATTAAGGGGTGATTCCTTGCTCCTCAAAACATTCATTCACTGAAATGAAGGCTTTGCTGCTGGATTTAATTTATTGTCATATTTAGAACTTCATTTAACGAGGGAATGGTGTTAGATTCATTTAGTTAAAAATAAATGGATTATACTTTTTTCATTTGTTTGTTTATCTTATATATTTTTAATCATTTTAATTGGGTTTTATATAGAAATACTGTTTGTTAACATGTCTGCATGTGCTCCCTGGAAATTGTTCTTTTCATTTAATGATTTATTTTTATATAGGTTTTTATGAAGTCTTTCCCCACTTCAAAAGTTTAAATCTTAAATCATTATTTTTGTTCCAGCAAAAATGGAAGTGTTTCTGAAAGACTTCAGTAATTTAACTTTCATTGCTTGAAATACTACAAAAACCTGCTGAGGTCCTGCGTCTTTTGGCACAGTTCCAGTTACCCGTCAACATTATTGACTATTAGTCAAAAGCAATTTTCTGTAATAATTCCTTATACAGAAAGTCTCTATATTGTAATATAAAAAGGAAGCTTATCTAATTGACAACAGCTGACCCCAACAATAAATTATTTTTAATAAATTCTACACTAGATAAATGATATTAGTATCATATTCATGACCTTAATACAAAATTGATGAAATATTATGCTCAATGAGAATCTAAGAGATTACTTTGGTGGTATAGACAATAACATTATAGTTTATTATGCAATGCTTTCCTCTGTTGTTATTGTCTGTAATATGTCCTTGGAGTGTCAAATTTTCTAAGCCTTGGTTCCTCATTATGTGCCCTAAAAATTTCAGCTAACTCTTTCTGATATTAAGTTTTGTTTTTGTTTCCTTTTTCTTTAAAACTTCATCATTTCTAACATATTTAGTCTATGATATTCTCAGTATCTTACTGTAGAACTACATTTCTTATGATTCAAATATCACAATCTCCTCATTTTTCTCTAACCTATGACCTTGTGCCAGACGAAGCAAAGCAAAGTCAAGAGAGAAACAGTTTTTTTTTTGTACAAGGAAAAGTAAGAGTTTGGTAAATAAAAAAAGTTCTTACAAGAAGCTTTTAAGCACTGCCACATTAAATGCTGAGCTACAGAGAAAAAGAAAGAAAAAAGTTATTCTTTAATCTTGATGGTAGATTATTTTTTGGGAAATCTTTTTTGTATAATCTGTTTGCTGTCAAATTTTTTACTTGACAGTAAACAGATTTTACTGATGAAATTTACAATATATATTTTATTTGATGATCTGGGCCCCCCTCTCAGTATTTTATGAGAATAATTTGAATTAATTATATGGGATTACCAAACATTGTCTTCCAGACAAATTCTCTTAATGCCCGTGTAGTGGAAACAACAGTGGAGATAGAGCAGCCAGTGCTACTGATAATAGTACCCACCCTGTCAGTCAAAGAGACAATGTTTAGTGTGGTCTGTTTACAGCAAAACAGCACATGGCTGCCCTGCCAGAACAAAGCAGGTGTATACTCTGGAATGTCTAACGTAATGACTCAAGCTCTAGTTAGAAGTTGATCCAGAATCATGTTGTCTATTTGCAATGATGCCCAAAGGTAGTCTTACATGACTTGGTAGTCTGTTGTCCTTATCTTTATTGCCATATTTATGATGTTTTGTACATGCCAAGCTTCTTCACGTGACTGGAACTTTCAACTGAATCATTTATTTCAATCACTGGGGTAGATTGTTCTTGTTCCATCAGTCATGCCATTACCAGATGTATTAGTTATCTCCATTTAACTCAACTCTCTAAATTTTTGTTCACCACTACTGTTGCCAAGTATTGAACTTACAACTTTTTAGATCAAATCCTACCAATGCTTTTATTCACTGGGCTATGTGTCACTGAAAGAGTTGTTAGTTACACGGACACCTGAAGAAGGTCACAAGTTGCAATGGCTGAAACACGGTGAATATGGTAATAAAGATGAGGACAACAGTCTGAATAATGTAAAAAAGAACATATATATATATAGTCATCCGCAGACAGATCTGTTTCGCTGTATCACAGCTCATCAGTATGGTTAGATATCCGATTGCTTTTACCCAGTATTGAAACCCGACCGAATTAGTATAAGTCAGTGATTCTACCTCTGAGCTATGGGTGCTTGGTAGAAGGAGGCAGACTTTTAGCATATGATGTGGTTGACCACATCGCCTGACAAAGCATCGGTACTCTGATGCACCTTTGTAGCGATTATATATAGAGAAGTTATGTACATGTTCTAAAATATAATTTATAATAAATATTCACAGCTCTATGTAGAAAATTATATATCGAGCACTGTTTTAAATTAATGTTTTGGACATGGAAAGAATTCTTTGTTCTGTATTCACTCGGATATATATATTAATCTGTTCACCCCAGGCAAGGTGATAATGCCAGTAAGATACAAGTGGCTACTGCTAGTAAAAGAAAACGAAAAAACTTTAGAAGGAACTGGAAGCCTAATTTTAAAGAGGAAACAAGAGATAAACCTCTACTCCTGTTCAAAAGACCTGGGAAGATATTTATTGAATTTATTTATTTTGGAAATGTTGAAAAATTCTACTGAATGCTAGTAAAATTTGTAACCCCTTTCAAGTTCACCTGCTGTCTCCTGGCATTGCCAATTCCTGTGGACGAATGACTTCTGTTTGTGTTTATTTTCCCACGCCCTGTAACAGACTGCATCCTAATGGTATTATCATCTTGCTTGGGATAAAATGAAAAAAAAAACAAATAGATAAAATAAGAAAAATAAACATAGCTGCCATTTTCTTTAATAGATCACGAATGCAACTGTTTTAATCCAGACAACGTTCTGTGTGCATGGTACATCAAAAGGCTGACCAGAAGATTGCAAAAATCTTTTTGTAGATAACTGCTCAGTCTATGCTGGAGATGATCTATTTCTTTAGAATGATATATATACAGAGAATTACAACAAAATTGCAGATTCATTCTGAAGAAGGCTTACGGCTATATCATGTTGAATACACCAGTTCTCGCTCGATCACTGAAGTTAAGCAATGGTGAGCCTGGTCAGTACTTAGATGGGTGACCGCTTGGTCAGGTGCTGTAAGCATATAGTGACAGATGTGCGTTGTGGTGCAGTGGATATCGGCTCGGAAAGAGAAATCAGTGAGCCGAGTTTGAATTCCAGTTAAATACCCTGCATTCACTTAAGCACTGGTACCCTTGGGAAAGATATTAATCCCTCCAGTTATGGGTTAAAAAAAAAACAAATCCCAATGAACCTTGATACTCGAAAAGAAAATATGTTACTAGACACAAAACTTATATAAAACAACAATAAATTGTTGAAAGACAAAAGGTATTACCAGAAATAAATAAATAAAGTTTAGTTGGCAATAAATGACCCGCCGAGGTGTTGATCTGCCATAAAAACAAAACAACCAACCAACAATCATTCTGAAGACTAAAGAATACAGCATTCCGTGAAGGGTAAACATTGAATCCTTTTCAGTGAGTTTATATTTGTTATGGTCAATTTCGTTGAACCTGTTCATTTATCAAATAAATAATTGAGCATGAAAAATAATTCATTTAATTTTATAACACTTCTGGGTCAGAGGTGGATTAATTAGTTAGGATGTGATCTTTAGGGCACCTCGGCGGGGTGTAATGGTTAGCAAACTCGTCTCAGTAGAATCATTATAACTGAGTAGTGAATTCGATTCTCACTGGGTACCCCTACTTTTGGCCATGTGTCACATCTAAGCTACACTTAGAAAATCCCCTTCCTCCAGGTTTGGGGGTTGGGCACATGGCTAACAGCTCTGCACCATAAAAAAAAGTGTTACGAAAACTGCAGAAGCATTGCCCTACACACCAGTGGGTGTAACGGAAAAGTTTATTTTATTTATTATGTGATCTTTGACTGGGGAAAATCAGTCAGTCACGTGCCATATGTGATACACACTTCGGCGATCATGTCTCGAAATAAACATGACTGACTGGGCAGAAGATTATCCCGCAGTAGGTTGCCATTGCTTTCTGCGGTAGACTGGTTGCCGACCAAGGCTATAGAACCCAATCTGTCCTGTTATTTGACTCATAGCTAGAAGCGGGAAGAGATGTCTTATATTATTAAGTAGTAATTACTGGGGGATCAGTCTATTACTCCAAATAATATAAAACTGATCCCCCACTTTATGCCTAGTAAAAGTATTAATTATGTTTTCAACTATCATATTCAATCAGTCAGTTAAGTGCCATACGGGATACATGCTTTGAGCATCATGTCTCAAAAGAGAAATGACTGACTGGGCAGAAGATTATCCCGCAGTAGGTTGCCATTACTTTCTGCAGTAGACTGGTTGCCAGCCAAGACCATAGAACCCAATCTGTCCTATTATTTAATTCCATAACTGAAGGGATGAGATGGATTAGTACCTTTCCCAAGGGTATTTGTGCATGTGAATGCAAGGAATTCAGCTGAAATTAGAAAAAGTAGATAAACCAAAATTGTTCTGGAAACATAGTTCTGTGTATGACTATAAACTATATCCTCTTATTGAGTGAATGGAGATTTTAAGGAGCATGGAACAACCTCTTAATTACTGTTGTTCCCAGATCCATCCTGACATGGGGTGGTAGCACCTGTTAGGGTCCCAACTATGGGCAAACAGTGAACCCCAACAAACAAACAAAAAATTAAAAGACTAAGAAAATATGAACAGATATTTTCATAGGAAAAATACCAGCAACATCTTTTTATATAAAAAACTGACCTACAATACATCAACCAAGATGAAATAATTCTTTCATGACATTAACCCATATAATATCCAACAGTTTCTTAAAGAAATCAAACTGTATTTCAAAATATAACTTCAACAAAACAACATAAAGCACACATATCACTGCTTCTAGTAATCATGTCTGCACAAACATATGCTGGGTATTATCTACCATGTATTCAATTGTGAAAACAGAATAACATATTTTTATTACTTCAAACCTCCTAAAAATATTAAATTTTGGCATTAAATGATCCATGCAGAGCTGATAGGCCATTAAAAAAATAAATCAAATGTTCTGGAAATAAGGATGTTGGAAAATTGGCAAACAATTTGCAGTTTTCAGATTGTATTATAATAAATCTTTACAGCCACCTGGTAGTAACACTGAACACTATTTTATGTACTGATAGATTAATTTATCTAAAAACATGAGAAAATATTGAATTACTCAGCATCCAACCATATCACATTGAAACAACAGTTCCTATATGATTACCAATGTTAAGCAATGTTGAGGTTGGTCACGATCTAGTTGTTGCCAAAAATGAAAGTTGTCAAATGATGTGTTTTTTGTTATTTGGTAAAATCCTTTGTGATACTGAAGCATCATTCTATAAGATCTGAGACTGTTTAGGAATACCAAGTGCTATAGGGTTGGAGGTGCAGGTGGTGTCATTGATAATAACTTAGAATTATTAATTTCTAAAGAACAGTTCCTATATGATGACTAATGTTAAGCAATGTTGAGGCTGGTCACTATCTAGTTGCTGTAGGTTTGGATGTGCAGGTGGTGTCATTGATAATAACTTAGAATTGTTAATCAGAGAGCTGTTTTAATTTCAGTCAGATTTTTTTTTATATTGACTTGTGCACCAATACTCTTGGAAAAGATATGAATGCCTTGCTTCACTAAATCATTATTACCATAAAAAAATCTTCCAATTTAAGAATGTATTTCAGCTTTAAAATAAGCTGCAAAAGATTTGATAAATCATCAACAATAAAATCAATTGAATGATTCAGCAAAATTCAATGAAGCAGAAATAAATTCTGTAATCAATAAAATAGGCAAAAACTTATACTGAAAAGCAGAGAATTCATGGATACATGTTAACCATAAGTTCTATGCAAACAGTTTCTCCTCTTGCACTTCTTAAGATGCATGAATGCAGACCTTGCAGCTCATATGCGACATTTGACTTCAGCAGCACTTTGCCCGGATGGTACTTTGGTTGAGCCGAGGTAGATGAAAGACTGCACATCCTCACTCTGGAAGAATGGTAGACTTTGAAAAACAATAGCTACTTTGGCATGTACGCATTGCTCATTCAGTAAAATGAATTAGAGCACTCTGGCTATTGGGCATGTTTAATGATTATATACTTGCTAAAAAGTCTGCTTTCTTCTACCGAACGCCCATAGCTCAGAGGTAGAATCGCCAACTGACACCAATTCGGTCTGGTTTCAATCCTGGGTTAAAAAGCAATCGGAGTCTAACTGTACTGATGAGCTGTGAAAAGCAAAACAGATCTGTCTGCGGATGACTATATATATATATATATATATATATATATATATATATATATATCAGTGTTACTACCAGGTGGCTATAAAGGTTTATTATAATACAATCTGAAAACTGCAAATTGTTTGCCACTTTTCCAACATCCTTATTACCAGAACATTTGATTTATTTAGCGTTCAACTCTGCATGGATCATTTAATGCCAAAATTTAATATTTTCAGGAGGTTTGAAGTAATAAAAATATATGTTATTCTGTTTTCACAATTGATGGTATATATATATATATATATATATATATATATATATATATATATAATTTGGAGTTGTTAGTTGACTGAGCAGTATTATTTCAATCATGATGACTTGAAGTTTTCCCTGAGAGAGAAAAACCAAATGACTCTGAATAGTGAAGACAGTACCATAATGCCACACTGTTCAGCTAAATAACAATTTTCTCTGCATTAATTCTATTAATACTCTATCTTTCCTTGATATGTAGCACTTTATGACAAAAAAATCTGCTTGCCTAAAATGCCTTCCCACCAGTAAGATACTTAACCCCTCCACCAAAAAAAACAAAAAGAAACAGCAATTCTAGCACTAAACACTATTACAATTTAACACACACACATTTTTTTTTCATAATCATATTGCCTAAAGCAAGATAGTTTACTGCCACTAGTGTGCAAGGGGTTACATGGGAAGGAAAGTTATGAAAAAGAGTGACAGGTTATAGGGGGTCAGGAGGTGGGTAAGAGAAGGATGAGAATACTGATGAGCGTAGAGTGGATGGAGAAAGAAGCATGAGAGAAATAGGAAATTTCTATTGACTTTACATTTAAATTCTTGGAGATTGTAGCTGTAGGGGAAGCAAGTAAATGGAAGGGAATTCCACAAGTGGGAAGTGCGAGAAAAAAAGTTGATGGAGTAGAATTTGTGTTTACAATTTATTGGTTTCACAGTAAAAGGGTGGGATGTAGTTGCTAATCTTGTGGCTTGAGTAAATTCATATATAGGGAGCACCAATGAGCTAAGTTCATTAAAGCAGAAGCCATGAAAGTATTTGTAGAAGAGACACACGGATAAATAAATATTTATTTATTTCATACATAAATTCAATATATTACATTTGGAGAATAGCCATTTAAACAGGTCCTTAAAAATCTGTTTCTTCAGCTCTGAGTAACAGATATTATGAAAAATTTCTTGTGCGACAGAAAGTAAATGCTTGTTTAGAAAAAAGGAAAGAGACAAAAATTATGAGAGGGGGTTAAAGGTGTAGAAATAATGAAGTTGGAAGAAAGTAGGTTAGACGACAGGCACAAGAGTTCAAGATTAAATTAATAAGTGTTAAGAATAACCTTAAAGGGAATTTTGTGCATAAACTTAAGTTTTAACCAGTATTAAGTAAATTTAGTTTTATATATATAAATATATATATATAGATATTTTTTTTAAAGGATTTTCGATTATTACAATAGATAATACATATTTTACCGCTTTGATGTTATCGAGGCTCGTCAGATCCAAATGGTACAACAGTAGGTATATTTTGATTACCTACTGTTGTACCATTTGGATCTGACGAGCCGTGGTGAAATATATATTATCCATTGTAATAACTGAAAATCCTTTATAAATTATATTACTCTGTTAAATTAAATAAATGAATTTAACATTGAGTTCTCTTGAGTTCGTCTCTTTTGGAATTTACCCAGATTACATACCAAGTGCACTATGTTATATATGAAATGATTTGTTTGAACATTATTTTTGATCGATACTTGTATTTAAGTAGATATTCTGTTTATAATCAAACAGTATTATATGTTTATTTCTATTGGCCTTATTATTTACGATAAATTTTTATTACGAAAATATGTGTAATTCGTAATAAAAATTTATCATAAATAATCAAGGCCAGTGGAAATAAATATATAATACTGTTTGATTATAAACAGAATATCTACTTAAATACAAGTATTGATCAAAAATAATGTTCAAACAAATCATTTCAAATTGTAGGTTGTTTATAACCAATTTTGTTAATTTTCATATATATATATATATATATATATACATCTCCGAGTGTGTATAGAATGAGGAGAGAAAAGAAAATTTTTTTTCCCATCCAAAACATTAATTTAAAACAGTGCTCAATATATGATGTATAGAGCTGTGAATATTTGTGAATATTTCTGTGACTCTTGACTTCTCCTGATGAGGTGTTTGAGTCCAAACACTGAAACAACCATATGGATGTAGAGAAGAGGACATATATAGAAAAAATTATGTACATGTTCTAAAACATATATATATATATATATATGCACATATTTTAGGGAAAACTTTAACAAATTTGAAAAACGTTTTTGTGTGATGTGTTTTGTCCTTTACAGCTTTATTTGGACTAAATTCCTAAATGACAAAACATGTCACAGAAACATTTTTTACAATTAGTCTTAGTTTTTCTTTAGAATTTATATATCGTTTTCCTATATACATGATATATAATTAATTCTCCAGTTAATTTATTTTTAAACATGGAAGCCAGAAGAGTTATATATGAGGGATGTCATCAAAAACCAAAAAATTCCTTCTGATATTTAATCCTTTCCTCAGATTTTGAGAACTTTTCAGCATTTCTTTTGATTCATGTCAATCAATGGGCAGATGTTTTTGTGCATTTAGTTGTACCAATCAGTCAGTCAGTTAAGTGCCATACATAATAAACACTTGGGTGATCATGTCTCAAAAGAGAACAAACTTACTCATTCCATCTAATTTCTATGGCCTTTTTTCAAATTGTGCATTGTTTGCTGATCACATAAAGACTATTGAGCCTTGAACTTGTACAAACAATCCACTGCTAAGAATGAAGGTAAAATGGTTGGCACCCTGTACTGCTCTAGTAATTGCCTGATCCCTTTTGATTTTATCTACTTTTACAAGCTCCAGAGCAGCTCAAAAATGAAGTACTGTTATCATATTTGGGAAGGAACTGCCCAGACCTTACTCCCCAGTCTTGATAGAGTCCAAAATCAAGTCCTTGTGGGTGATAAATTATTTTCCCCTTCTCTCCCACAAGCCATGTGTGGCAGGCCTTCTATTGCTACTTCTATGGAAAGTGCTCAGATGAACTACACTCCCTTGTCTCACTAGCTCAAACCTTCATGGCAAGGACACACCATGCCACTTACATAGTAGCAAACCAACCACATTCTCTTTGTATTCAATCAATGAAAAGTAAGTCTCATTAAACAGCTTCTTCTCATGAACCACTGAGGATACTTCCCATATAATCCAATCTTAACCTGTTCAAGGCAAGGGTTAACCATTATTTTTCCCCTTCTATCTGCACAAATTACCTTCTCATGTAACCCTATACTTCTCTATCTTCAGAAAACTATATCTCTAAGTGGCCTTTGGACTCTGTAAAGGATGAACCTTCATGTAAAAAGAAAAATATTTGCTCAGAAAAGTGAGTTGAAAAAATCGTTTCCATAAACTTTTAGGTAATACAATACCTCGTGTGGGTTTGTGTGAATCCCTTTTCACTACTGAACATACCAATCTGAAGATGTCAGAAAATAGAATATACAGCAATATATATTTTTTTATAATCGTCTCACCCCAAGCAAGGCAGTACTGCCATTAGTGCACAGGGAGTTACATCATAAGAGAGTGAAAAGAGATGAGAACAGGTCACAGTAGGTGTCAGAGAATGAATAAGAGACGGACAGGAACATTGGTATGAAAAGATCTGTGTGAGAGTTAAGTGTAAAGATAGAAAACGGATAGGAGCCACGAAGATAAGAGAACATTACAAAGTCCATCTTTTAGAATTGAACAACTGTGAACCTAGTGATATGAATGTCAAAAAAAAAAAAAAACATAAAAAGTTAAAAAAAAAAAATAAAGCCTCACTTGCTATCAAGGCAGACATTTTGAAAGCAGCATACTCTTTACTTGAAGTCAAAAATAAATTTCTCAGTTTTATGAAGGAATTCTGAAGTTAAAAGCAAATCCAAAAACAGTAAGATATACCATATATTTATGCAAGGTGGAAACAAAAAGGTAGTTCTGAAAGCCTTCGGAGGTATTTAATGAGCTTGTGGGTTTTGTGTGTATTTTTGGGGTGAAGGTGCAGCTTCAATATATTTATTTTTTATTTTTAATCATATCACCCCAAGCAAGGCGGTAACGCCACTGATGTGCAGGGGGCTACATAAGAGTGAGAGGATTAGAAAAGAGAAAACCGGAAACCGCATCCTAAACAGGAAACAAGGGATGAGCCTCTTCACCTGTTCAACAGATGTGGGTGGAGTGTGAACCGGGCGATAGTTTAGTCTATCTAATCCAATTAACTAAACAAAAAAGAAAGAATATGCAAAACATTAAATTTCTGCTATGGACATTTATTTCTTTTATGTTGACTGTATTGAAAAAAGTTAAATGTCTCTTAGGTATGTTTTCTTTTTTTGATTCAGAAATTATTTATAGGAAGTAAGAATATGAACGAGTAAAGATGATCAAGCTCAAGTCAGGCTGATCTGGGATGGCCAAATCTCTACTTCATGAAAACGACTGCTGTAAAGTTCATTTGTCAGTAGACCAGGTGGGAAACTAACATTCCCCAGCATGAACACTATTATCATTCAATTGGAGTGGATAGACTAAACTATCGCCCGTTCACACTCCATCCACGTCTATTGACCAGGTGAAGATGCTCAGCCCTTGTTCCCTGTTTAGGATGTGGTTTCCAGTTCTCTCTCTTCCAATATTTTCACTCTTTTCTTTCTTTATTTTTTTTTCAACTGGAGTGGATAGACTAAACTATCGCCCGGTTCACACTCCATCCACGTCTATTGAACAGGTGAAGAGGCTCAGCCCTTGTTCCCTGTTTAGGATGTGGTTTCCGGTTCTCTCTCTTCCAATATTTTCACTCTTTTCTTTCTTTATTTTTTTTTCAACTGGAGTGGATAGACTAAACTATCGCCCAGTTCACACTCCACCCACGTCTATTGAACAGGTGAAGAGGCTCATCCCTTGTTCCCTGTTTAGGATGTGGTTTCCGGTTCTCTCTCTTCCAATATTTTCACTCTTTTCTTTCTTTATTTTTTTTTCAACTGGAGTGGATAGACTAAACTATCGCCCGGTTCACACTCCATCCACGTCTATTGAACAGGTGAAGAGGCTCATCCCTTGTTCCCTGTTTAGGATGTGGTTTCCGGCTTTCTCTTTTTCAATCTTTTCACTCTTATGTAGCCCCCTGTGCATCAGTGGTGTTACTGCCTTGCTCGGGTTGATATGATTTTAAAAAAAAAAAATGTATTTCACATCTTGAAGACAAGAAGAGAAAAAGAAAGATTCTGTCCTTTCCAGAAATCTGGTCATGTGACCAGCCAAACTTTCTGGTTTCTTTATGACTTGCATCATGAGAAAATTAATTAGCATCTTTTTTGGCTCGGAAGATGCCCCCTAATATTATAAAGAAATTTCTAAGAAAAATAATAAAGAAAAAAGTAATTCTCAAAGAACAACACACTCACCATGTGTCCTCGCATACTCATGTCACATATTGTTTACATTAATCACTCGTTAATTGGCATACTAATTGATGGTTAGTAAATATATTATACATCTTTCATTGTCCAAGATTGGTTTTATTTTCCTAAAAACGAATTGAAAATTTAGAAAAATATGCATGTAAAAATATATAAAAGAAAGAAATTAATCCCCAAAACTCTTCACGGCTGGATTAATGTAAAATTTCTAAACTATCATCTGCAGAGTCATCACTACTGTGAGCCATGTACAATAAATGATCCTCACTTTAATCCATATTATGGTGGGAAATCATACATTTTTCTTGAAAGAGGCGTATGTATTTTTGGAGTATTTTTTTAGGAAAAAAGTGTCTCGTAAGCCAAAAAATATACTATTTTTATTTTTATTCATTATTATTTGGTTTTAATTTTCTTCATACCTTCACATTGGGATGAAAATAATCATGAATCATACAATAATTCTGCTTAGTTCCTCTGTCTGTTATGCCACTGAAGAAAGATAACACACTTACTCTCTACACAAGCTTTTCCTTCCCCTCTATCTTTTTATAAATGCTACTCTCCTCAGCCTTTCTCTCACCTTTGCCAAACAAAACGGTAGTAAAAAGTGTGAGAGTTGGAGGAGAGAGCCTATAGCATTGTCGTAGCAGTAGCAGCTTAAGTTGGTTGTTGTAGCAGTAATTGTGTGTGTGTATATGTGTGTGTACTGTACAATATAGTAAAAATAGGTAGGTTTGTTGTCGTATCCCATGACCTAATAACAAAATTTCTGGTCTGTACACCCTTGGCCATTACTCAGTTGGTCTTTTCTGTTTAAAATGAACACAGGAGCCATGATTTTTTTAGAAATAAAGAAAGAAACATTTTCTCTTTCAAAATCTCTCACAAAATAATGTACAGTATTTTGGTTATAGTCTGTGCATATGCTGTTAATATAATATAAAATTACAGTAAAGTAGCTTCTATGGACATTATTTTAATAGATATTTTAATAAAATTACACTGTGTTATCATTGTTTTATTATCCAATATCTTTGTTTGAAGACGTTACTATCATTTGTAGTATGACAAAGTAAAATTATCTTTCCGTGGAAATTCCATGGGTTCCGCTAGTATTTACTAGCCTAACTTTTCTATAAAAATTTCCAATGACCCAATTTGGCTTGCATTCAGGGCAGAGATGCAACAATGACATATCTGTTATAAAGGAGCTTCCAGAAATTACCTCTCTATTCAATGGAAAGTATATAAAATTGTTGTCAACTTACAACTGTTCAACTTTACAAGATGTTTCTTAAAAAAAAAAACAAATATATCAAGAGGAAATTGTCTTTGTCTATTCTTCAACCAATCAAGAAGAAAGCAAAGTTTCTTGATTTCGACACAAAAAGAATGGTGACGAAACATTATAAAAGAGGGATGAAAGTGAATGTGATCACACATGATCTGAAGTTATCACACTCTACTCTGCTGACAATTTTGAAGAACAGATAAAGAATTTGTAAAGCTGTGAAAGGTCCTGCACTTATGCAATCAACAGTTATTATGAAACAACGAACTGGACACATTCACAAAATTTCTACATTCTCACGCACCTCAAGCTTAGTGTTAGACAGCCTCAGTACAATACACATTCCACTCCGAGGTCTGTTTACGCATTTGTAATTTTTCTTAAAAATACCCAAATATGTGTACCAAGAGGAAATTGTCTTAGTCTACTTCCTCAACATGCCAAGAAGGAAAAAAGGCTAGTGATTTTGGTACGAAGATGATGGTTATTAAACATTATGAACGGGGAATGAAAGTGAATTTACTATGTTGATGGTATTTTGGTTATTTTTCATATTTAACAAACGGTCTGGCGTCCCCGCTGTTCATCTCCGTGTTCTTGACAGGCTCCAAAGAAGAATGAGTAATGTGATAGGTGCTGACTTGGTGGCTCAACTGCAGCAACTTTCCCACCAACGAGATGTGGCTTCCCTGTGTCTGTTCTATAAATACTTTTATGGCTTCTGCTCCAACGAACTTAAGTCACTGGTGCCTTTGCAATAGGTGTTTACTCGTGCAACCAGACTGGCATCTGGGTCTCACCCATTCACAGTTAGACCAACCAAATGCAGGCAAGACAGTGAGAAACATAAAACTCATGGATACCCATAAGGATAAGTTCTATGCAAACAGTTTCTCCTCTCACAATTCTTTTTTGTAGATTTCTTTTCTGGCATTTTACTTCCTAGTTAACTTTGATCTTCAATGACAATCATTATTTTATATTTTTATTCCTGTTTTTATTCATACTCTCTCCTTAAAATATTTTCTCCTTTTCATATTCTTTCAAGTAATCTCTTGCATCTTAATGACTTTATTGACTTGGAATGAAATGATTCCCCTGTGTGGACAAATGTTCAACAATATTTATGAAGTTGAAAATGGGTGTAAATAGTTTTTTTGAATTTAAACCAGCCATACCATATTAGTATGGAACTTCTGGCATAACGATGGTAATAAATAAAATATGATGGGATATATTTTGATGAATAAAGTTTTTGAAAATGTAATTTGTTTAAACTATTATTTAAAGCTTGAAATATGAAAAAAATACTTTTGACTCAATCTATGAGTAAGTTAATGCTGTAAACTCCACTGTTGATAAAAAGGCAAGCAACCAGTTTGAATTCAGAATTAACCTTCTCCTAGAGTGGTTGCCAAACAAAACTAGACAGCCTAGTTTGACCTTGCTATTTATCTCGTAGCTGGAAAGGGGAAGAGCTGGATTCATATTTTTCCAACTGTATCTGTGTGAAAGCAAAATCTTTGACTGGAATTTGAACTAAATATGTCAATACTGCATTCTGTGCATTTAACTACAATGATACATTAACATCAATTCAGATGCATAAGGTTAAGTTAATGTCTATTGTCTAATATAATACACTAGACATTAATGAACTGACCCAGTGGACTGAGAAGAACAGAAAAACAGAGTGGTAAAAGGGAATTTTAATAATTGAATTCCTCATATTATTGCTCATAGATATATACATAGACAAGCTGCTATGTAGATAGGTTCAGATAATGGACAACCTCACAGTAGGATTATTTCACACATTACTAAGAGTTCCTCCTTCCTCCTCCTCCTTTTATATTACAGTCATATACAGTAAGAGCTAAGATAATGTGTTATAAATTGTTTCACATCGCAAAATGGAGATTGCTGGTATCAAAATGGAGATCCACAGAAATGGAGAAAGATGAGATCGTGGTAGTTAGCTGTGGGTGGGGATCATGGTGTCATTGATAGTCAGACAAAGAGCAATGATTTGATGTTAGGAACAGCCAGTAGCAAACTAGACATTTTAAGAATTTGCAACTGGCATTGCAATTATAACTGCTAATAATTCACATCTGTCATTGTGGCTCTGTGGCAAAGTTCCATACTTACTAATATCTATTGGTAGTGCATAAAGCCAAGATTTCTTAAATAGAGTAATAAATTCAAAGTTCAGAAGTCTCAGGTTCAATTATTGATACCATTAGTGCATTTTCAGACAAGGTAGTAATGGTAAGGACTATTGTGTATAAGAAGGCAGAATGCATGGGCATTTGAAAAACAGTCCAAAGTTTGATCTACACATTGAAATAACAAGATCAAGGAGTTACAGAAATTTAACTTTCTGGGTAGTTATTGTGGAGTAAATAATGTGACACAAATAGACTAGTCTATATGCTTAAATAGATAACACTCAGTCAGTTAAGTGCCATACGTGATACACGCTTGGGCGATCATGTCTTGAAAGAGACATGACTGACTGGGCAGAAGATTATCCCGCAGTAGGTTGCCACTGCTTTCTGCAGTAGACTGGTTGCCAACCAAGGCTATAGAACCCAATCTGTCCTGTTATTTAACCCATAACTGGAAGGAATAGACGGATGATTAATACCTTTCCCAAGGGTATTTGCGCATAAGTGAATGCAATGATGAATTCAGCTGGAATTTGAACTCGGCTCCCCAATTTCTCGTTCCGAGCCGATATCCATTGCACCACAACGTACATCCTAGCCTAAAAAATCCTGTAAAAGTCAGTCCAACTAGTTCTGATCTTGGATGTCTTGTTACTGATGTGATCAAGCCTATTTTCAAATTGTGCGAAGAACTTTTTTTTTTATCCCAAAACTGTCCATTAAATTGATTTGAACTTTTTTACTTATTTGTTTGTTTATTTTTGTTTGAACTTAATTTCTTGATTTTTCTCTTCAGGCTTTTCATTTTCATTTTTTCTTGGCGGCCAAAACTGCCATCTTTATTTTTCTGGTTTGATAAAGTTTTACCAGATTACAGTTTTTTATTTAACTCATTTATGTTTAATTTATAGCTTATGTTTATTTCTTCCTTCATTTGAAAATATTTGAATCTATTTTTGTTAATTTGTTTAGCCATTTTTTTTTATTTTTGAATAGTAAAATTTTCTTGTCAGTCGTATAATCTTTTCAGTTTTGTTTTTGACTAACATTTATTTTAATTTTCTGGGTTTTTGTAGACTTCTACTTTTTTATTTAATTTTTATTTGTTAATGTTTTTTTCTTTTTAGTTTAAGCTCTTTTTATTTTTGTCTTTTAGGCAAACTTAAATTTTTGGTTCTTTCCCTAACATCTTTTTGGGGGGGAATTTTTATTTTTTGCCGAATTTTATTTTTTTTCTTTAGACAAATTTCATTTTACCTTTGTTTATTTCTTTGAATTCTTTCTTTCTTATTTATTGTGAATTTGCAAATTTATTTTCATTTTCTTTAAGTCAAACAATTTTTTGTTTATTGCAGTATATACTTTTATTTTGTATTCATGTTTTTTGCACATCATTATTTCTGTGTTGTTGATTTGATTTAATTTTTTAACTTTGTAGTAGAAATTATTTTTGGATTTTAAGTCTCATTTTGGCACTTTCTTTCCCCTCTCCTACTAATTCATTTACAATTATAATTTACAGGAAAATCTTTCCCCACTCATTAGTTATTGAAATTCAAAACTAGCATTATGTTATGGCTTATGAAAGATGATTGGTATGAAAAGACCTTTTTAGATCTGCTTTTATGGCAGTCACAACTGATAAAATCTAAATTGGGTTCATGGTTTAAGTCAGCCTAATAATTCAAAGATGTTATAGTGAACTCACCATTTTTCTTTTTTTTTTTAATCATTTCACCACAAGCAAGACATTCCACTGCCACTATAGCTCAGGGGGTTACATAGGGGAAGGTGCTGAGAGAGCGATTAGATATAGGAAATGTCAGAAGGAGGGTGATAGACGAGTAAGGAGGTAGATAGGAAGTGTGTTTAAGAGAATGGTGCAAGTTTGTGCGTTAGGAGGTGTCTATTGACCTTACATTTAAATGCCTGGAGGTTGTAACCGTCGGGGAAGCAAGCATGCGGTAGGGAATTCCACAGGCGGGAAGTGCGAGGAAAGAAACTGTTGGAGTAGAAATTGCGGTTACATTTCATCGGTTTCACTGTAAAAGGGTGGGACCTAGTTGCTAATCTAGTATCTCGTGCAAATTTGTACCTAGGGGGAACCAGAATGGACTCTCCCTCCTATTATAAGTAACAGTGTAGCGAGTAGTCAGAGAGAAAATACGAGTCAGTGACCTGGCAAGTTACTCTGCGTTACTACGTGATAATACAAAGTCCCCCACCAGTACGTCGAACCTAAGGGACCGACATTTGTACTTACATACAACGCACAATCTTCTATGCTGTACTTTGCAACAAAAGAAAAGTAAAGAGGTAAAAATTAATAAAAAACCAATGTAAAGATGATGATAAAGACAAAAGCCTCATCTTGCATTTGTAGTCACAGTCCATTTATCCAGCAATGTAATACATACAATATGATGATGGAATGCTTTATCTGCACACAATTCAACAGCCATATTTGTCACTAGATTCATTTTCATTCTATTAATATAACCCTAACTACCTCCTTGATAAGCAAAAATGCCAACTCTGATCTAGCTAAGGCTACAGTTCACTATTATCAATTCAATTGCTTGATCAACCTTACATGCTGTTAATGCTGCTAATCTAACTAGATCGAGCCAACAACCATCATCAACAGCAAACAACCTAATTTTGGATTTTAATAGGTTGTTACAAAAATAATGAATTCAGAAATTGGGGAAGAGCAGAAGTTGTTTGGCTGGGACAAATCTCCAGCATTTGATGGTCTGCTCTATGAACTGTACTTGAGGCAGTCGCCTGTCCTTGTCTCTTTGTTGGAACTGATTTAAACAACTGAATGAAGTAAGGGTTTATATCTTATTACTTCACCAGGAGTGTGATCAAGTTGCTACACAAGAAAAGTGGAGATGGGATAGGTAACTTTCCGGCACTAACGTTGTTAAACACAGAGTTAAAAATTTTAGCCAAGATCTTTGCCAGCGATTTGAAGGCTGTCTTCTCCTGTCAATAATCATCTCCTATCTCACTGACTTGCATCCTATCTCATGCTCCTTTCTCAGTCCATTCCACTCTCATCAGTATTCTCATCCTTCTCTTACCCTCTTCCTGACACCCCTGTAACCTGTCACTCTTTTTCATAATTTTCCTCCTATGTAATCCTCTGTGCACTAGAGACAGTAAACTGTCTTGCTTAATGTGATATGACTATATAAAAAAAAAAGTTTCACCTCAAGCAAGGCAGGGCAGTCACTGGTGCAGGGGCTTACAGTGAGAAAAAAGGCAAAAAAACAAAACAAAACAAAACCAAAAGACAAAACAACAATGTACAGAGAATGTCAAAGAAAGAATAGGAGAAAGATGGGAATCAAGGAGATAGAAGATGGCAATTGATGTTGCACTTAAACTTTTAGAGATTGTAGCTATCAGAGAAGCAAGTATACAGAAGAGAGACCCACAGACAAAAAGTGTGAGAAAAGAAGCTGATACAGTAGAAGTGGCAGTTACATTTGACTGTTTTAATAGAAAAAGGGTGGGACCTAAAAGAAGCCAATGTAGTAGCATGATTTAATTCATGTGGTCAAAGCACCAGGGAAAGTATCTTGTCAGAGAAGAAGCTGCGAAAATATTTATTAAAAAGACAGTGGGAAGATACATTCCCAATAGTGAGAAAGTGACTGAAGTTGAGCTTCCAAATCTGGAATCATTGCAGATCCGCCTTTGGATTTGGTCAAAGAACTTTGAAATGAATAGTGGAAGCACTTAACCAGATATGGAAACAGTACTCAATGCACGGACAATTGGTAGATTTCTATATGTGCAAGATGGATTCTGACAAGAAAAAACTTTCTGGCCTGACACAGTGACTTGAACCTCTTAGCAGTGGATATAGTGATTAATTTGATCTGATGAGGTCAGTTGAGAGAGTGAGGCCAAGGAGGCACACTGTTGCTTTCTGGGAGACTAGCATCATCCATACTGATGGAAAATAGTTTGGAAAAAAAACGGTGATTACCCCCTGTCCCAATTATTAATACCCCACCTTTTATTAAATAACTTAATCCTTGAGCATTTTATTCAGTGGTATTATTTACTCGTATAATTTGAGAACATCATTAATCAGACATCACAGTAAATTTTTCAGTTTTTATAATCATAAGCCATTTTTTAGCTGAAGTATTTATTCCAATTTAAAAGAAAAATAGATTTTCTTTTTTTAAATCTCTCCACCATTTATTCCTAATATTTCAATTTTTTAAAATCTTACTATTTTGTTTTTTGTTTGAACTTGAAATAAAACATTAAGGATATTTCTATCAACTTTGGAAGTAAATGTAGATTGTGTTAGTGGTTTTCACTTAATGAAGAAATTCATTTTTTTCCTGAATGTTGTTTTCAGTTTAATGATGATAGAAACTTTGATAATTCGAAAGCAATTATAATTCATTAAGCATTTTATTGCTGCTGTTCTAAGAACTTGTCATCATCTTCAAAACATGTTGCCATTACATGACAAGGTTTTACAAAAATGGTAGAGTCCTCCTTCTCCTACTCTCTTCCTGACACCCCCTGCAACCTCTCATTCCTTCTCATAACATTCCTCCTATGTAACCCCCTGCACAACAGTGGCAGTAAAATGCATTGCTTGGGGCAACATGATTATATATAAATAAATAAAAAGAGCAGAGATATTTTGCAGAAAGACAAAAAAATTATGCAAAGTGAAAGAAACAATGAATTTTTATTTAAGATCTTTTACAGAATCTATTTAAAAATATTCAAATTACTAGAAAATCTTTGATTCATTGTGTGAGAATTGAGTTAATGAATTATTTGAACAATTTAAGTATAAAAATTAAAGACAACAAACTTTACAAGAATTTTGCAAGCTTTTAAAAAAATCAACACAACTTGTTTGCAGATTAAACTAGAATCAGACTTTGACATGTGCAACCAATAGTTTCTCTGTCATTAACCAATATTTTAGATGATGGCTATTTTCCAACATCATTCTTATAAGATTACGAATAGAAGAGTTGGTTCACTGTGTCATGCTATGCAATTTTTCTTGCCAAAATCTGTCTTACATATTTATAAGTCTACCATTTATTCATGATCTGAATATTGCTGTCACATTTGGTCTGGTGCTTTTCTGCTATGTATTTAGAGATTTTTTGATAAAATCTAAAGAAGAATCAGTAATATTATTGGTCTTGACCTGGCACCTTGGCTTCACTCATTTTCCCACCACCATAATGTAACTTCCCTGTGTCTTTTTTTTAAAATTTTTTTATGAATACTTTCATGGTAATTGTTCTGACAAGCTTTCCTTTATGGCACCTAGCCTTTATGAGTTTAAGCATAATACTAGATTGGTGGCAAGGTCTTACCATTTTACAGTTGATATGGTGTGTATATATAACATGACATAAAAGTTTGTAAGTTATGTCTCAGTAGTGAACTTGGTCATCCAGTGTCTCTATATCTGAGTCTTTTTAAATATAGAACCAAGTCCTCTGATGATCAGATATAATCTGAAACTGTGTAAGGTCAATGTAAGTGAGCATTTACTTCTAGAAGGCAGTGTGATTACAGGTATCAATACTAGATGGTGAAAGTCTGTTTCATGCTTAAGTGCATGGCTTTATATTATTGTGTTTAACCATGAAACAGTCTGTCTACAACCAATGTTGATACCTATCTCCACACTGATATACATACATACATACATAAATGTAACAACCTAGTTGCTAATCTTGTGGCTCAAGTAAATTCATATATAGGGGGCACCAGTGAGCTAAGTTCATCAAAGCAGAAGCCATGAAAGTATGTATAAACATTCAAGAAATTTAATTAAAAAAATTATGCGCTCTCTGATATATCCTCTCTATCCAACATGCTTTAACTGACTCGGCCATGAAGAAGCTTTGCTAATCAAGCAAGACTGAAAAGTACTTTTTAGCAAAATCTGTTTATGTTTGGTGACAAAAGTAAGCAAAGTGATTTCTTAAGTAATGGGTTTTTAATTTATTAATCCAACAGATTTTATCACTTTAAATGTTATTTTAGTGGCTACTCATATTTGAGTAGATATTCCATTAGCATGGAACAGGCTTGTCTCCCAGAGAGTAAAACACTATGCCTGCTTGGCCTTACACTCTCAGCGAACCTCAAGTGGAATGACTATATCGAATTCCATTGCTAAATTCGCTGCTATGAAAGTTCTGTGCAGGGCCCGGAAGTTCTTTCCGTCTGAATCTATCCTGCACATATATAAATCTACCATCAGCCCGTGTATTGAATACTGGTGCCACATCTGGTCAAGTGACCCTGCTATTCTCTTCAAGGTTCTTGACAAAATACTACGGAGAATCTGTAATGTGATTGATACCAACTTGGCTGACCACCTGCAGTCACTCTTTCACCGGTGTGACGTGGCTTCCCTGTGTCTCTTCTATAAATACTTTCACGGCTTCTGCTCCAATGAACTTAAATCACTAGTGCCCCCTAGGTACGAATTTGCACAAGATACTAGATTAGCAACTAGGTCCCACCCTTTTATAGTGAAACTGATAAAATGTAACCGAAATTTCTACTCAACAGCTTCTTTTCTCGCACTTCCCGCCTGTGGAATTCCCTTCCACATACTTGCTTCCCTGACAGCTACAATGTTCAGGAGGTCAATAGACACCTCCTAACACACTAACTCGCACCCATTCTCTCAAACACTCTGCCTATGTACCTTCTTACACGTATATCACCCTCTCCTTTTGACATTTCCTATATCTAATCACTCTCTCAGCACTTTTCCCTATGTAACCCCCTGCGCTATAGTGGCAGTGGAATGCCTTGCTTGGGGTGAAATGATTAAAAAAAAATATTTATTAAAACAGTATATTTATTTTTATCTTGAAAGATAAATCTTGATTCAAACAAGTATAATTGGATCAATGATGATTAAAAAAGGTAACAATTCTTCTATATATGTGTGTGTGTGTGTCTGTGTTCTATATATATATATATATATATATGTGTATGTATGTATGTATGTATGTATGTGTAGAAGTAGAGACATTTTCATTTTCACACCTCAAACATTCTTCAGATCATCTTGAGGCATGAATTTGACAATATCCATGCAGTATTGATTCATATGTCCATGCTCTCTATAATTATAAATTATGATTGTGAGTACTCTTCCCCATAATTAGAGCAATTCTTAAATAATATATACATTTCTGTACTTGTGAGTTTCTGCTACATATTTTCAACAGTTTTGCAAAGATTTCGTTACAGGTTGTTTTCAAGCAACTACAAAAAAAAGCACACTTCTTACCTTCAACCTCATCTCTTTCTTTACCATCCAGCATACTGCAGAGGCAATACTACATGACCGTTGACCCAAGGCACTGGGATATCTTTCCCCTTAATAGTTGAACATTTTAATTCACACTGGTAAATGTATCACCCATATAATTCATAACTTGTAATGCCTTTTTTCAAAAATATAAAATATCGCTTTGTTTAACTGTCTTACATTTTATAGCACCTGCCATTTACATGCGCAAAATATTGTTATCACTGCTATTAGTCTGACTACAAGTACTATATATGACCCACGTTAGAAAATGACAACACCATTTGTACATCCTGGCAACATCTCACTACAATTTCAATTATTTAACCACAAATGTCTGCAAACCTTTTCTTCATACACATACACACTTATATTAACTAACATTATAAACCAACAAACACACATTCATACACTTCACCATCCAAATGATATCTCACACATATTAAATATTTCTATCATTTTAGTACACTTGATGTACATATCAATACACATACATACATACATGTAAACAGACAAGCATATTTAGACATATATACACATACAAAGTATTCCACATGCATACATTTGAAAATAATTATCTATTGCTTAAATATATGCAACACATATGTAAACTTATTTATAAATAGAACTTTGTTTGTGTATGTGTGTCAGTGTTGGTCCATTACCTACAGACTCCGAAATGGCTGAACCTATTTTCTTGAAAATTTACAGTTGTACCATAAGCATCTGCGAGTGTTCTTAGCTAGGTTTTATGTTGAGGTACCCCCAATAAATATTAAAAAAATTATGTTACAGAAGGAGTGGTCCGATTTTAATCAAATTTGATACACTCATAGACAAAGACATAAGAAACGATATTCAGAAGTTTCAAGGTTGCAGTTCTTACAATAGTGCAGAAAATCGATTATATATATATATATATATATATATATAAAAGGCAAGGTGTTTGTGTGTGTGTCTGTTTATCTGCCTGTATATCTGTATTTTTTTCAGCTCTTTTATTTTAGTTTTTGCTTTGGGTTTGGCTCTAAGTAGATATAATTGTAGTTCTTAGTCTCAGCCATGATGCCATTTACTTACTTAGACTTCAAAATTCAGTTTACGAAGAAAAAAAACTTATTTGATATCGATAAGGAAATCAAAATTTAACTTACATTCATTCATTTTTCTTTCAGTTTACGGTTTCACTTTAACTGAAAACAACTATTGCTTTTTAGTCTTTCGTGCCAATGTCCAAAGAGTCTGAGCTCCAAGGACCATGGATTAGTTTTAAAGCTTTCATTACACCCGAGCAACGCCGGGCTATAATGTTAGTCTGACCAATAAGAATCAACCCCAAATCACAACAAACTTATTACACTGTCTCTTTGTAAAAATCTTTCATTTTTACCTTGATCTCTGGAAGAAGCTTTAATAAAAGAGAAACATGTTAGACTAAGAATATGTTTTCTACTTTGTTCATTACTTTATTCTATCATCTTTTTGGATTCCAATCCATATATTCAACTCAGATATATTTGACAAATCCCGGCATTTGAATTGGTGGTGGTCCTTCTTTTTATATCTTAATCATCTTGGAGGTATTGGTAATGAAGCTAATATTAAGGATGATTAATTTGTTTGCAAGTTTAGTAGAAAGAATATTGGAGGGCAGGATTATGAATTTTGTGTAATTTTTGTTAGAAGTTTTGTTGGTGATGTCTGTTTTTTTGGCTTTGTGGATTTTGTAAGCTTGTTTTTTTAGCTTTGTAGATAAAATGATGTCAGCAGTAGAGAAATTTGAAAGTTTTCTCCTCATATTTATCACCTAAATGAAGAAGAGAAATATATTGAGAAAATATTTTGTTTTTCCTCACTACCACAAAGTAGAAAATTCTAAGATCACTAGAAAAACTAAATAAAAACTAGTAAAAAATATAAAAACGTTTCTGTGGTAGGAAAAGAAAAAAAAACATGTGAGAGGTGTCCGTTTCAATTCTTATTCTTCTCTCAAACAACTCAAGCATGGTCTGCAAGAAATGAAATACGCTCTGCCATTCTCAAAAAAAAAAATGGCTTGCTTCATACAGTTGGGGACCGACCATAATTTTCATGCGAATGATGAGACAACAAGATTTCACGTTAATTGTCCGAGACCGCCTGGCATAAAACATGGCTGCCGCCATCTTTGTTCTTTTTATCACAAAGCAGCTGGATTTTACACAATGCACAGACTCATTGGCATATCCAAGGTAAGTCATTTTCACAATTTTCCTCACAGTTTCATTAAAAACGACTGACAAGGAAGATGCTATTAGTTTTTTATCTAATTTTTCCGAGTATTCTTCCATGTTTTCTTTTTGCTGGAAATAAAAAATGTAAAAATGTTTCATAATTTTTGACTTTCCAAGTGCTTTCAGTCTCTTTACAAACCATTTTTAAAGATGTTATTTTTCCAGTGTTGTTATTATGTCCTCATGTTTGACTGTAATGTAATCTTACATTATTTAACAGTGGAAATGGAGTTTTGAAAGTTTTTTATAAAATAAACAGATGCTCACATGATAGCTTTAAAGAACCCGCCTTTTAAAAAAAAACAAAAAAATTTAATTACAGGCAAGCCTGAGGACAACACTTACAACTTAAAACACCTGGTATTCACAGACAGTCACTTATCCAGGTACTGATCAGGGGTCATGTTGCTTAACTTGGGTGATCTTACAGGAACCAGTGTTTCAACATGATGTGGACGT
The DNA here is from genome assembly GCA_037127315.1 of Ascarosepion bandense. Lineage (NCBI taxonomy): Eukaryota > Metazoa > Mollusca > Cephalopoda > Sepiida > Sepiidae > Ascarosepion > Ascarosepion bandense. The sequence goes on from JBBBDQ010000851.1 coordinate 1,582,603, forward strand.
ATATATATATATATATATATATATATATATATTAGTTTATTAATCTGATAAATTTTTATTACTTAAATATTATTTTTAGTGGATAGTTGTATTTGAGTAGATGCTCAGTTTATTTAATATATATATATATATATATATATATATATTAGAGAGAGAGAGAGAGATAGCTAGACAGATAGATACACACAATGAATGTTATTGTAAGATAAAATTAACAGTCTTGTAGGTAATGAATATTTATTTAACAAACAATAATTATATCAAATTTTGGTAATATCATGTCAAGCCCAAATTAGAACCCATAGACCACTAAGGGTGCTAGCTGTGGGGCTAATCTGTGGTGACCTCTTGGCCACAAAATACAGAATCAATTAATGTCAGAGTTGCATTTGGTTTTACAAGATGAGAACCGAGTTGCAGAACATTGATAGATATATAAACCATTCTAGAGGGAGTTGGAGAGTCTCTCAGACATTGCAGATTAGAATGTAAAGTCCATATTTTGGTTGGTGGGGGGGGCCTGAGAGCTGTGTAGTGGATAAGAAATTGATTAAAATCAATATTCTTCTTCACTTTTATAAAAATTGACAATGCCTTGTGAAATCCTGGCTTTCCCAAATAGAAAAAGGAGTGACCATGTACTTAAAGAAAAAACTCAAACCCAGAATTTTCAAGTAGGTGTTAAATTGATTTTTGACCAATGAGAGTGACTTGCAAGACTTGAAGACTTTGCAAGTCAGTGCAAAAATCTAATGAAAATAAAAGGGCCCTGATCAGCAATCAGTCAGAGTCAGATGGGAGCCACGAGATGAAAAAACTAAAATGTAACAACTTTAAATTGACCAGGAGATAAAGTCAGGTTGCACCTTGTTCTCTTTCTCCTTATCTCTTTCAACAATTACTACTATGAATATTTTCTAAATTTCTTGATACCCATAACTTTATCATTGAACATGAACTATACTTTTAACTTCTTAATAATATTTCTAATTGCACATTAACTTCTACAACCTGGTTATCCTTTCCTTTTAATAAATTTCTATTTTAAAATACAGAATGTATATTTTATTATTCTTACGCTATTCCACACATTCCATCCTGCTGACAACCAATCTTATGATTATTCTGCATAAATCCTCTAAGCTGTAGGGAATTTGGTTAAGTCTGACACAAGGCCAAATTACAGAAATATTAACCATCTCCCTACGCTACAGCTGCAGACATGCACACAGACTTGAAGCTTTTGATGAAATCAGGAGATAAATAAAATAAAGTTAAATTTGAAATATTCAAATGTCATGTCATTTTGGTCTGCGGTGTTTACTTCATTACATTTTAATGTTAATTAATGTCCTCTTCAAAAAAAGTTTGATTTATCAGCCATCAAGCTGTTTCTGTCACCATTGAAAATGTTGTTAACTAAAGCTCTTGCAAAATATGTCACAAATAATAGCAGCAATGGCTGCCAGTGTGCGGCAGAGAGAGAAAATATAAAGGATCCAAAAATGAGAGTGAATTGAAATGGGTGTTTTGGGTGTATTATTATTTGAAATGATGAGTGTAATGGGACTCACAAAAAAATATAATATGTGAAGTGCATTTTTATAGTCATGCAGTCGAGCTGAATGGTTGCCACATTTAAAAGTTTAATAATAATAATATTTCTTTTAGCTTCAGCTGTTAAAAAAAAGTAACCGAAAGTTTAGAGTGTCTTTTAATGTTTCATGAATAGCAAATAGAAATTAAAGGAAAAAGAATAGTGACGCCTGATGGAATTAAAGTGTGAATGTCTTACTAACATTTTCAGGCAGAGTTCTTTATAAGAATAATGGCCTGACAATTGTGTTTAAGCATGAAACAGAACATCACCACTGGGTGTTGAGCTCAATGAACACTTAATTTTGAAATTTCAATATCAGAATGTGCTTCTGAATAAACATAAAGAGATCATAAGTATGTGTCATCATAGAAATAAAAATAAATTGCAATAATTATCTTATTCTTCCATTTAGGCACAATAAGGTTTTTTTTAAAATTTGGCTAAGCAGTTACCTTTCCCCTCCCTACCACTACTAACCCAATGGTCAAGCCACATATCTCCCACTATCATAGAAGAAATTACTACTAAGATTCTGCTAGCTTAACCCTATAAAAGCCAATATCTACCAACTCCTTTCTTTACTAGACCAAGCCTCCAGCATAACAATTTTTCTTCATTCTTTGTTTAAACAGGTCTGACAATGCATATCTTAAAATGACATGTTGAAAATGGCTATTTCCCTTCTAAATTTTATCTGAATTTGCAAATAAAATTATATATATATATATATATATATATATATATATTCATACAATTGTGACTTAAATGTGCACTGTGACATGGAAATTTTTATGTTTCTAGCCACACTGATTATACAGCAAAACAGGCTTGAATGTGGATGACTAATATATATATATATATATATATATATATATATATAAAATGATCAAAAAGTATCAGGACTGTTAAGGTAAAAGAGCTAAAGTATGTAGAGTGAAGCTGCTTGGTACAGATAGATGTGAAACTTTCACTAACTTGTCATTTATATCAGTGCTTGAAAGGAAAATGTGTCGAGTGTGGTCACATGAACATGCTACAGTGATCCATCAGTGACTATGACTTGTGCAGCAGTTTTGGGTCAAGCATACATTGCCCAGGTCTGAAAAGCACAATGTTCATCAGGTCTTGACCTTTGCTACTTTCTCATCTTTGCAAGAATCAAATCCCTCTTGAAAGAAACAAGATTTTAAGATAGCAAAGTAATCCAAAAGAATGTGACAAGACAGCGATTTGCTGTCACAAAAAGAAGTTCCAGTAATGCTGCCATCAATAGAAATGATGCTGGATAAAGTGCGCGGCTTTAAAAGGGGAACTACTTTGAAGTTGATTAAGAACTAAATTGATATGTTTTGTAGTTTTCTTTTTATAGAACCAGTCCTGATACTTTTAGATCATTTCATGTACACTACCGGCCATAATTATTAGGCCACCCCAGAGTTCTAAAAAAAGATGTATTTCATACTATTTTTAGTATTTATTGCCAAGTGAATAATTGTAAATGAAAATAGAATGGTTCTTTTGTTAATATGGCACAATAACCTGTGCATCAAATGAATTTATAAATATTTAATAATTACCTATATTGTAGTTTCACCAATGAAAGAATAAAGAAAATTTATGGTGATTCGAAAGAGTTCATCTTTGCTTCCATGCCTTGTAAAATTTTGCAAAGTCATAATAACAAAAAACATTCTATTTTCATTTGGCAATAAATACTAAAAATAGTATTAAATACATCATTTCTTTAAAAAAAACAAAACAGGGGTGGCCTAATAATTATGGCTGGTAATGTATGTGTATGTATACATATATATATATAATATTTACACTGTTTAAACTGTTGTTCTTATCTTTATTGCCATGTTTATGATGTTTCAGCCATAGTATGCTTTGGCCTTCTTCAGGTGCTAAAAATTTTGAACTAAATCTTTTATTTCAATCACTGGGATACATAAATATCATTCCATGTGCAATACCACATCCGGTTGTCATATAGTCATCTCCTTTTAACTCAACTCTTTAAGTTATTTGTTCACCATTCTGTAATTAGGTATTGAACTTACAACTCTTTGGGTCAAGTCACTGGAACTAACCAATGTCAATATTCATTGTTAAACAAGGGAATTTAATATTTAACAGCCTGATACCTTTTTAAAATAATGTACATCTTAACAGGAATTAAACTTGTATTCCATTCTTAATCTAAGTGGCCATCTTTATGTCATATGTGCTTTACCATTAAGCTACAAGTAGCTATCACAGCAAAAATGGGTTAATTACTTTATTTAAGGTAGATGTGCAGTTGGTATAATGGATAGTGGCTTTGAAATTGAAATTAAAGTGTCAGTTTCATGATATTCACTTTTTTTTTCTAATCATTTCACTCCAAGCAAGGCAGCCTCACTGCCACTGGTGCACAGGGGGTTACATAGGAGAAAAGTGATGAGAAAGAGGAACAGATTATAAGAGGTGTCAAGAAGTGGGTAAGAGAAGGATGAGAATACTGGTGTGATGAGAGTGGAGTGGATGGAGAAAAGAGCATGAGAGAAAGGATATGAAGCCAGTGAGATAGACGATGACAATTGGCCTTACATTTAAGTTCTTGGAGATTGTAACTGTTAGGGAAGCAAGTATATGGAAGGGAATTCCACAGGCGGGAAGTGTGAGAAAAGAAACTGATAGAGTAGAAACTGCAGTTACATTTGATTGGTTTTACTGTAAAAGGGTGAGATCTAGTTGCTAGTCTAGTAGCTTGAGTAAATTCAAACATAGGGGACACCAGTGAGTTAAGTTCATCAGAACAGAAGCCATGTAGAAGAACTATAGGGAAGCCACATTATGCTAGTGAGAAAGGGACTGCATCTGAGCCACCATTGTATTTGGTCAATGGACAGATGTACATATAAATGTGTGTGCATCTGTTAAAGTGATGGAAAAAAAACAATGCATTTTACGAAGTAGAGAACCAGAAAATGTCAGAAAGAATTTCTGTTAAAGAGGAGTCACAATATTGGATTAAATCTTGGATGATTGTGGCATCAAAACCTAGAGATGGGTTCATACCTTTCCAAAGGGTATTTGTGCATAAGTGATTGTAATGAACTGCCAAATTAAAAACTTTCTCTAAATAGACAAGAACTGAAATTTAATGATAAAATCCATATAATTTAATTAGAAGCAAAACAAAATTTTGTAAATGTTTTTAGTTAACAATGTGAAAAGTTCATAAACGTATACTTTTACCTGGGAATGATTTCAAAAGCTCAGATTAAGAAAAACATCAAACAAATTAAAAAGCAACACCAAAACTCAATATATCAGAAAAATAATTTCACTGCTTAATTTGAAAACTGTACATTGATAGAACTTTTCTCTTTTTTTATTTTTAAAGTCTATTCAGTTAATTTTCCAGCATTCAGGGGCTTTGTTATAAAAGTTACTGGTTTTGATATCGGCATTAGAGATGTGATAAAAATTTTCTCTCAGGAAACACTTGGATATACACACGAATAGATATAAAAGCAAACCCAGCAACATACAGAAAGTGGGGGGATAATGGTGTGCTATTCCTTAGCGTCTCTATCAGGAGGTCATCCAATGAAAGAGCGAAAGAAAAAATTAGTTTACATTGAATTGAATAAAGTGTTTATTTCATGTTTTATCAGTTTTACATATTTAAAATGTCTTTTTTTTTTCTCACATTTCTCAGCACTAGGACCCAAAGCCCCGCTACTTGAGTCTTAGGAGCATAAAATCAAGTTGGCCCTGGTCATCACCAAATATCTGCAGATCACACTACAAGTTTTTCATTAACTATTTCACCCCAATAAACACAAGACCAATAATGGTTACAGCGGTTACAGTTGAACAATTAAGTGTGTGAGACTCGCCTTTGCAAGGATGTTTCCAACTAGCATCCAGTTGGCAGACAAAAATAAACAGGGTTGTAACTCAATACATGTTTCTTCCTTTAATTATCATAGGGTGGATATTGTGCTGATATTTATTGAGCACAATATCCACACTGGAATCATCAGCCAATCAGAGTGTACAGAATAGACTTGCCTGGATAGCAAAATGGAATCTCCCAGGCTGTTATATAAGCCACCTACCAATTTGCTGGGATAATTTGTTGTCAGACTAAACTAAAACTACAGTTGAGTACTGTCTGTTGTAATTTACTAATTCTAGAACAATCAGAAAAACAGAGTACAGCGGTTGTTGAAGAAAGGATAAGAGATGGATGGGATTTAAGGAGATAGAAAATAGCAATTGATATTGCATTTTAACTTTTGGAGATTCTAGCTATCAGGGAAGATAGTAAACAGAAGGGAGCTCCACAAATGGCAAGAGTGAAAAAACTGTTCGAGTAGAATAGGTGATGCTTATCTAGTAGATTCATGTGGTCAGAAAGAAGCTCATCAGAGCAGTTGCCATAAAAATATTTTTAGAAAGGACAGAGGGAAGCCAGATGATGTTGGCAAGAAAGTAACAGAAGGCAGGCTGCCAAGTCAGGATAGCAACAATTCATATCTGTTATGGATATGACTGTGTTGGCAAATCAATTTGTACCAGTATAAGTAAATTTGATCAAAACAATAATTATAATAAAATAAATATCTGATTACCGAAGGGGAAATAAATGTTTGTGGACACACCGGGATTTTTTTCTGCTTTTTTGTTAATTCTGCATTTATAATTTCTTGCATACTCCCTTAAAATAGACACTTTTTTTTGCAGTGGACAAATCCAATATTTCCCCTTTTGAAAAGCAACCCATTGTATTTTCATCAACAAAGATGGATAATGGTAAAAAAAAAAAAAAGTGTTCTGATTTGAAGGAAGACAACCAGTTTCAGATTTAAAATTTGGTTGTCCACAAAATTTAACTCTCATAGAACATATGAGAAAAGAGGGTGAGGCGAATTTAATACTCAGCAGACATATTGAAGGTAAGAAACATAGGGAAGAAAATACAACACCACTTCTTTGGTGATTGAAACTATTGCAATTTAACTTGGAGTCAAATGATATCTTATTCTCCCCAAAATTAAAAAGTATCTCACCTCTACAAAGAAGGCTAAAGGATACTTCATCCCTACAAAAATGTTAAATTTTACCTGACCCTTAAAATATCTAAGGGATATCTTACCCCACAGCACAAAAGCTAAGGAATACCACACCTCACAAAACAAAGACAAGAGGATATATCACTCTCAAAAAGGCTAAAGCATACCTCACTCACCAATAAAAAGTGGTTAAAGGATATCTCACTCACCAATAAAAAGTGGTTAAAGGATACCTCACTCACCAATAAAAAGTGGTTAAAGGATACCTCACTCACCAATAAAAAGTGGTTAAAGGATATCTCACTCTTCACCAAAAATAGTTAAAGGATACTTCATCACACAAAAACACTTAAAGATATATCACCTCAAAAAAAACCAAGTGTAAAGGATACCTTACTTCACAAAGAAAAAGTTAAAGGATATCCCATCCTTTAAAAAAGGCTAAAAATTACCTCACCCTGTCTAAAAAGGGTAAAGGATACTTCATCTCTACAAAAATCTAAAAAGTACCTCATTTCTCCCCGAAAATGGCTATAAAAAAAAAAAAAAGTTAAAAGATATCTTATCTTACAAAAGAAAGGTTAAGGGGTATCTCACTTCTCACCAAAAATTGATTAAAGTCATCTCATTCTATCAAAAATGGTCAAACACTCCACAAGAATGGTGTTGAAAATTCTGTTAATTTTTGATAGGTGACAAGTCTAGCACTATATTCCAAAACTGCTCAGAAAAAATTGGTAGAATTGTAAAAATGATGCTTTTCATGATGAAAAAGAACAAATGAGTCATTAACAATAGTAGCCTTTTTGTCTAATCACAAGACCTCTTTTAAACCCAAAGCACAATCATATTTTAGCCAGAGAAAACAAGAAGATTTAGTCAAATCTTCTCAGCAAACAACAGCAGTACTTCCACCCAGATGCGGAGAGTCATCACTGGTAACTTTATCTTTCACAAAGGCTAAAGAATATCAGTCAGTTAAATGCCATATGTGATACATTTTTGGGCAATCATGTCTTTTTTGAGACATGACTGACCAGTCAGAAGATTTTCCTGCAGTTGGTTGCCATTACTTTCTGTGGTAGATTGATTGCCAACCAATGCTGTAGAAGGTAATCAGCCCTGGTATTTAACCCATAGCTCGAGGGAGAAGAGATGGATTAATACCTTTCGCAAGGGTATTTACATGTAAGTAAATGCAATGAATTCAACTGAAGGTTAAACCTGGTTCTTCAATTTCTTATTCCCAGCCGATATCCATTGCATCACAATGCACATCCCTAAAGGAAAATTATTCTTTTTCATGTACCATGTCTCTTCTTTGGCTCTGTCACTTGTCACTCTTAATATTTTTCCTCTTGGTACCTCTCCCAAACTCCACTCTATCATCCATTTACTCAGGCGTATCAAGTATGTCTCATGCTGCTTTCCGCTATCTGTCCTGTGAGTATTAAATTCTCCAGGCCCTCCTTCCTCATTAAGTGTCCCAGGAACCTCATCTGTCTCTTCCTGATGTTAAGTATGATTTTCTTCTTATTTTCATTCTCTTTAAGACCACATAATTGCTAGGTCCATGTTATCCTCAGTATCCTTCTGTAAAACCACATTTCTGCTGCCTCAGGCCTCTTCTTCATCCTTGAGGAGATCATCCAACATTCATTTCCATACAGAAGGACAGCTATCACATAGCAATCTAGCATTCTTTTCTTTGTTTCCAATGAGATTTCCCTGTCTCTCAGTACTTTGGTTAGCTTTTGAAATGTGTCCTTAGCCAATGTGTCTTTGGATCTCAACAATGCACTTTCCAACATATGTCAGAACACTTCCCAGGTTTTTAACTTTCTTGTTTTATTTTTGTTTCTCCAACCTGTAGTTGGCATTTTGGGGTCCTATTTTTACTGATGACCATACATCCAGTTTTCTTGACATTTATGCATAGTCCTTTCTTATTGCTTTATGTTGCTACCTTCTGTAGGGGGATCCTACATTTTCCATATTGTGTCTGCTATCAGCACTGTGTCATTCGTGTATCTTACATTGTCAAGATTGTGGCCACCAATGATGAATCCTGGCAATGATTTTATTTCTCTCAAAATTGTTTCACTTATCACTCCAAAAAACAAAGGCTAAAGGATACCTCACTTCCTACCATAAATGGTTAAAGGATACCTCACCCACGAAAAGGCTAAAGACTAAAAAATATGAAAGCTATAGAATACCTCACCACACAAAGAAAAGATTAAAGAATGTCCCACTCTCCAGAAAAGATTAAAAGATGCTTAACTACTCACAGAAAAAGCTAATGGATACTTCATCCCTACAAAAATCTAAAGGGTACCTCATTTCTCTGAAAAGGCTAAAGTATATCTCACTCTACAAAACAAAAACAAAAAAAATACCTCACCTCAAAATACAAAGGCTAGGATATATCTGCCCATAAAAGGCTGAAGGATACCTCACTCAAAAATATGTTGTGATTAAAATATGTACAAGAGTTGAAGACACCAATCCAAATCTGTTTTGAATTTTGAAAGTGTTGTGGAGTAGTTTTTGCACGAAAGATTATAATCGGGCTATGTCGGTTGCTAATCGACTTAATGCACCCAAAATGTTAGGAACTTGGTAATCTTCCACTGAAAGCTGACTCCTTAGTATTCGGCTAACTGCCAACTAATATCAACTGCATAGTAGTTCTACTGAACTCCAATAGAACTCTAAAGAACTATGAACTTCTCAAGAATTTCCTGTTAACTCTTATTAATATAGGAGGGAGAGGCCATTATTTGACGAATAGGTGTGTTTCCCCATAACAGAAAGGAACTGTGTTTTTTCATTCACCTCTTTTGAAAATTTAAAAAAAAATTGATATAATTATCCTGTGTATTAATAGAATAAAGATCAATCAATTTTGTGTTTATCAAAATTGCAATAAAAAATATCAATGATAAATTGAAAGGAATACAACCCTACTGCAAAAAAAAAATAAAATAAAATAAAAAGAAATAAAAAAAAATTACTTAGAGATTTCAAAACATTTACAGCAATTACATTCAAATATATTTCAGGAAGTTTTGGAAATTCTCTTCTTTTATGTGCTGTGTTCCTTCAGGACATTGGCAATCAAAGCTCTCCATGACTTCCTGTCCTTTGTAGTTCTTAGTGAACATTGTCTTTTTGTTGCTACTTCTAAACCCTGTTCTGACAACCATTTACTCAAGCTTGCAAGGCATGATACACATTTTTCTAAGTACACTTGTCTTCAATCTATCCTGTTAGTATCAAATTTTCCAAGCCTCCTTTCATTCTTATGTGCCCAAGAAATTTCAACTGTTTCTTTCTGATTTTCATTGTAAGTGTCCTAATTGTTTCCATTTTCTTTAAAACTTCATTGTTCCTATGTTTGGTCCATGTCATTCTCAGCATCCTCCTGTAGGACCATATTTCTCTAGTATCAAGTATCCTCTTCATTTGACTGTCCAAAATTCAATGCCATATAGGAAGACTGATCTCACAAGATACAAAAACACTTTTATATTATCAAAAATATTTCCTTGGCATGTATATGTGAGAAACTACAATCTGATAAAAATATCAAGCTATTTTCAGTGAAATTTTTGTGCATGAACTTAATGAGCTATAATGTTTTATTCTTTAGTTTATTTAAAATTTAAAAAATGGAAGTTGCATGTTCCTCGCAATAAATTAAATCTCTGAAGGTTAATAAAACCAGCATCTGCCATAGTTCATTAGACAAGAGAAAACATGTAAGAAATTAAACAAAGTAAGATTGCTGTGCACCATATTTTATAACATAAATCTCACCTTTTCCCTCCCAAAATGGATAAAAAATATTTCTTGTATTTTATATATCATGTAGGCTCATGTTTACCCATAAACCATAGACTATCAGTTCTTGCATCTCAATAACTGCAATATTAAATATAAATGGAGCTGGAGAGGTTTTATATGTCATTAAATATGGTAATATCATAAAAAGTAGACATTTTATGTTCATGTTAAAAGTTAGATCTACCAAAATAAAATTAGTCTACATAAGTAACTGATCCCCAGAGACTTAGGTTTTTTTTTTTTCGTTTACATTAAATAAACTTATTTATCATTTGATACAGTATATGTTTAAAAAACTGGTTTGATATTAGAAATAAAAAAAAAAATAAAGAAAATTTCAAAAACAGTGGGAGATAAGGAGAGAGGGAGAGAGAAGAACAAACTGAAGGAGATCTGGCAAGATACAATAAAAAGAAAGAAATGAGAGAATGAGAAAAAGAAGAAAGAGAATGAATATAAAAGTGAGAGAGAATGTGAAAAATAAAGAAAAGAGAAAGTGAATGAAAAAAGGGAAAGTGAGAGGGAATGTGAAAAAGAAATAGAGTGAGAAGAGGATATATATTGAGAGAACATAGAAAAGCATGGAAGTAGAGAGAGAGAGAGAGAGAGAGAAAATGACAAGAACTGGAAATAGAGAAAGATTAAAACAACAGGAAAAGAGGAGAAAAGATAAAAAACAAGTGAAAGAGAGATGTAGATTAAAAACAAGAGAGGAAGGGATTGGGAAAAAACAGCAAAGAGATTGAAAAAAAAAACAGGGAAGAGAAAGACTGAGAAAAACAAAGAAAGAGAAAAATACTGAGAAAGAGAGAAAGATATTAAAATAAAAGGGAAAAAGATTGTGACAAACATGGAAAGAGAGAAAAATACCAAGAGAGAGAGAGAATGAGAAGAGATTTGATTTTTTAAAGTGCCACTTAGACGTGGCACAAGGCCTCAAGTGTAGGGGACCCAGTAAGGATCAAACTCACTACTCAATTGTAATGGGTTCTAGTGAGACAAGCTGGTTAACCATTCCACCATGTCGAGGTGCCCAAAAATGAGAAGAAAAAGAGATTTTGCAAAAGAGAATATAAGAGAGAGTGGAGAAAAATAAGAGAGAATGAAAATGAGAGAGAGAGGGGAAGAATAGAAACAAGAAAAAAGAAGAGAGGAATTCATAATAAACCAGACAGCTGTTGGTTGTGTATGGTTTTGATGAATTCTTCAGATCACTAACACAGTGGATACAAAGTTGAGAGGAATATACAAGATTTACAAATCAATTTCATGGTATTTTCCAGCTTTTAAAGCCTATTCTAGCAGTGTGATAACAATGATCATTAATCCTTGATAGGGTCACTCAGATCAGACAGGTGGACATTAGCAGTTAAGGACTGCATTTAAACAAACACTGTTCTTGAATTCAATGGCTCTTGCCACTGGGTGTGCAAGTGTCCTATACCAAGTTGGAGTTAAGTCAAACATCACAGCACCATTCACAGTTTGGTTGATTAGAATCTGTGATTAAATAGAAGTGAGGGGCCCTATCATAACACTACCTCTGAGATTATAAAAACCTATTCCTGGGGTAATGCTGAGACAATGCAAACAAAAATATATTTTTCACTGGTTAAAACATAAATAAAACAGTGTGCTTTTTTTTTTTTTTTTGGAAGAACACAAACTTATATTCTATGTTCTGTTTGAATCTGGTTGATCATGGCTCTCCACAACTTTTCTTAATTGAAGTAATTTTTAGTCTTTTATCATTACTTTATTTTATCTTTGTGGTTCCTTGTCTACCATCCAGTTATTCAAATTGGTCAATTAGATAACTTGTAGTTTTCCTTTGTTTCTTTTACTTTCAAAATGTCCTTTGAGTTTTGAATTCTCTAAGCCTTCTTACCTTATTATGTGCCACAAAAATGTCCGCTGTTTCTTTATGATTGCTAAAATGTACTTCTTTGTTATTCTTACTTTCTTGTTTCTCATGTCCTCTGTCCATGATGCTCTCAACATTTTTCGGTAAAACCACATCATCTCTGAGAAGAAAACATTCCAGCATGAAATTGTCATACTTGAGATGAAAAAGTCCATTAGCATGGCTCATGCTAACCATCAAGAGAGAAGCTCAATGCATTTTCCCAGTCTCACGTTTTCTACTGACAAGAAGTGGACTGTTTTTATTCAATCAATTGCTAGAAAGTTGGTTCACTAGACAGTTTTCTTGTCAGAATCTATCTTACACATTTATATATTTACCATCTGTGCATTGAATATTGTTGCTACACCTAGTATAGTGTTTCTATTATATATTAAGAGATTTGTTACAAAATCTAAAGAAGAATCAGCAATGCTATCAGTCCTGACCCGACATCTTAGTTTCAGTCATTCTCTCACCACCATAACATAGCCTCCCTGTGTCTTTTCTATAAATATTTTCATGGTGATTGTTCTGATGAGCTTCCATCTTCAGTACTTTAATTTCACAAATTTTAGTGCAGTGCTAAATTATCAGTTAGGTCTCATAATTTCAGGTAAAATTACTAGATGTATCTGTAAGTTCTATATTAATAGTTTCTTCTCCTGTACTTCTTGTTTGTGGAATTCTCTTTTGGCTTCTTGCATTCCTGTCAACTATGATCTTCAAAAATATAAACATTATTGATAATCATTTTTTGTCTCTTGAATCATATACTTTTACTGTCCTCTCAGTTTTTTCTTTAATTTCTGATGCATATTATCAGTCTTTTATACCTTGCTCAGTTTTTCAAAGGCATCTTTTACTACCTTCTTTCAGTTTTGTATCCCACTTCCAGTTCTGATATTAACCAGAGAATTAAATTTTCAGTTGTCCTTTTTGCTGATAACCATGTCTTCTTTCTTAGTTAATTTTTTTGTTTTCTTTGACTACCTTATCTAATGGTTCTTTCAGTTTTTCTTCTGAATCTGTCATCTGTAGTGCATGCATTATTGAGGTTACATCTGTCATCTGTAGTGCATGCATTATTGAGGTTACATCTGTCATCTGTAGTGCATGCATTATTGAGGTTACATCTGTCATCTGCAGTGCATGCATTATTGAGGTTACATCTGTCATCTGCAGTGCATGCATTATTGAGGTTACATCTGTCATCTGCAGTGCATGCATTATTGAGGTTACATCTGTCATCTGTAGTGCATGCATTATTGAGGTTACATCTGTCATCTGTAGTGCATGCATTATTGAGGTTACATCTGTCATCTGTAGTGCATGCATTATTGAGGTTACATCTGTCATCTGTAGTGCATGCATTATTGAGGTTACATCTGTTGATTATAAATCCTGGTAGGACATCTGGTCTTTTTAGAACTACTACACCAATTAAATCTGGTAAGAAAACAAATCTTTCTTGTGTTCTTTCTATTTTTGTGGATTGATTTCTTCTTTATCTCAGGAATTGGCAACCTGTAGCACACCAAGTAATTTCCAATGGCACACAAATTGTGAAAAACTCAAAGGAACAAAGTATATTGAGCAGTTGGTTAAGACTATGCAAGGCTCTCATTAATAAAAACTTAAAAATCTTTTAAAAACAGTTCACTTCTATTAATGTAGTTTACATATCATTGTATATAGTACTATATAAAATATATTTTAGAACAGGTATGTGTTAAAATTTTATGGTTAGCATTGTATACTAGTGAGCCAGGCATGAGCTAACTCATTTTATAGTTCACTAATGAAAGGGTTAACCAATCAGAAGGCTCAAAATATTCAATGCGATATGTATAAAGGTGACCATATTTTCCAAAGTATTGCCAATATAATTTGATTCAATAGAGTATCCAACTTGTCAGTCTTAATCTTTGATGTTGTTTCATTGAACAGATTACGTACTGCACTGTATTCTATATTCATAAACTGTGGTGGACATGGTCAACAGTATGGCACATTGAATGATTTTAAAACCCAAGTAGGCATATAGTTAGCAAAAGATTGGTGATCCGTACACTATCTACCCACATGCTATTTGTTCCCTGAACAACATATAAATTCTTTCTTTATTTTTTGTTTCATATAAACCAACCTTTTCTTGCATATGAAGATGTATTTTAGGTTCTTTTGCAAATGACTTTGTATAATCTATGAAATATCAGAATAGATCTTTTTGCCATTTCTATTATTGGTATTCAGAAATAAATCGATGTTTTTGTGTCAGAATAGTTCAGATGAAAATGAGCATTATCTATCTTCCTATTCAAACTGGTATGCTACAATTTACTGCATACAAGTCCAGTTTTCAAGCCTAAAAGCTTTCAAAAATGAGAGATCAACTTATATTGTGTATAAAATGCAAAGCTTCACCAATGGGTTGTAAATAAGTGGAACTGCACTCTTAACAACTACTGTACACCACTTACCACACAAGGCTGCTACAAATATATCCTGTTAAAACATGTTTGGTGAACATATTTGGGATATTGATACAGAAATTAACATACAGTAGTAAAATAGTACCACAAATTTAGTATTCTATTCATGCCACAGAAGGCGTTGAATTCAACAGTTGAGACACTAAGAGTAAACACTGAATGAAACGTATATTTGGGGGTTGACCTTTATCATAGGTATACGCCTAATTTTTAGCAAAAAATCTTGAGGTTGACATTTACATCAAGTCAACTTGTACCCTGCAATTTACCTTACTTAACTCGGTTGTTATACTTACAAAGTTTCAGCCACTGTACTCGTTAACCTTCTTCAGGTGTTTTATAATTTTAAACCAAACCATTAATTCAGTCCATGAGGATAAAGTTCTCCTTGCTTTCCTTGGCTATCTAGTATGAATTAATCTAATCTTTTTTTTATTTTCTATCACTTGCCATCATTTTTTCCCCACACACTGAACCAAAGTATATGACTTTGCTGTAATCTACTTTATTGGATAGTACACATGCTAAGTTTCTTTCTGTCACAAACAACAAAAACTGAATTTGATTGAGACTTTGGTTTATCAGGTTTTCTTAATTACCTGTTCCAAAACCAAATTCAGAAATCAAGTTTATTTTGAAAGTTTTGGATGAAAATAACTACCTTCTGGATATTGGGCAATCTAGCATTCATGCTAAAATTGCACAATTTAATAAGTCCAAATTGTATGTTCCAGATGTGTCCCATGTATTTTCAGCTACCATGGATGTTAGTGTGAGATTTATTAGTTAAATAACCCAAAACATGCAACTTTACTATCTATCCACCAGTTCATGCCTTGTTTTAATTTCCCAACCTATCTTGAAATATATCCACAAAAGTGTTCTACCCTTACCTCCATAATATTAGAGTGATGCTGAATATATTGGCAGGACCAATCAGAGGCTAGAGACCAAGGTTGATTAGTATGTGCCAGCTAAATCCATTGAGGCAGTGTTAAAATTTGCATAGCCTTGTGAATATTTCCAGTTCTGTTGTTGTAGAACACTTAAATATTCTAATCTGTGATTTGTCCTTCCACAAGAGTTTTTTCATAATCTGTAATCTTCAGGTTAAAATTCTTGAGGCCATTTATATCAAGTCACAGCAGCCTCCCCTTTGTAAGCAGAAAGCATGACTATTGGTTCTAAATGTAATTTGTTTTATTTGTTGTTACATTTTTTGATTCACAACTTTTACGGTCATCTTTTCCTTATCCTCTTCACCCCAACTTTGTTTTATTATTTTGCATTTAAATGTATGGATCTTTATATATGTTTAAAATTTCTGTTTTAAAAAGCTTTAATTAAAATTTGTGCCTACAATCACCAAAGTTCATTCTTAAGATTTCATGCATCCTACCAAGAAGTTAGTGTGAAAGAAAAACATTAAGAAGCAAGGACAATAAAAGAACAAAAATCAAAAAGACAGAGGAATAACAATTGACATTGCATTTAAATTTCTGAAGGTCAAACATCACTGGAAAGAAAGAAACTGGAAGAAAGTCCAAAGTGGGAAATGTGAGAAAAGAAACTGTTAGCATAGAAATGACAGTTATATCTAGCCATTTTAACTGTATAATGATGAGACCTAGCAGCCAATCTAGTCAGTTAAGTGCCATACATGATACACGCTTTGAACGATCATGTCTCAAAAGAGACATGAGTGACTGGGCAGAAGATTATCCCACAGTAGGTTGTCATTGTTTTCTGCAGTAGACTGGTTGCCAGCCAAGGCTATAGAACCGAATCTATTCTATTATTTAACCTGTAACTGGAGGAAAGGGATGGATTAATACCTTTCCCAAGGGTATTTGTGTGTAAATGAAAGCAAGGAATTCAACTGGAATTCGAACTCAGCTCCCCAATTTGTCATTCCAAGTCGATATCTATCACACCACAACACACATCTAGTCAATCTAGTACTGTGCTTAAATGCATAAAGTCTGGATACTATAGGGCAAAGTTCATCAGAACAATTACCATGAAAGTATTAATAGAAAAGGCAGAGGAAAATTACATTACGACAGTTGGAAAATGACTGAAGCCAAGATGCCAGGTCAGAACCATTAACATTGCAGATTCTTCAGGTTTTATGAAGGATCTCTAAATCTGTTCCAGGAATACCTGACCATATACTAAGCATCAACAAAAATTTGTAACTTTAATGCAAAACGTGTTATCTACTTTCCTTTTCAGGTTTTGCCAGTAATCAAAGAATAGTAATCATTTTATTCTTTAAAATGATCTTTTTTATTAATATCATACACTTTCATCATAATGGTACTTTTAGCATCTGCATTTGTTTCTGTGTCTGCCTATATAATTAAAACTGCAATCTTTTCAATAAAATTTATTCTCATGTAAAAAATTAAATACTTTTTTGGTTTTTGTTTTTAAAAATATATTTCAAACATTTTATTGTGTTGATTAGAAAATTCCATGCAAGTTAAACTCAAAAGAATTACTATTAGAATCCTTTCATTACCAAATTTTATATTTTAGTGAAATTAAACTTGTAACAATGCCGTCTAAAATTTTGATTAAAATTGTCATTATTCTATCAATCCTTCAAAGAAAACTCTTACGACAATTTGATCAAAGAAGAGAATTTCAATAAAATAGAACATGTTATTCAATTTCTTAATAGACAGAAGCTTTATCTTTCTCTATGAAGCTTGGTATCTTCATTTTATATTTCTTCTCTCTCTCTATTTATATTTCTTTATATATATATATACACACACACACACATACATACATACATATTACAAGAAAGTGGAAGAACCTTTAGATAAAAATCCACTGTTCAAACATTTACTTTTATAAAGAGTGCTCAATACAGAGTAGAGCTTTTTCACCATTTACTTTAACATATTACCTGAAGAATAACAGCATTGTTCTGAAAAATGAAAATTTTTGTGCAAAAATATATATATATATATATATATTTGTGTATTTAGACAGCAAATTTTCTTTTAAACATGTCAGATGAAATAAATTGCAAACATTATGCTTGCTTATTTTTAAAAAAACCTCATTCATACTAATAGATCTCCCATTGAACCTAATAAAATATTAAAATTAATATTACAAAAGGTACAATACTACGAATTTAATTATCCATAATAACTCCTCCCCATCAGCTGATGTGTTATGTAAAACCAACATTATATATCAATTCAAATGTCCCTTGGGAAGAATGTATCTCTGACCAAAAACCAAATATTTATGTTGGATTTACAACAACTACATTAGGTAGACGTCTTACATTACATTTGTCTGACCATTCATCCATTTCTAGACATCTACAACAACATTTTTGTCTATATTCACAATATAAAAAAAATAATGACCAATAACACAACTATCCTACACCAAGAAAACAACAAAAGCAAACTACAGATTCTCGTGGCAATATTCATTAAAACACTTAAGCCTTCAATTAACAGAATCAGCTATGAATACTGTAGTAAAGTTCTTTTAAAATGTTTGTAAAAAGAACAGTTTTTTCATGCTTTAACACATGCATGACCATGTCATTACAACATATTAAAAAAATTTCATTTTGGATAATTTTCACGTTCTAATGAACACTAGCAATTTATCAACCGTTATATTTGAAGCAGGAAGAAATGTACAGTAACTCTTAGCAACACATTTTTCCGGCTACATTTGTTACCATAACTCACACCCCCTGAAGATGATCTTGGAAAGAAGTTGAAAGGACTTGGGTACCTTGAGAAATGAATGAAAATAACATCTGCCAATGTTACAGCTCATTTCTGACATCTTTTGATTGTAATACACAAAAGATTATCTGTGAGTATGAACAGATTTTATTAAAAATAAGCAAACAATGTTTGCAATTTATTTAATCTGACACATATATATATATATATATATATATATAGTGATGTACATTAACATACAAATGAGTGTGCACATATGTAAAGTATTATTATTCAGTTAATAAAACAGTGTTCAATGTATGAACAGAGCTATATATATATATATATATATATATATATATACATCATAGATGTAAAAGGATAATATGTATTTTTATTAATATATATATATCTCCAAGTATAGGGTAGGTATAGATGGATTAATATTCCATATCCAAAGAAACACTATTCTTAAAATAGTCCTCAATACAAAGTAGAGCTATTAAAAATACCTCCCTGATTTAGTTACTCTTTTAAAACCCTCAAACTTGTAATTGAATTCATCACTTGATAAGACACAGATGGTGTCAAAACAAAATGGCTGCTTTTGTCATGTTATATTTATGTTATAAATTCTAAATTGATAACATAAATATGTTATAAATTAAACAAAATCCATAGTAGTCAATCCTAATACTTATAGTAGTCAATCCTAATACTTATAGTACTTCCTTACTAGAGGTCAGAAATAATACAACCTAAAAATATTAACTTTGTCTTCTTCTCCCTCCTCTTCTCCAAGTGCTTCCACCTAGGTCATGAACTACTATCCCAGAAATCCCTTCATCTCTCTCTCTCTCTCTGGACCATCCCTATTGACCAACAACTAGCAGCAGTTTAGCCTTTTTTGAGTTCCTCAAAAGATTTTACACCAGCCACATGTGTTACTCCAGTGGACATTTTAGCCAGCCACGAGGGATGTAGACGAAGTTAAATAAAGTTTGTTTTAACAGGTTAATATTTGTATCTCTTAATTATTATCCAAAACACACTAGGTACAAATATTACAATTTAATATATTTAGGTAGTATTATTTCTGACCTCTAGTAAGGGGGTACTACACACTAATATTCAAAGACTAAAATATTTCTTTTTTTAATCATGTGTGTGGTTAATCATTTCACCAACCCTAAGCAAGGCAGTAAAGCTACTAAGATGTAAGTGATTACCCAAAGTGAAAAAGAATAAGATGACTTAAGTGAGGAAAAGAGCAAGAAATGAATAGAGTTCAGGAAGAAAGATGATTAGTAATTTAAATTTTTGAAGTGTCAGGAAATCAAGAAACCAAGAGGGAGTTCCCCAGGCAAAATGTGTAAGGAAAAAAAAACTATTAAAATAGAACATAAAGTTATGTCTAGCTCGTTCAACAGCAAAATGTTAAGACCTAGTGTAATATATTATCTTAAATGGCAGAAGTAGCTGACAGGTATATCCGGTCATAGGTAAGGTCAACAAAAGCAACAACCAGCTTGAAAGGCAATGGATCGGCAAAGGAGGTGACTGACAGATACATTTGGCCAAAGACAAAAGCCAACAATGATCAAAGATGGTTAATAGATATATCAGGCCATAGATGAGGTCAACAAAGGGCAATGGAAAAAACAAGCATAACATCATAGTTTTAAGATGATATGAAAATCTAGAATTTTTGGTTGAAGCGACAGAGACTGGTTAACGACTTCTAACAGTTTCCTCATATATGTATGATCTCTTTCTGTTTGCTCTCCTGCTCCACACGTGTCACCAATGAAGAATAAAAATATAAGACTGTATTTTCATATATACATGTTCCTTACTGTTTTCTAGCAGCATAATAAAACACTAGTTGGCAATCTAGTCAGTTAAGTGCCATATGTGATACACACTTTGGGCGATCATGTCTCTAAAGTGACATGACTGACTAGGCAGAGGATTATCCCGCAGTAGTTTGCCACTGCTTTCTGCAGTAGACTGGTTGCCAGCCAAGGCTATAGAACCCAAGCTGTCCTATTATTTAACCTATAACTGGAGGAAAGTGATGGATTAATACCTTTTCCAAGAGTTTTTGTGCGTAAGTGAATGCAAGGAATTCAATTGGAATTTGAACTCAGCTCCTTGATTTGTCATTCCAAGTTGATATCCACTGCACCACAACGCACATCCGCCAATCTAGTAGTATGCTTAAATTCATGCTGTCAAGGTACCAAGGAGGAAAACTCATCAGAATAATTTCTCTTGTGAATACTTGTAGATAAAAAAAGAAAAGCCGCTTCACAGTGGTTGGAAAGTAACTGAAATCAAGATGCCTGGTCAGGGTTCATTACATTATAGACTCTTCCTTAAATTTTTTTCAAGAATCTCAAGAGCACTAGACAAAATATGACAGCAGTATTCAATGGACAGACGAATGTCAGATTCATAAATGTGAAAGATGGTTCCATCACAAAAAATTGTATGAATATACAAGGTTTTTTGACAAATATTTTTTTCCAAATTTAAAAAAACTAGATCATTGGCTAAACTGAACTTTTTTTTTTTTTTTTTTAAGAGTAGATATGACAAATTCTTTTTTTTCAGTAAATTTTCTAATAGGTGAAACTTTATTAATTGACAGGCTCCAAAGGAGAATCAATAATGGGATCAGTCCCAACTTGGCAGTTTGACTCCAGCTACTTTCTCACTGACAGGATGTGGCTTCCCTCTGTCTCTTCTACAAATATTTTCATGGCTTCTGCCTTGATGAGCTAAGCTCATTGATGCCACCTCCACAAGAATTTACTCAAGCAACCAGACTGCCAACAAGGTCCCACCCTTTTACAGTTAAATCAACCAAATGCAGCTTCATGAGCTTCTTTTCTCACACTTCCCACCTGTGGAACTCCCTTCCATATACTTGCTTCCCTGATGGATACAGTCTCCAAGAATTTAAATGCAATGTCAATTCCCATCTCTTATCCACTTGACTAAGGTCTTTCTCTTGTCCTTTCGCCTTCTCACTCTACCCTTGCAACTGTCATTACACTGGTATTCCAATCCTTCTCTTGCCCTTTCTCTGACACCCCCTGTAACCAGTTTGTCTTTCTTTTCTTATATGTAACCCCACTGAACACCAGTAGTGGTACCACCTTGTTTGGGGTGAAATGAGTAAAAAAAAAAAAAAAAAAAAAAAAAAATATATATATATATATATATATATATATATATATATTAAAAAAGGATTAATTCAAAGATGTTGAATGGCCATTTCGATATGAAGATCCCCACGGGGGATGACACATCACCTCAGCAACAGAAAAAACCTTTCAGAAACTGGAGAAAAATTAGTCTACTTTTCCTTTTTAAATAGATTGCAAAAACCTATATATATATATTAATCTTTGAATATTAGTGTTAGGACTGACTATTATGGATTTTGTTTAACTAGCATCTATATATGATGTTACATGCATGTATATCTATCTATCTATCTAAATCTAACCTTATTTATAACTGGAACATTGTCACTGTGTGTGTGTGTGTTTGCTACCTATAGACTCTGAAATGGGTGAATCGATTTTCTTGAAAATTTACACAGTTGTACTATAAGCATTTGCGAGTGTTCTTAGCTAGGTTTTGTGTCAAGGTACCCCCAATAAATATAGAAAATCGATAATCGAAAAATTCCTGTTATAGAAGGAGTGGTCTGATTTTAATCAAATTTGATACACTCATAGACAAAGACATAAGAAATGATATTCAGAAGTTTCAAGGTTGCAGTTCTTACAATAGTGCAGAAAATTGATAATATATATAAAAAAGGCAAGATGTTTGTGTGTGTGTCTGTTTATCTGCCTGTATGCCTGTATTTTTTCAGCACCTTTTATTTTAGTTTTTGCTTCAGGTTTGGCTCTAAGTAGTTATAATTGTAGTTCTTAGTCTCAGCCATGATACCATTTACTCAGAGGACTTATTTAGCCTTCAAATCTTTCGTGCTAACGTTCAAAGTGTATGAGCTCCAGGACCATGGATTAGTTTTAAAGCTTTCATTACACCTGAGCAACACCGGGCTATACTGCTAGTATGCATATATTTGTGCTGTGCATGAGAGACTTACATGGGTTTACACCACATAAAGGACACACAGGCAAATACTTTGACTGAGTTTGAAGTAAAATAGTGGAGTTACTGTTCCCAATTTACTCTCTATTGTATCCCTTAGTAAAGTTTGTATTTTTGTTATCTCTTCTAATCTCTGTTCTGGCAACCATTTACCCAGGGTGATTAGGTAGGTTACTGACTGCTTTCCTGTCTCCCTCTTGCCTTCAGTATAGCCTGCTAGTGTCAAATTTTCTAAGACCACTTTCCTCATTATGCTTCTGAGAAATTTTGACGTTTAAGTATCCTTTTTGTTACCATTTTTTCTAAAACTTTGTTGGCACTCACATGTTTGTCCATGATATCTTCAGCATCCTTCTGCAGAACATTTGTGCTGCTTTAAATTTAATGTTATTCATTTTAGTTGTTGCTACTTTTGGAAGTCTTCAAATGTTGTGGTTTGTTTTATGGTACAACTTTTTGATTTTTATTCAGTATTACCATTAAAAGCAATTCTTGATTTCAGAAAGCAGTTTTATATAGCTGACAGTTTAGTTATTTCTGACTGAGTCTGGTACCATGCATGATATCCACTTGAAAATCTTGATATGACTTGAGTTTTCTGGTTGATGTTTTGGTTTTGTAGCAACTTGCAGTATTGTGCAAAACTACTTCTAGTGCAGACTTTTCTATGTTCGGTTTCTTTCTCTTCTATATAGAATTCGTTGTAACTAATGCATACTTTAAGGCATTTGAAGTATCTGGTATTTAGCAATGCCATGTCTTGAATTTTTATGGTGATTTCTGTTATTTGTTTTTTTTGCGATTTTTAGCACCAGTCCACAAGATATAAAGAAGGATTTGTAAAAATATATATATATATATATATATATATATCTGTGCATTAGAATATAAATCTATAAACTTAATACAGAAATTTAAAATTTAAATATTTTTGAAGTAAATAAGGAAATGAAAAAAAATGGGTGCAAAAAATATTTTTATACAAAAAGAAATGCAAATTGACAATGGAGGTTAAAATTTACAAATGTAATTCAATAATGATACATTGTATCAATAATGATACATTGTATCAATAATGATACATTGTATCAATAATGATACATTGTATCAATAATGATACATTGTATCAATAATGATACATTATTAATCTAGAAGGAAAATTTTACATGAAACACATGCTGACAGAGAAATTCTTAAATATTTAAACATTTCAGAGGTTCATTTCTGCTGGTAACATGTAAATCTGTACAAACAGTTACATGTTATTGAGAAAAGAGATGGAAATTAGCAAGTAATCTTCACTGCTTTGAAAAGACAAATTTCTTAGAATGGCACCCTGACAATCTCATCTTCAATCAAATTAAAAAAGGTTAGATATGTTTTCCTAAGGCTCAACATGGATACATTGTGTCCCTCTTGCCTTAGCTTCAATTTTACCAGTGCATATGGATTGGCATTCAAGGCACTTTTGAACCTTGACAGCTGTGTTTGTGGCAGAGTGTTCATCCTATGCCAGTTGGAGATCTTTAAAATGAGGTGACATGCCATCAATCAGGATAGATTGGGGATTGTTGATCCCACAATAAGCACTGGTCTTCCAATCTATAGTTGTTATACATACAGGCCCTTTCTCCCATGACTGGCATGTCTCTGCTGGTTATAATCAATGAACAACCTGTATCAGCCAGTGTGGGGATAATTCTGCCTTCAACCGAACTGAGTTCGATCAGAGAAAGAAAGCATAGAAAATGTCATGAAAACAGAATTTTTTTTCAGTTGTGAGAACACGTTCTCACTGCACAGACTATTGAAGTTTTTAGTCAAAATGTTGAGTTAGAGTTTTAAACTTGAGTTTTGTGTTTGAGTCTTGCGTCGAAGTTAGAGTTTCAGTAAGTTAAGTGCCATACCTGAAACACGCTTGGGTGATCATGTCTCAAAAGAGACATGACTGACTGGGCAGAAGATTATCCCACAGTAGGTTGCCATTGCTTTCTGTGGTAGACTGGTTGCCAGCCAAGGCTATAGAACCCAATTTGTCCTGTTATTTAACCCATAACTGGAGGGAAGAATCGAATTAATAACTTTCTCAAGGGTATTTGTGCATAAGTGAATGCAATGAATTCAACTGGAATTTGAACTTGGCTCCCCGATTTCTCATTCCGAGCAGGTATCTGCTGTGTCACAATGCACATCCGCAGAATTAGAGCTTACTTTACTTAAAAAACAGACAAGACAAACACAGAAAGAAACATCAAAGAAAATATTTTGGATCACATATGAAATTTTCAGTTTTGTTTAATTTGTGTTGTGTCGTGGCTCTTACCATGTGACATCCAGTTGCCCAGATGTATAAAAGACAATGTGTACTTAGCACGGAGGTTGTCATTATCATGGACTTCAGGAAGTAACACCTACTACTGCGAGTGACTAAGTATTGGTTGTACCACTCTGTTAATAAAGGAGTTTATCTACATTTCTCTGTGAATCTCTTTATTCCATGATACAATTTGAGTTTCATGGTTTTAATATTTTCTATATTTCTGAGATTAAGTATTATTATTTACATTGTTCAAACTGTTGTCCTCATTGTTATTACCATATTTACAATATTTCAGTTGTTGTACATTCCAACTTTTTTCAGCGAATTAAAATTTTGAACTGAACCCTTTATTTTAATCACTAAAGTAGATTGTTCTAGTTCCTTGAGTTCATGTATTTTATGGCATTGTGGATTGTTTCAAGTCAAAAACATTTCAGATTGTAGAGGTTGCTTACAGGATTCCGTATTCTTGAACAGTCCCCCACTGCTAATCAAATGAGAATTGTTATTTCTAGAGCAATTTAAAATTTACAAACTAAGCCTGAGTAAAAGAGAGATGAAGAGCAAATAAAAGTTAAAAAAAAACAGAAAGAAAAGCAACAACAGTAAAAATAAAAATCATTTTATCATCTTTGATTTTGAAAATAAGAAATAGAAAGTATTTTTAGACATAAATGTAAGTCTTTTTACAACAGGAATTGGTTTTGCCTGTGGGTAGGACAATCAAACCATATCACTATATATATATATATGTTGTGATATGGCTTGATTGATTATATATATATATATATCAAGACATAGAATTTGCTATCCATAATTAGTGAAGGTGGTAAATTCTTTTTTTAAAACTTTGGCACACAGCCATGAGAATAGGTATCCACTGAGGATAGAGTTCACTACTCAGTAGTAACACTCAAGCAGTTTTCTGTAATGGGCGTTCTCTTTTCATGCAAAATTGTAGACATATCAGGGATGGGTCCACAGAGTTGTGATTTAGGTGGGTGTCATCTCAAAGAGATGACAAGTATAGCTCTCAGAATACAAGTGTAGGTTCCATCTAGCTTAGACATAAGGGTCTTAATGTCCAAACAGCGTCACTGTACATTAATACCAACTGTACAGTGGCAGGAAAGAACTTCTGCTTTAGGTTATCTGGTAGATCAGATTACGGTTGTTTCAATCAAAGTGGACTAGGCAGAAGCTATGCAAGTTTTCACATCCTTTTGAGTAGAATTTATTTTGCTTCATTGTTTAAAAAAAAAAAGGAGGTTAAATATTCCAAAATACCAAATTTGTGATCTTATTTTTTGAATTTTATTAATGACACCCAAATATTCTATTTAAATACTCTGCATGTTTGTTGAGACAACATCCAAATAAATCACAACTATGTTGACCCATCTTTGATATGTCTACAATTTTGCATGAAAACAGAATGCCCATTACAGAAAACTGCTACCGAGCAAAACAAGAACTTGCAAGCGTTCCACTACTCTAGACACCTAGCAACAACCACCTACATTTACCATCTATGTAATGATAGAAAATGCCACTCTTATCTTGATTAACGACCATAATGATTCAGGCTAAGGAATGTTTGAGCCAGCATGATTGAATAAAAAATAGGTGCATGACTAAGGGGTTAAAATATTCATTTTCCAGCCATAAAATTTGGGTTTGAATGGTTAATTTTGTCATTACATGCTGGATAATAACATTGAAGATGAAGAAAAAACTTGAAGCAACTGAAATGTGGTTCTACAGAAGGATGCTGCGGATATCATGGATTGAGCATGTGAGCAATGATGAAGTTTTGGAAAGGATGGGAACGAAAAGGAAATTAATACTGAGTATCAAGAAAGGACAGATAAAGTTCCTGGGACATGCAATGAAGAAGGAGGGCTTAGAGAACCTGATACTAACAGGCCAGACGAAGGGAAGGGGAGACAGGAGAAAACATCATGTAAACGTACTTGACTAGCCTGAGCAGGTGAATGGCAAAACTAGGGTTGCGTGGTGTAACAGGAGAAAACATGCTAAGAGCCACCTGGGATATGAAGATGTGGAAGGACATGATTGACTACATCCTGAAAGAACAAGGCACAAAGAAGAAGAAAATGACTTCTTGGTGTAATTAATCTGGGGAGGCTATCCTATCATATGGCACAATTGAAAAGTGCCTGAAAATTATTTCATGGATTAATCCAAGTGAGTCAAATCAGGTAGACAAAACTGCTCAGAAGCTGTCAATGTTGTACTATAGCATGAAGTAACAAGACATTAAGACTGGGGGTTTCACTTTAGTGGCCTTTTTCAAAATGTTGATCATGCCCAATTATGCACTCTCTCTCTCTCAGAAACTGGAACTAATGCCTATTCAACATAGTTACTGTATAAACAAGAAGGATCTGTAGAACCTAAATAAACACAAATGTACCTGAGCAAGCATCTGTAACAAGAATTGGCAAGCTCTTCCTAGCAGTTAGAAGTGCTCAGAAATTAGTAACCACTCGTTATTACATATATTTTGAGTAGTGAAAATGGTCTCTGCCTTTTTTTTCTACAATGTTAAGGAAATCTTAGAAATGTCTGAGAATTTTCATCAGTTATATATTGTTCAGGCTATTAGTCAATTCTCATTTACACAAACTTCAGGAAAAAAAATAGGTACAAGGAAAAAATGGGTTTCATATGAATTCATGAAAAGTAACACTAGTTCTCCACTTCTTACATGAAGTAGAAAAAAAAAAAAGACATTTTTTCTAACAGATCAAAGACAACCATTACCATCAAAACAGCACCAGTTCAAAGGTCTTTTACCCTGCTCAAATGATATAGGAGCCCCACTTTACTACATCAGGTAGTTCCTTTACTACATAAGGTAGTATTCATACAAAACACAAATTTTATCGTAATATGTGTGAGTTGTACCGTAAAAATGATTTTCTAAAAATTTTCTTAAAGTCTGAATAATATATGGTAAAGATGGATGCATTGGCAGTGTAATGGTTATCAGCATGCAAAATGGAATTGGTGAACTGAATTCAAGATAAACCTTTCCAAACCGGAAACTATGACCTTGAATTGGAATGAAAGCAGTGATAGTACCTACCTTGAATCCAGCATCAAAATTCAGGATGTGAAATTAGTAAATACTAAA
The DNA here is from genome assembly GCA_037127315.1 of Ascarosepion bandense. Taxonomy (NCBI): domain Eukaryota; kingdom Metazoa; phylum Mollusca; class Cephalopoda; order Sepiida; family Sepiidae; genus Ascarosepion; species Ascarosepion bandense. Next base: position 1,610,843 of record JBBBDQ010000851.1, read on the forward strand.
CACTGTAATTGCCTCAGTGTATGAGTGGGTTATAACAAATGTAGTATAAGAGAAAAGGAAATTTCATATAGAATAGGCTGTGCTAGAGATAATTTTGCTCAACAATGCCAAATGCAACCAAACATTAAGCTGAAAACTAATGCTCTTATATATCCTCGCCATATCAAGACTTTCATGTAGATTTCACGCATGGCACCAAACCCGTTCAGAAATGTCTAAACTGTCAGATTTATACTTAACCACTTTCTAAGATCAATTGTTAGAAATGGCTTTGAGTGAGTAAAGCTTGTGAGTCTTGGAAAAGATTATCCTTTTTTGAACATTGTGGACTAATGACACAGAAAAACTGTACCAAACAAAAAAAAAAACATATCAATTGTAAACTTTCAACAGAAACAGAATCTAAACTTGACATCATCAGTAACTCGAAGAGAAAATAATTACATAAAACAAAATGTTGATGTTCCACACTGCTTCAAACAAAAAGCTGGAATGGATGCCTCCATCAATACTAGAAAGAGTGAGAAAAGTTACTGGATTTGACAAACCTATTTTCCTGAAAAATTGTCTGAAGAGAAAAAATTTATGAATCTCAACTGAAAGTACTGGCTGCTTGGACAATGAATGCCAAATATTTCTTTATAAGGAAATGGCTAATATTCCTATTACTAATGCTCTTGGAAGAGGCATAAATCCGTTTTTTTTTTTTCAAATCCAGCTATGAGATTTAAGTAACAATATAATTTAATTAAATTTCTTTAAGATATATTAATGAAGCCAGATTCTTCAGTGACTAAACAAAAATGCATTGCGACTTATTTGTGATTAGTTTATTTAGTGCTAAATTAAAAATCAAGATGAACATTTTCTAAATGTGCTAATTCCTAAAATTTTAACCAGGAGTTGTATTCCTGCAAGACAAATGATGTAGCCTTATATTATGGGGTTGTATAAAGCAGACTATAGATACATATGTGCAATGGAAGGGACCAACCAAAAAAGATTCTTATAGTGTGTGTGTGTGTGTGTGTGTGCATAGTACTAACAATTCATCTATTTGCTTCATATTTGTCAACTATGCCATTAGATATGGAACCCCGTTTGATGTGCATCATTATACCCTTTCTTTATAAGAATATATATATATATATATATATATTGTTTAATACTTAGTTTTTGATCCTAATAGTTATTAAAAATCACCTAAAAAAACCACTTGTGGTGGAAACCAAGGTTGTGAAATCACTTGTTTATAAATGAAAAAAAAAAATATATAGTGTATTGCAATATTTGTTACAATGGTTTATAAAAGCATAGTATCACTACATAAAAAGTTTTGTGTTTTGGAGCCATGTTTGCTCCTCTTCTGGTGATGAAGTTAAATGAAAATTAAATGGTGAAAACAATTTATTTTTGGTAATATGATATGTAAGTGAATGTGGTGGTAAAATAAATGCATAAACAGTGAGTTTAAAACCTACATGTTCCATAACTTTCTTACACTATATATATATATATATATATATATATATTCATTCATATAACGAATATATATATATATATATATATATATTTATATATATTCTTTATAAGTATAGAGGTAGAATCGCCAACTAAAGTCAATTCAGTCAGGTTTCAATCCTGGGTAAAAGTAATCAGATGTCTAACAGTATTGATGAGCTGTGATACAGCAAAACAGATCTGTCTGTGGATGACTATTCTTTATAAGTATACATTCTTATAAAGAATATGCATATATTCTTTAAAAGTATATATTCTTATAAAGACCAATGATTAAAAATATCTTTGATTGAATGAAGCCTGGAGGTCTAAGTGGGAACTTTCTCTTTTTCACTCTGAAGACTTGCACTGCAGAATCATTAACAAAGAACTGTACCAAATAACAGACACCACATCACTTGAGGACTTTCAATATCAAAAGCAATTATAATGTTTAACATATGAAAGTCAAAGAGAAAATAATAACATAATCAAGATGACTTTTCACATTGATTCAAAAGGAAAGGAAACCCCCATCAACACTGGAAAGAGCAATAACTGAACATTGAAAAAAATTTTTTTTCTGGAATAAAGAGAATGATTCTATGAAGTTAAACTAAAAGTAGCACAAGATTCTCAGTCAATGAATTCCTAATGTTTCCTTATAAGGAAACAGCTAATATTACCATTTGCAGATGTAAACATAGGAATCAACACTGCTTGGTGCCTGTCTTTTTCGTACTTTAATATAATCTTGAAACTACGAGACAAGATTGAAACTGACAGAAATCAATACTGCTTGATGGTTTGTTCAGCACATTCATATATAAGAGAGAGAGAGAGAGAGAGAGTGTGCTGAAGGAGAATTGTTTATGAAAAATCAGAGTTAAATTTCTCACAACTTCAAAGAAAACTTTGGAAAAAAAATCTCTATCAATACTGAGGAGTGTGATGACAGTGAAAATAAATTTCTGAAAAATTGATCTATGGTAAAGATTTTATAAATTCCAAACAAAAGTTGTACTGGCCAATTGGTTAATGAATACTGAATGTTTCCTTTTAAGGAAACTTAATATTACTATGATTCAATTTTGTAATCAAGGTAGGAAAAGTTTTGTTCAAATATTTTTGTTTTTAATATTTTACATTTTTGCTAAAATAAAAATATTTTTAAGGTAACTAAAATATATGGTTATATATAAATATAACCATGACTACATTGAATCCCTAGCTGTATCTACTGGTAGAAAGGTTGGTTCACTGTATTGGGCCAGGAAATTTTTCTTCTCAGAATCCATTTTGCACAATATAAATCTACCATTTCTCTGTACATTAAATACTGTTGCCATATAAGATCAAGTGCTCCTGTTATTCATCTCCAAGGTTCACAACAATATCCAACGAAATATTTGTAATATAATCACTCCTGATTTGGCAGCCATTTTCTCACTGACGTGATGTGGCTTCCCTGTCTTTTCTACAAATATTTTTATGGCAACCACTCTGACAAGCTTTTATCACCTGGTACCCTGACCATCAGTCATGTCTCTTTCGAGACATGATCACCCAAGCATGTATCACATATGGCACTTAACTGACTGACCCTGACCCTGACCATATATATTAACTCATGCTACTAGGTTGACATCAAGGCCCCATCATCAAAATACTTAAATGTAACCCCTCTTCTATTCTGACAGTTACTTTTTCTTATAGTTTCCATTTGTGGAACTACTTTCTATTTGCTTCCTTCACTGATAGCCACAATTTCCAAAATTTTAAATGCAATGTCAATAGCCGTTTTTTTACCTACTTGATTCCTATCCATCTCCTATCCATCTCTTTTCTTTGACATTGCCTGTACCATTTTTATTCTTTAACTGTAACCTTCAGTGCACCAGTGACATTTCTGCATTGCTTGGAGTGAAATGATAATATATATATATATATTATTATTATTATTATTATTATCAGAAGTAATATATTCTGTTACAATAATTATCAGTGGTCAGCTCAGAGTTTTGTGAAATCTCACTTGTCAGGACTCAAATATGAATGATTGTATCAATTACAGAATTTCTAGTTACATATGATAAATTCTCTCAGAGGATGAAATGTTTTGGCTAAAAATAGTTTTTTTCTCTTGCCTTTTTATTTATTTTGTTCCTTTACAGTTACAATCTATCGAAAAATAATTTACACACACACACCTATACACAAGTGTGTGTAAATTATTTTACATTATATATAGTCATCCACAGACAGATCTGTTTCGCTGTATCACGGCTCATCAGTATGGTTAGATATCCAATTGCTTTTAACCCAGAATTGAAACCAGAATGAATTGGCGTCAGTCGGCAATTCTACCTCTGAGCTATGGGCACTCAGTAGAGATATTGTGTAATTACTTACTTTTTGGTCATAATAAAATTAGATGAGTGCACATTTGTATTAAAAAGTGTTCAATACAATTATATTGAAGAACTTTTGAATATTTTTAATTTGTAAATGAGTTATTTTGCGACATACATTTCTACCATGAATGGTGTCTTCAGGCAATTTGCAGTATATATATATATATATATAATAAAGAGATATGTAAATTTTTACATGTCATGAATAATGCAACAAAAATATCTAGATAGTGCCTTGATTGCAAGGTCATCCACAGTAAATTTTTGACCTGGCTCTTACAATGTTTCACCATTCCTGGCAGATCTATTATCACAGTGTGGGATATCCAATAAGATATGTGATGAAAAAGAAATAGAATCCAAATGAAATCAGTTTGATAAAAAAAATTAAATTTAAAATTCCAATCATCCCTCTATATGTGCATGTGCAGTTGCAACAACAGAAAAAAAAAATGTCTGATGAACTCCTAAAGGGCAAAACATGTTACACAAAAGCTTTTTCCATTTTGTCATATTTTTCCTCACACACATATATATATATATATATATATATATATATATATTAGTCATCCACATACAAGCCTGTTCTGCTCTATCACAGCTCATCAGTGTGGCTAGACACATCCACTTGCTTCCGGTCAGTATCAAAACTTGAGTGATTTGGTGTCAATCAAACCACTTACTCCCTAAGCCATGGGCGCATGGAATGAGAGAGGGGAAATTTTAGCCTGTTATATATATATATATATATATATATATATATATATATAGGTAATGATGTCAAATCAGTAAACAAAGAGGATAATCCCAAAAAATCTATTTAATATAAAGAGATAGATCAATATACAGAGCACAGCAGATATTAACCAGAGCAATATCATATATATCAAGAAAAACCCAACACAACATATAAAGCCATTATAAACTTAAATTAATTTTAATGAGTAAGATTTTAGTACCTATATATTCAGTTTGCAAAAATACAATAATTAAATTTTATCAGAAAACAAACTAGAAGATAAGCAGTATAATCCAGAAAATAATTTTTCAGAGTTATCAGGTTAAAGTCTTAAAAAGGTAGAAGGGTAAGAAGTAAACTATACATTGACAAAGATGGACAGGACATGTCACCACAAAGTCAAGATACCTAACTTACACTACCATATATGTGTATAAACAACATATTAGCTTATGAATATATCCACAAACAAATAAAAACCATACAGACACATGATGGACAGGACATGTCACCACAAAGTCAAGATACAGAACCTACACTACCATATATATATATATATATATATATATAAACAGCATATTAGCTTACGAATATATCCCTATACAAATAAAAATAAAAACCATACAGGCACACACAAATATATATATAATTAAATATAACAAACAATGAATCAATGAATGACAATGAATGTCTATTATGTTTAATCATGAGCCATTCTAAACATCGTATTTTGGCTTCAATTTCAAGTAAAAATAAAGACAAAAATTATCCAACATTTGAATAATTTTTTATGAAGCCAATGGCAATTTTATTGAATAAATTTACTCTTTAGTATTGTATTTCAAAATATATTTTTTGTAATTTTGGTAAATATATCTGTTAAAATGAAATAGTGTTATTTTCTTTTTTGTATAATTTAGATGACAATTCATCCATCTCACCCTGTAAGTGTCGTTCCAAATATGGGTATCCATGAAATATCACATTTGAATATATATATATAAAAATTTATGAAATTGTCATTAGCCAACACATTTGAATTTAAAAATAAAAATCAGACTATCCACTCAAATACAAGTATCCATTAAAAAAAACATGTTAAAACAAATTCATATATGTATGTATATTTTTGAAACATATTGTTAAATATAAGAGACAATGAATGTCTATGATGTTTAATCATGAGCTGTTCTAAACATCATATTTTGGCTTTAATTTCAGGTGAAAATAAAGACAAAAGTTATCTAAGATTTGGATAATTTTTTTTATTATGTTGGTTTTAAGCTTTCGGCTCACATGAGCCATCTTCAGAGAGATTACAGGGATGTTAACATAAAAACATCTACCATCAAAGATGATTTTATCTTGTGTCGATATAAAACTTTGCTAAGCAATGATCACAGTTACCAAATAGCAAACGCAGTTCATAAATTTTTAATGCAGTTCTATGATGTCACACCGCATGAGAGCTTGAGATGTTAACAGAACCATATATGTAAATGTAATGTAATGTGTTATGACCAGATTTAAAGGTTATTTTATTAAGTGTGGGTTGTTTTGCAGTAATGTAGATGGCCTCTAATATAATAAAAGTATCCAAATGTTGGAGAATTTTTGTCTTTATTTTCACCTGAAATTAAAGCCAAAATAAGATGTTTAGAATGGCTCATGATTAACTATAATAGACATTCATTGTCTCATATTTAACAATATATGTTTAGAAAATTATCTTCTCCCTTGATACACCAAATAAATATATGTGTGTGTGTGTGTATATATATATATATATATATATATATAGAGAGAGAGAGAGAGAGAGAGAGATAATATGGTCATCAAATGGTACCTGTGTAGAACATACTAAGATTTTATTTTTAATCTAATTGATACATCCCAGAAAAAAATAGTGTAAAGATTAGTGGAAAAATGATACTCGACACAGGAAATAGATGTAACAGATTTATTGTACTACTGTACAATGAACAGTAAGATACAAATAAGCAATCAACGAGTAGGAGTGGAATAAACTATCAAATAGAGAATGCCTTCTAAGACGTCTGCTCTCCCTCCTCCCTCGTACTGCTTGTCACCATCTCTTATAGTCTAGAGCATTCTATTCTCGGGGATGGCAGGATGTTCCACTATAACAATAATAAAAATAGTTTAAGACAGGAGTGAAGAATCAACAATATGAATAATAATAATAATGCAACATTTTTTTTCAGAAGAACTGATAATATAATCGGTGTGGCTTATGCTGCAAATACTCTCTTCATATTTGAATTCAGTGTTTTCTCCTAGACTGGCTGCCACCCAGAGCAATAGAACCCAGTCTGTTGTTATTTAACCATACCTTTCAGAAGGAGATTAGTGTAAAAAAAATGAAACAGACACAACTGGAATTTGAAATAGTCACTGCAATTTCACTTCCTGCACATCCATATATCAATTATAATTCATAGCTATTGTTTGTGTGCAACTACATCTTATTCATAAAATATCATTGATAATCCTTTCCTGTGTCTTGGTCACTGAAATTGATAATGCCCACAGGCAATCAGACGTAAGATTAAAAAAAACAAACACACAAAATAAGTAAAAAAAATGAAGCCATATTTTCTTAATTCTGATTACTTTTCCTCCTGATACACACGGCTGATTCTGGATACATATTTTTGCTTGAGGTGTTGTTCTTTATTAAACAAAGCAAATCATTTTACAAGATTAAAGTAATGTCTTTCCATTGATGGACAATCTCAGATTGAATAATAGTTTCATATATCTGTTTTGTTAAGTAACAAAAAGCAACCCCAGAGAAAACAAATATTGTCTATACACATGAATTGTTTAGGAACTATTTATCTATAATGTTGTATTTGTCAGTAAGAAAACTTATTAGTAAAGAGAAGACTCTAAATGATTTGTCTTTAGCACTTTATTTTACAGCATCGAGTGTTTTAAAGTATAAGCATTAAATTTGTAGATATTGACTAAAATTCTACAAGCAGGTTTTATTTTAAATGAAAATGCCATGGCGTTTTAGGATGTAAGTGATCATGGCTCTCCACAAATATTTTTTCTTTATTATCTGTGAATTCCCATGTTTCCTTGAGAAATAAACTGGAGTAGTTTTTAATGTTTTCTCTACAGTTTAGTATAAGTCTTTGTTTTTTTTTTCTCTTATATTGGTTGACAGCCAAGGATAGAGAGACCATTCTGTCCTATTATTTAACAGATAGCCGTTGGAGGGAGAAAGAAAATGGAGTCAGGCTCTTTTGCAAGGATATGTGTGTGTGTGTGTGTGTGTGTGTGTGTGTGTACATGCTCACACACAGAGGGTGTGATGGGTAAGAGCTGTCACCATTTTATGTCATGTATCAGTTATGAAGAATGAAAGCCATACGGAAAGGGCAAAGTTAACAATAATGGTGCAACCCTGTGTATTATTTACTGTGCAGTTTTGTTCTGGGAGGAACTTTGTGTGTGTTTGTGATCACTCTTTTGCAGATGAAACTGCATCATCTTGTTTGAGGCTTTTCCCAATAATACAACAGTATCTGCAGTCTGCTTACTAATGAAATATTCCTTTCTGATTGTCAAACAAGGATTACTGGGTTCCATAATGTCTTCAGATATGATATCAGAAAAATATCTTATTACTCACAAGAAAATATTGGACTCTCACTGATGAATAAAGAAAGTCATATTGCGTTATATATTATATGCAACATTATATGCATACATATCTATGTGTGTGTGTATATATATATATATATATATATATGAAATGAATTATTTGAATATTATTTTTTATCGGATACTCGTATTTAAGTAGATATTCTGCTTTTAATGAAACTGTTTCAAACAATTCATTTCAAATTGTCGGTTGCTTATAACCAAGTTTCGTTAAAATTCGTTGATTTCCGTAATATATATATATATATATACACACACATGATGTCTCGTGTGTGTGTGTGTATATATATATATATATATATATATATATATATATATAATGTCCCGTGTAATAATGTGTGTGTGTGTATGTATATATATATATATATATATATATATATATATAAAACAAAAGTGTGAGAAACCATCAACATTTTGTTTAAAGCATAGATTTATTGCTGTTATTATTGATATTGTTTTTGTATGATATATTAAGTATCCATAATGGTATTTGTGTCACAACGCGTGTTCTGAGTCTAAAGTTAACTCTCTACAGGCAAATAAACTTGTGACTTGACATAATGAGATCCATTTGTTTCTCTGATGGCCAAAATATTGTGTGTATCTACATAAGTGGTGAGCAGATCAGAAAGTTCATATGCATGCATGTTTGTTATTTTTTCACCCACACGTTAAATCTCTTCTGTTTTGTAAGTCAGTCACCTTTTGTTTGCAATAAAAAATTTTTACACTGACTTGCAAAATTTGATTTTGTCTGTATATTTCAAACTATTTTCAGTGATTTTGATTCTTTTCTATGGGTCATCTAGTTCTTTTTGTTTTTAGAATACTATTTTTTGCAATGGTTTGCAAAAATTTTTTTTAGCATGTTTGAATTTAGCGTGTGTGCATCTTAAGTTTTTCAATTTGTTTTGTTGAAGAAGGGCTTGTATTTTTTTTATAAATATTTCTTCCTGCATCATGAGCATATCATAATCTGAATTTTGCTAGATAGCCATTACTCTGAATTTACCTCCACTACATTCATGTAAATGTTGGGAAACACACAATACTTCTGTGCAGAGCTATTCTTTTGTGTTGCCCCCACGTAAATTCTTGAGCATTCATTGGCTTTTAGAGTTGCAGCTCAGATTTATTTTGAATCTCGATGTGTTTTTGAACTTGAAGTGGTTTTCTCCTGTTATTATACTGCATACCACGCGTCTTTTTTTGTTGCATTTTGTGATGATGGTATTGTTGGGTGTCTGTGGATTTATGATAAATGTCTGTGATGATGTAATTGTTTTTTATGAGTATGCCAAGGAATAGCAATTCATATAGCTATATTCTAGTGCAAATTAATTTTGGGGTACAAGTTTTGGTGTAGATTGTATCGTTTATTTATGTCTCCCCATGCTGATCTACAAAAGATAAAACAATCATCTAGATATAGCTTTCATGATTTAGTGAATTATGTTTTTATGTCTTCCCTATATTTGAGTGCTATCTGACTGTAGAGGTTTTCTTGGAGATATTTTTGTCCCCATTGCAGTACCTGCTGTTTGAATATAGTTTTGGTTGTTAAACTGGAATTAATTGCTGTCTAAAATTAGTTCTATACTCTGTATAATAAATTCTTTTGTAAAGTGTGTGGGAAGTATTCTTGAGTGTTTTTCAATACAAACATATGTATATGTTGTTGCATATAATAATATAAAACATCATAGATATGTTGCATGTAATCATGTATAACTTAATGTATATTTATGATCTTATTATTACATGAAACATCATATGAGATTGCATGTTATGATGTAGATATATATATATATACATGACAGTATCTGACTACTGGGCATGGGTCTGGGAAAATTTGGGCAAGGAAAAATGTCTTTGTTAGAAATCAAACTGAACAATTCAGAAAGAAAGAAAGAAAGAAAAATGAAGAAAACATCCGAATGAACGCAGTAAAAATCTGTTTATTAATTTTGGGAGAAAAGACTGGTTATACTCAGAAAGTCCGAACCTGATTTCCTACTTTCGTTCACGTTCTGTGCCTAATTTCCATTAGAATAGCTGAAAAAATCAGCAAAAATCATAGTTTCTGGAAACGGATGACACTGATGGCATCATCTTATTGTCAACTAATAAATCCGGGCAATTTTCTCTGTGCCTGGTGTTTTTTTTAGCATCAGCTACGGCCCTGCACATATATATATATATATAGATGTGATGTATGTCATAATATGTAACACATTGTAACTTACTACATATATTTATTATAAATTATATTTTAGAACATGTACATAATTTTTCTACATATATCCAGGATAAAGGTACGTTTGTTTTGACATTGAATCTTCAATGTCTCTTCAGGTGGTATGTAAAGTAATGGAAAGCCTCGTTCCTTATATTTGGTCAGTTTAGTTAAAGGTGTTGGTGGGGGTTAATGATAGGTAGTGTGTCTCTGACCATTGAAATTTTATGTATATATATATAGAGAGAGAGACAGACAGACAGAACAACTGAACACATGATTAAATGTTTATAAATCCAGAATTTATTTCAGCAGTTGTAAAAATTACACACTGCTTCTTTTTTTAAACCCAAAAAACTATTGTTACATTTAACTTAGAATATTAAAAAACAAAAATTAATTTGATACTGAGAATAAATAAAGTGAACAGTAGTGGTGTATACTGTTAAACATCCATAGGGACATCAAAATCATCAGTTAATTTTTATCCAGGTAGAATTATTATTGGATAATAGCAATATTCTAGATGCTAAGATAACTTTATATTCTTCATCAGTAATATCTACATAAGCCTAAAATTCAAATTATTCAACAATAGATCTTTAGAAATAGAAGGGTAGAAATCTATAATATCAGATTGAATGGCGGTAACCATAACCATATTTTTAATGTTATTAAACCATTTAATGGTATCAGAAGAATTCTTCCACAAATTTTTAAAGATAATCTTTGGATAGTGTTAACTATTGTTTTTGATAACATCTTTGGAAATAAACCATAATTCATTTTGGAGAGCTTAATTAATCTGGTTTGAAGTTTGACAAAGTCAGGTTTATGGTCTTTTAAAAGTATACAAGCATTTTTAAGAGTGGATGTGCGTTGTGGTACAGTGGATATCGGCTCGGAACGAGAAACCGGGGAGCCGAGTTCGAATTCCAGTTGAATCCATTGTATTCACTTACGTTCAAATACCCTTGGGAAAGGTATTAATCCGTCTCTTCCTTCCAGTTATGGGTCAAATAGCAAAACAGACTGGGTTCTATAGCCTTGGTTGGCAACCAGTCTACTGCAGAAAGCAATGGCAACCTACTGCGGGATAATCTTCTGCCCAGTCAGTCATGTCTCTTTTGAGACATGATCGCCCAAGCGTGTATCACGTATGGCACTTAACTGACTGATACCCATTTGATCTATAACATTAAATTTACTAGCAAACTCTTCATTATCCAGGTTAATTTTTAAGACATTACTTTGGTTTTTATCAATTTTATAATTGCTGCTAAGAGTTTTTAAATAATGTGTTTCCAATAACAGGAAGGATCAATTCTATAAATATTTTTTTTAACTTATCAGCCTTGATTCATAAATCATGTGAATTCTTAATTTTATTAATGTCTTGATTCACCTGAAGTAAGAATTCATTAGAAGAACTTTTATTAAAGCTGATTTTTTTATGAAATTCAACAAATCAGTTTCAAAAGAATCTAATAGTTTATTACCTGGAGGTGTCTTTTGAGATTTCAGATTAAAATTTTCCTTCAAATTGCAAGGATTACTGCACAGATTCTGATGGAATAGCAGAAAGATTTAACCAATTAATATAAATTAATTAGATAACAATGGGGAGCTCAATGGATATTATCCAGAACATTATAACCATTTGAGAGGAAAACACTACACATATTTAGACAGTTATAAATCAAGATTGATTTTGACAGTGTAATTTTACTTACATTGTCTCATTCAAACCATTGAAAAAAATAAAACATTAAATATTTTTATTTATTTTTTTTATATTTCTACTGTCTGAAAAAAGAAAAAAGAAAAACTTTTATTTTATTTATTGATTCAACAATATCTACTGTGAATACAACCACAATATGCTTACCATGTTTGAAAGATAAAACATTCCTATAACTCTAGATACATGCATAAAACAATCTAAATATTCGATTAAAATTAATCCTTGAAAATGGCAAAAAGTATAGTTGAAAGTGCTCAGATAAATAAAACATTTGCTTAATTTTTATATAATTTATGTACTGAAAAGAAAAAAAAATATAAAAATCTTCATCACAGCACCATATCTATCATTTTTAACAAACTTGTATAAAGGAGGGATTAATGCCACTATATATATATACATACATACACACAAATAAAGTATACCGAGTGAGCCAACAAACCTACCAAGGTAGAATAGACAGAATAATTACCAAAAAGATTTGTTGATGGAAGTATGGTGTTGGAGTACTGAATATAACATCAATCGGCTAAGTGACAAATTTTATATTTGTATTAACTAATTATATATATATATATATATATATATATAGTGCACAATGAGTGCTGGTGCTAATACAATAGTGTCAATGTAAAATTTATATTAATAATTAATAAACATTTTGTTACTCAACATTGGTACAACTCAGAATGATTAGTTGGTTGGTTGTTTTTGTTTTATGGCATATCAACCTTGGCAGGTCATTTATTGCCAACTAAATTTTATTTATTGCTGGTAATACCTTTTTCTTTCAACAATTTATTGTTGCTTTTATATAAGTTTTGTGCCTAGTAATACTTTTTTTTCTTTTTCAAGTATCAAGATTCATTGGAATTTGTTTTTTAAGGGCATGGTCTCCAAGTCCTACCCTGTTATTTAACCCATAACTGGAGGGAAGTGATGGATTAATACCTTTCCCAAGGGTACCAGTGTTTAAGTGAATGCAGGATATTCAACTGGAATTCGAACTCGGCTCACCGATTTCTTTCCGAGCAGTTATCCACTGCACCACAACGCATATCCGTCACTAAGCACTTACAACATCTGGTATTCCCGAGCAGTCACCCATCTAAGTACTGACCAAGCTCAACATTGCTTAATTTTGGTGATCGAGTGAGAACCGGTGTATTCAACGTGATATGGCCGTAAGCCCACAACTCAGAATGGAACAAAATGTATGAAAATTATTAGTATAAAATACATTTTTATTATTTCAAATGTCATTTTATAGTGGATACCTGTATTTGAATAGATGCTTAACTTTTTTTTAAACAGTATTTCATCTACCAGCCTGAAACCTAAAATTTGAAGTAATAAAATACATCAGATTAAAGATTAACTCCACTAATGCTTTAGAAATATATGTGTTTTGTTTTAGGAATATATTTTTTTTCCTCGACATCTTGCCCATTTTCTTAAAACAATAATGATTTCTTTATTAACCTTGATTTAGCTCTGTTTAGTGAGATGTGAAACCTGTTAGCTAGCCTTTTTTTCAATGTTTATTTTAAATATCATCATAGGTGGCAATAAAAAATATTTTTGTCTATTTATAGCAGTCATGAAGTTTTGTACCACCATTCCTATATATATATATATAAATATAAAACTTTCTGATAGAATAGGTAAAATATCTACCCAAGTTGCTTACAGTTAAAGATCACAAACCTAATTTCTAAAATAAGTTGCAAACTAGACTAATTAATCTGACTAAAAGCGAATTAGGCTTAATTTCTAGAAAAATTTTAAAAAACTTAATTAAGAAGTTACAATCTACTTTGCACCCAAACCTCAGGGAAAGCTCCACTGGTACCATCAATTGGTTTAATAATATCAAAAATAAATCCAAATTCACCTTTTTTAAATTAGATATTGTAGATTTCTACTCTTCAATAGCCAAAGACCTTTTAGAAAGTTGTATTAATTTTGATAGAAATTATGTAGAAGTCCTCGATAGGGATAGAAAAATTATTTTAGCCGCTAGAAAATCGATCATTACCTTTGACCATTCTACATGGACGAAAGAGCCTAATGATAATTTGATGTTCCTATGGGAGCTTATGATTCAGCCTAGGTTGCTGATCTTGTAGGAATCTATATTTTAGACATTAAATAGATTTTTGGATCACAAACAGATTGAATTATATCATGATGATAGGCTAATGTTTATCCCCAATAGCAATGGACCTTTAATGAATAGAATCCATAAAAAGATCATTAGAGCCCTAAATTTTCTTGGTTTTAAGGTTGAAGTTTCTTCCAATCTTAAAATTGTGAACTACTTAGATATTAACCTTAACCTCAATGATGACTCCCACCAGTCTTATCTCAAGGAAAATAGTTTACCCTCTTACATTAATATCTCATCTAATCACCTAAAAACTATTTTAAAACAGATACCCAATATCGTAAATACTAAAATTAACCATTTATCATCTAATGTCAAAACTTTCAATGAAAATAAATTTACAACAAGGCCCTTCAGAAGAGTGGATATAAAAATAAAGTAATGTATATAAAACCAACTATTAACCCTAAACCATCTAATACCAAAAATAAAAATAAATGTAGAAAAAGGAAGGTAATATGGTCTAACCCCCCCCCCCATACTAACTAATATTAATATAGAAAAATATTTTCTCCAGCTAATAAATAATCATTTCAATTGCAACAATCCTCTACATAAAATCTTTAATAGAAACACATTAAAAATTAGCTATTCCTGTACTCCAAACATGGACGATATTATTAATTCACACAATAATCAGATTCTAAAGAATTTATATAATACCGATTCAAAGTCTGGAATTTCTAATGATTGTAATTGTAGCTCTGTGAATATCTGCCTGGTGGAAGGCAAGTGTAAATCCACCCAGGTAATCTACGAAGCACAAATCTCACCATCCAACAACAGAACAAATTACCAGACTTATATTGATATATCCGTGGGGAATTTTAAGCAACATTATTATAATCATAGGTATTCCTTTTTCTACCCAAATCTGAAATATCAAACAGCCCTTTCACGAAGATTTTGGAAAATGAAAGAAGAAGGGCTCAACCCCATAGTTAGTTGGAAACTGATAGGCTCAGCCCATACCCCTAGAAATTTTCACGATAGGTGCAGTCTATGTTTAGAGGAAAAAATACAAATATTTAAGTACCCAAATCAGCACCTACATTTGAATTTATGGAAAGAATTCATTAGCAAATGCTGCCATAAGTCGAAATTTGAGAATTTTAAAACTTAAGATTTAAGTTTTAAATTTATGATTTCAGTAAAATAAATTAATTTTAAGTTAGTAACTTTGAACGCCACTACAAATTACTGATCCGAGATACCTTCCTTCTTCCTATCTAAATATCTACTATTTAATATGTAGACTTCTTTTAGCCCCCATTTTTTCCTTCACCTCTATATATTTTGTTTTGTTCTTGTGAAGATTCTTATTTCCATTTTGTTGATCATAACTATATTACTCATTTAACATGCCTACACCTTGTTATAAACATATATATATATATATATATATATATATATATATTTTTTTTTTTTTAATGCTAAATCCAGTTTACTTTACACATAAGGATTAGTTTTGGTTAACTTTTAGCTGGGCCCTTACAATAAAAATATAATAATTTTGTTCCTTTCATACTAAGCCACCATTAATTTAGTTTCTTAAATTTTTCAAAATAATTAGAATTAAATTTAACTCATGAATTGCGAATATTCTTTAGCTTTTTAAATAAATTATGTTCAGAAATGTGTATGTGTGTTTGTGTGCATGTGTGTGTGTATACTTGTAGAATTGGATTCATTTGAAATCTACCCTTAGAGTCAATATTTTTATTTTTATTTTGTTTTATTTTATTTTAAATCTAAAATTTAAGATTTATATTTAAATTTGAATTTGTATGTCTAAATTTTTCTTCAATAAAATTTGTCCCAGTTATTTATTTAAACTAAAATCACTTTGGTAAATTTTTTCAATGTTTTTTTTTCAACACTGATGATAGCAGTTTTTGTTTCTATGGAGAAAAAATTTTTTTTCTTTTTACTTTTCTTAGGTTACTTTCCTGTCAACCACCCCCTCCCCATTTTTCTTTTTCCTTTCCCTTTTCATTTTGTTCCCCCTACCACGTCCATTCACCCAGACATGACTAAATTCCAACTTTTAAACTCGCCACTCAGATAAGTGAGAGGGGTGTCTTCTTCTAATAATAGACAGAGGTATCTGTCTGCTTCCCTGTTTACTTCTTTAA
This sequence comes from Ascarosepion bandense, assembly GCA_037127315.1. Taxonomy (NCBI): domain Eukaryota; kingdom Metazoa; phylum Mollusca; class Cephalopoda; order Sepiida; family Sepiidae; genus Ascarosepion; species Ascarosepion bandense. The sequence goes on from JBBBDQ010000851.1 coordinate 1,627,474, forward strand.
ATTCAAAAATTATTAATTCCACCCGTTTTTATTTTTCTGTGGATGGAAATTCTTTTGGACTTCTGCCAGTATAAAATCTTTTATCATTTGAATTTGTTGTGAATAAATATTTATTTTGTTGCTGAAGACGCAAGGATATCCTTGTAGAAATGTCTATTCAATGAATTTGAACATTGAAATTTTTGTTTTATTTTATAATTGGCTCTGTAATTAGAATATAATAATTGCATTGAGCCCTCCACCTTGATCAATTTTAATATTAATGAAATTGATATTAATTACAGTTGCGTTTTTTGGGATTTACCTACCTGCTTATCCTTTTGTATTAAAATATATATATATATATATATATATATATATAAGGAAGAGCATATGTAAATAAATTTTATATATATATATATATATGAGGGAGAGCATATATAAAGTCAGTATGGATTTTTTCAGTAGTCATATATTGATTAAAGAGACTACTGAGTGGAAATAATTGTGGATCTGAATGAAGCTTTGTGGCTATTTTATAATGTTGCCTGTTAAATTTATATTTATATTTTATAATGTTGCCTGTTCATTTATAATTGGTTATATATATATATATTATTTTTGTTGGTTGTTATTACATTTACTTGTGTTTAAAGTTAGTTAATTTATTTAATATTTACTTAATCCAGAATTATTTCCACTAGGTAGCCCATAGAATAATGTGAAACATAACTGTTACCCACTTCAAAAATAACTGTTATATAATAACTGTTATAACAATGCAACAGACTTACTCATAATACACCACTTGAGCTGTTCCACTATATCTCTCCAAAGCATTTGAGAGAGTCTGGCTATGGTATAACTAGACAATTGTTTGGCCTAATTCAGTCTTTCCTTTCAAATCGCGTAATGAAGGCAGTATTGAATGCACATACTTCCACATACTATCATACAAATGTCCCTCAAGGCTCTATTCTAGGTCCTATGCTTTTCTTGATCTTCTTCAACAATCTCCCTGATGTAATCAGATCCCAAGTAGGCATTTATGCTGATGACACAACAATTTACTCCTGCCTCGATAAGAAATCTGCCAAGGCTGGCAAAGCAAACTTCACTGCTGATCTTGAAATAAAACCTTTAATCTGTGAACTTGGCTAAGAAATGGTTTGTAAATTTTAATGCTTCCAAAATGAAGCTGCTATCCTTTAACCACCATAGACAACTGCTTATACCCCCCCATCAAAACGGATCAGATTAGTTTCCCTGAAAGCAAAACACTGTGCTTCCTCAGCCTATCAGATGACCTCAAGTGAAATGACTACATTTAATTCATAGCTAAATCCGCTGCTAAGAAGGTCGGTTCACTGTGTAGGGCAAGGAAGTTCTCGTCTGAATCAATCTGGCACATATATAAATCTACCATCCATCTGTGCATTGAATAGTGCTGTCACATCTGGGTGGGTGTCTCTGCTATTAATCTCAGGCTTCTTGACAAAATTCAATGAAGAATTTGTAATGTAACTGATCCAACCTGGTAGCCCAAATCCAATCACTTTCTCACCGACATAATTTGGCTCCCCTGTCTCTTCTACAAATACTTTCATGGCTTCTGCTTTGACGGGCTTAGCCCCTGGTGCCCCCTTTGCATGAGTTTAATTGAGGTACTAGATTAGTACCTAAGTCCCACCCTTTTTCAGTGAAACCAATCAAATTTAACCACAACTTCTACTCTATAAACTTTTTTTACTTGCACTTCCTGCCTGTGGAACTCCCTTCCTGATATTTGCTTCCCTGACAGTTAAAATCTCCAAGAATTTAAATGCAAAGTCAATTGCTATCTCTTATCTCCTTGACTTACATCCTTTCCCTGACGACCCTTGTATCATGTTCTGCTTCCTTTCCACTCCACTCTCATGCAGCCCTCTTCACTCCTGTATTTTCATTCTTCTCTTACTCATTCTCTGACACCCCAGTAACTTGTTCCTCTTTCTTATCACTCACTTCTTATGTAACCCCCTGCACACCAGTGGCAGTTCTGATTATGTGAACTTGGTTGGGAGACCTGCTTGTCCCAAGGATTTTGCTTAGTGTTTATGCTTAAATTTATTTGAAGAAATGAGAAAGGCTGTTTTCATTAGACACTCGTTTCCCTTATTCCTCCAGTGCCCTATATATATATATATAGAATCCCTAAAAGTGTAGTGACACTTGGTCTGAAGACTTCATTGAGATATGAAAGTGACAGTATGCAGTATTGATTCCTATGTCCACAGTGGGTGACCATCAGTTGTTAATGATGATGATTTAAACCACTAGTTAGCAGACACCTAGCAACTGACATTGAAAAGTTTCAAAAGATCCTTGAACTTTAAAAGATACTGGAAGACTTACAAAAACATACAGTTGATTATAAAACAAAAATATTTTTGCCATTATTATAGCAAAAAGTCATGGGAAATAGTGCTATCAAAAGTCAAATAAATAACAAATCAAATTTGATTAAAGCATTTGTGAAGACCAGGCTTGCCTCCCAGAGAATAAAACACTATGCCTCCTTGGTCTCACACTCTCAGCGGACCTCAAGTGGAATGACTATATCGAATCCATTGCTAAATCCGCTGCTATGAAAGTCGGTTCTCTGTGCAGGGCCTGGAAGATTTTTCTGTCTGAATCTATCCTGCATATATATAAATCTCCCATCCGCCCATGCATTGAATACTGCTGCCATATCTGGTCGGGTGCCCCTGCTATTCTCCTCGGGCTTCTCAACAAGGTACAGAGGAGGGTCTGTAATGTGATCGATACCGACTTGGCAGACTGCCTGCAGTCTCTCTCACACTGGCGTGATGTGGCTTTCCTGTGTCTCTTCTATAAATACTCTCACGGCTTCTGCTCCCCTGGTGCCCACTAGGTACGAATTTGCATGAGATACTAGATTAGCAACTAGATCCCACCCTTTTCCAGTGAAACTGATAAAATGCAACCACAACTTCTACTCCAACAGTTTCTTTTCTCACACTTCCCAACTGTGGAATTCCCTTCCACATGATTGCTTCCCTGACGGCTACAATCTCCAGGAGTTTAAATGTAAGGTCAATAGACACCTAACACATTAACTTGCTTCCATTCTTTCAAACACTCTTCCCATCCACCCAACTCCCAGCCTCCGTATCCTTACTCATCTATCACCCTCCTTTTGACATTACCTATATCTAAGTTTGATCTGATCTAGATGACCTAGCAACATCATCGTAAGTATACTAAACGTTAACTATTCAGGTTATAAGTATGCAACATTGTTAACAGACCATTTTGAAATAGAAATAAATAGCAAATGTAAGTCAAACAGAAACTGATGATATAATCAAGATACTGACATTCCACACTACTTCAAAGGAAAAGTTAGGAAGGAAACCCTCTTTAATACTGGAAAGAGTGACAGTTATTACTTGACTTGATAGAACTTTTTGTCTGAAAACTGTTTTAAGAGAGATTTTATAAATTTATAACAATAAATAGTCAATAAATGATGAATATTTCCTTTTAAAGAAACAGCTAATATTACCCTTACCAGATCTTATGGTAGAAACTGAACCTTATAAAATTGTAGTGATTCCTGATAAAAATAAGATAAAAACGAAATATACAAACACATAAGAATTTGAATTAAAATAAGACATTTGCACTCTCCTTCAAAACCCTTATCTCTTTCTCTTTCTCTTTTTATATTTCTCTCAACCTATGAGTAGACAACCTCCAGATAAAAGAAGAAGAAGAAAAGTCTGACTGAATCAAGCTGAAAACTGTTTGCAGAAGTAGAGCTAATATACAGGGTGTCCCCCCAAAAAATGTATACACATTTTAAATAATTGTAAACTTGGTGTTCATTATTTCAAAAATATAAAAATATTTACAAGTATCATTTTATTCTTTCTTTCACTGCATTTTGACTATATTTTAAATATTTGTAAATAGTCAATAATTAATTTGTTTGTGTTTATTTTGCAGAATCAATCTCTGAACACAATAATGACAGCCAATGTGTATACATTTTTTGGGACACCCTGTATTTGTGAGCAAAGCCTATATGTTTGTGACCAAAAAATATCAAACTTCTTTTATATAAAATGAAAAAGAAAGGATTATCAGAAAAAATAATTTTCACGAATCAAAGCCTGGTGAAAAAGCTGTAAACCCGATACCTCTGGACCAGAAGTAGTAGAGATGGCAGGAGAGGACATAATAAAAGGATGCTACTACATAGTGGATGTGCATATGGTGCAATGGATATTGACTCGGAACGACAAATCGAGGAGCCGAGTTCAAATTCCAGTTGAATTCATGGCATTCATTTATGCACAAATACCCTTGGGAAAGGTATTAATCTGTCTCTTCCCTCCAGTTATGAATTAAATAATAGGACAGATTGGGTTCTAAAGCCTTGGGTGGCAGCCAGTCTACCACAGAAAGCAATAGCAACCTACTGCGGGATAATCTTCTGCCCAGTCAGTCATGGCTCTTTCGAGACATGATCGCCCAAAGCGTGTATTATGTACGGCACGTAACTGACTACATAGAAAGCAACTACATGTTGTGCCTGAAGAAGCGGTTAAGAAGTCTTGTGCTAATTGCATTTCTGTCATGCTTTAAGCCGAAAAAAACATAGCAGATTGGCACTGACCTATTTTGAAGATTGTGCTGCTATACCGATTATGGTCTGAATTTCAAACGACTATTAAGGTACATTTTTCCAGACTGTTATCAATATTTGCTTTTGTTGCAAAAAGAAAAAAAAGAAAATTATGTGTTGGTAAAAAGCAACCACAAACAGGCAAGCCAAATTCACATGTCTTGTCTTAATCTCCGAAATGCTATTCTCACACAAACAACGGCTTGAATAACAATGACCCCCCCCCTCGAAATGAGCATACCACGTTTTATGCACTTGACCTGGCTACCACTCAGCCAATGAGTGCTCAACACAGTGAATATAAACGGCGACAAGCGACACCAATTCTGTTTACCACAAAGTACTGTCCGATTCTCCATCTGACCAACGCTCTCCAATTCGCCGTCGACACACTCACAAAACATACACCCGACTCTAGTCTGTTTGGGTTGCTGAGGCAAATCACTTCTACAGCATTATTACTAAACTTTTTACAATACCCAAAGTACTCCCTCATCATTCTGAATGAAATAACTAAAAAGATATATTTTATACCCTTGATTCAATTTATCTTATTCCAAAAGTTCCGATAAAATAATCATCTTACCACCTACACACAAAATTAACTAGTAAAACTAAATCAAACTTTCTAAAAGAGAAATAATATTGCTAATTCATTAATGAATTAATCTTTCTGGATGATTTGTCTCAAGAACTTTTAATATAAGTAGAATTCAAAGAAAGACTTAACAAAATGATTTAATTAATATGAAAGATTTTTTTTTCCTAAATGGATAGTAAATTTGGACTAATTTCTTTGTCTTGTCTGTTTCCCCTGGCATTTCTTGAGTGTCTTTTGTATTTTAGAATTAGTTTTGAGGAGAGTCTTCCCCTCCCATATTTAGTGCATCTGTCTACTGCTTCTTGGAAATATGTCCTCTGGCCTATGTACTGAACTTGTGACCTTCCAGAATAGGTTCTCTTCAGAATAAGGTTCACTGTCTAAAATAGCACCAATGTTAGAGAAAGGCTGAAGGCATTGCAGACAAAAATCTTTATAAAAATAAAAGACAGGGAATTAATCAAAATGATCACAAGATCTTGGTTAAAATAATTATTCAGACAGTTTTAAGTCATTTTGCTGTCATTTATCTGTAATTACTTGAAATCATAAACAGATGGTTTCTTCTATGATTGATCAAAATCAAATAGAAATATTGGTAACTAAAAGTGGTCAAAATCATAGAAGATCATTATATCTATGATCAAAAAGACATTTTTATCTATGAGTGATTAAATGACAATAAATGGTTGTATCTATGAATTACAAAGATGATAGAGATGATTTTAAATATGGCTGATCAAAATCAAAGAGATGGTTTGATCTGTAACCCTATCAAAATTACAGAGATGGTCTGATCCGTAACCCTATCAAAATCACAGACATGGTCTGAGCCGCAACCCTATCAAAATCACAGACATGGTCTGAGCCGCAACCCTATCAAAATCACAGACATGGTCTGAGCCGCAACCCTATCAAAATCACAGACATGGTCTGAGCCGCAACCCTATCAAAATCACAGACATGGTCTGAGCCGCAACCCTATCAAAATCACAGACATGGTCTGAGCCGCAACCCTATCAAAATCACAGACATGGTCTGAGCCGCAACCCTATCAAAATCACAGACATGGTCTGAGCCGCAACCCTATCAAAATCACAGACATGGTCTGAGCCGCAACCCTATCAAAATCAGACATGGTCTGATCCGCAACCCTATCAAAATCACAGACATGGTTTGACCTACAACTGATGAAAAGCATACAGATGGTTGTATCTATGACTGATCAAAATCACAGATGTTTTTATCTACAATTGACAAAACTATAGAGATGATTTCATTTATAACTAATCTGAATTACAGATTAGGCTTTATCTACAACTGATCAAAATCATAGAGATGGTTTTATCTCCGATTGAACAACATCACATTGAGATATGACTGCATTGGAATTGTGCTGATAAAATACTTGAACAAATATATTTATGATTTCAGTTTTGTCAGTAATTAATTTCTGATATTTATTTGCTTTATATTAACTGCACTTATTTTTTATCATAAGTCCCATATCATCATTCTTGTCATACTTTATGGATTAGAAATAAACAAATTAAGAAAGGCTAAGTAAGAAATTCCAATTTATACGATATCAGTCATTCAAGAAAATAGCTAAACAGATTTCCATGACTGCAGCCAGTGGTATTTATAGTTTAATAGTAAAAAAACTGTCATAGTAAGATAGGCAGCTAAGAGTAATATATATGAGTTTAAGTCTTCCAAGCAGCTTACTTCCTATCCATACAACTAAGGATTCTGGAATTACAGTCTGAAAGCTGTGATAAAAAGTAACCGACATTCAGATCTAAGATATATGTTTTACAATGCTTCTTTGAAAAAGATCCAAGTAATATTGCAGTAGGCATTCATTTATATGAACTGTCAGTTTACCTTCCAGAGTTTGAAGATGTTCAGATTCAAGAGAGCAATTTTAAAATTTCTGAAAGAAAATAAATTTACATGTAATATTTTAAAATATAATTCCCACTGATAGTTTCTGACAAAAAGAAACACATCAAAACCGAAAGCAAATGACATTCGTTATCAAGATAACGATTTCTATGCAAATAATAAAAAAACCTTTTTTTTTTTTTTTTTTTACAAAAATAAATTCTTATGCTTACAAATAAAACAGTGGGGCCTATTTTTGTTTTCCTGAAAGTTTCAAAGTTTTGTCAATTTTGGGGGTTGAAAGGTCAAAGAAAATTGATTATTGGCATTATTTCTTTCTTTTCAACTTCCACTGATGCTGCACAGTGAAATAACAGAAATGATTCTCTTCCCAGACATGTGTCAAATATTTGAAAGAATGCTAAAAGAGACAATGTAGGCAGTTGAAGATCAAGGGTGAGAAATCTTTAAAAATATGATAGACTGTTTTTATAAGAATACTTTTCTTGGCTAAATTGATGATTAACCCTGTCTTTAGCTTTAACAGTAACAGACATCAGTAGAGTAAAAAAATTAAATAAAACTGATAAATAAATGAAAAAATAAACTTTCCCATGATGCAAGGTATAAAGAAACCAAAAAGGGTTTCTGGTCACGTGTACAGTTTTATGACCCCACTTTCAAAAATAACAGAATCTTGCTCTTTCCACTTTCCAACAAGATCATTCAAACATGTTTTCAGCAGCCAGACTCGAAGTAGAAATTTGGCTGTCTGAACTCGGCACCAAGCTGACTTGTGCTCAACCATCTCGGTCTGTTATCCTTACTGGTCATAAATAATTTCTGAACCAAAACTAGAACAGACATATTCAAGAGACATTTAACTTTGTTTTGATACTACCAACATGAAAGGAATAAACGCCCATAGAAGAAATTCAACTTTTTATCGTATATGTAAAGGAGTCAGTCAAGTGTGTCGGTGGCAAATATACTTAAACTGACCCCCTACTATTTTTATTCAATCTAATGAACAAAAGACAAAGAACAAGTACAAAAATGATATATTAAACTAGTTTATAACTTTTTACTCGCGGGTTATCAATTTGTACAGATCACCAATTTGTTGTGTTATGAGTTAAAAAGTTAGTATGTAATTCAGTCATTTTGGTAATGTTTGTAAATGTATGTAAAAAAAATTAAACAGCTTGTGTTGTTTAGAAATTGGTAAAAGTTTGTTCAACTTGGTTTAGAATAGTTGTTTCTCTTTGACCGTATTTGTAAAATGTTCTTGAGCGAGTTTTGGTATCTTGTTTTGCTTGATGAGTTGTAAATGTTGTTTGAGATGTTGAAGAGATTGTGTTTCTTTAGGTAAATTAGTGTTGATAAAATATTAACTTGTGGCTAAGAAGTTGAGGGTCATGGATTCGTGTGATGAGTTTTGTTCCTTTCGTTCATTGTATTGATGGCGATTAGGTGAAAAGAAAACAGTGTGAATGTGTGTATTTGTGAGCAATGGCTTCACTGTTTACTACTACATCACAACTGGTGTTGACTGTTTAGTCCTTTCTTGTCTACTCTTCTCGCATCAGATGGGAATTATCATGTGATCAGATTAAAATTTGTTGGTGCGAAATCAAAATACACATGCATGTCCAGGGGAAAGAATGAGAGAAAATATTACTATTATTTATTGTCCAATCAGAAAGTCTAACTGACTTGTGATAAACTTTTAATGGGTTTAAAACAGAGACTGTAAAAATGTTTTTTTCTATATATGCTTCTTGTTGTTGTGGCGAAACTTTGCCACAAAGTTGTCGTAACCGGTTTGTGCCGGAAGTAAGATACAGAACAAGAAGGTAGGTTCAAGACAGTGTATTAGTATAAACAAGAAACAGGATATCCAAAAGAAGTATTAATAATAAGTAATATAGAAAATAATTAAGTCCAAAGGTATTATTACACTACCTGACTAGTAGCTCTCATTAATTGCTGTACTTGACTACTCTTGTTGACTACTCTTAACTTCTCTTTACTGCTTAGAAATCACACAGGTATATAGCAAGAGGAAGAGTTCATTCATTGTAGGAGGGTACCATAACAGAATTTAAGTGCTGTCCAACAGAAGAACAAATTTAATATAAACATGATCTATCTAAATCTGAACTTATTTATAAATGGAACTTTGTGTGTGTGTCCATCTATTACCTATAGACTCCAAAACGGCTGAACCGATTTTCTTGAAAATTTACACAGTTGTACTATAAGCATCTGCAAGTGTTCTTAGCAAGGTTTTGTGCCGAGGTATCCTCGATAAATATCGAAAATTGATAATCGAAAAAATCGGGTTATAGAAGGAGTGGTCCGATTTTAATCAAATTTGATACACTCATAGACAAAGTCATAAGAAACGATATTCAGAAGTTTCAAGGTTGCAGCTCTTACAATAGTGCAGAAAATATATATATATATATATATATATATAAAAGGCAAGATGTTTGTGTGTGCGTCAGTTTATTTGCCTGTATATCTGTAATTTTTTATCAGCCCTTTTATTTTAGTTTTTGCTTCAGGTTTGGCTCAAAGTAGGTATAATTGTAGTTCTTAGTCTCAGCCATGATACCATTTACTTAGAGGACTCATTTAGCCTTCAAGTTTCAGTTTACGATGAAAAATCTTATTTGATATCAATACCAGGAAATGAAAATTTGACTTACATCCATTCATTTTTATTTCAGTCTACGGTTTCGCTTTAACTGGAAACAACTGTTGCTTTTTAGTCTTTTATGCCAATGTCCAAAGAGTCTGAGCTCCAGGACCATGGATTAGTTTTGAAGCTTTCATTACACACGAGCAACATCAGGCTATACTGCTAGTAAACAATAAAAAAAATTTATTATGTACGAAAATGAAAGGTGATGTCTTGCTACAGAAGAAGAGTTAACAAGCTAATTTTTCTTACTGTTACTACTGTAGTGTGATTGATACTCATTGAGCGCCCTAAAACTGTAGCCTTTTATAAGACTAAGCTAATGTAAAATGTAGATCTTTTGTTGTTTTAAAAAGATTAATGGTTGGCTCCAAAAAAGACACGAATCCTGTGATAATAAGGGTATTAGAGTTTGGTGAAGTTGAGGATTACTGAATTCTGACGCTCGATAAATTGTCTTGCACTGAGAAAGAATATTACCCTGAAATAATTGAGTGAAAACAAGAGGATAAAATTAAATTCAAACAATGTGTGAACAAAAGAATGCAAAGACACACATTGTGGTTTTTATTTTGAGTTTAATTATCTTTAACAAATGATTCAAAATTTTCATCTTTGAAGACAGTGTGAAATGAAATTGATATTTCTTATAGAATATTATTGTCAGTTGGGGGGAAAGTCAAACAATTGCTGTGTGTATGTTTAAGATACAAAGTGTACAGTTGAAGCTGGTTGATCAGTGTATTTGGTGAGTGTGTGTGTGTGTGTGTATGTCTATGAAAACAAACTAAACATTGATTTTACTGATGGGCAGCATTCCTTATATAAAGGTTAATTTAATCAGATATGCTGTTTTGTTTTTTATTAGAAGTATTTTGATTGATCAATAAATCTAAGAAAGGCATTTCTTTTCAAACTATAGCAACTTATCCAGATTTTGTCAGCTGAATATGTTGAAATCCAAATTAGAAGTTTTTAGTTTGAAAGAATCTTTTTATATTGGCTCTAAAATGATTATTGAATTTGAATTTGCTTCAAGTTACTACAAGAGACTGATTTTAGCTCAGTCATACTTGTCTGTGCCTTACAGCTTACATGTTAACCACTTTGGAATGAGATTTTTTTTTTTACAAGCAGGCCTGTGCCATCGAAAACGGTGGCAACATATATATTGATGTACCTACAATTGAGTATATTATATTAAGACATAAGAAATAAAAAAAAAATACAAACCCCTGAGCATGAGAAGAGAGACATATCTATATATACATATCTATAATGGTCTTTATTTTTATTGAGAGACTACAGATATATATACATACACACACACACTTTACAATTCATTGACATAATTATTGCATAAAAATGAAATAAGGTACTGTTAAAGAGTGAACACATGGCAAGAGGTTTAATAACTGGTAGTAAAGAGAATCAACTGAGCTGAAGCTGCCTTGCTAATGTCTCTCTCACTCTCCATGAGTGTGACAGGAGAGAAATGATATATATATGCTCAACAGCCTTTATTATAAGAGAGAGGATAATTTTTTCCACCAGGTGATATATTCTTTTTCAATGTTAAGCCACTCTAATGTTTCTACATGTTATCACAGTCATATAGCATGACCTTCAAAAATCTTGTGAGTCATTCCAGAACCACCACTGCCTCCTGAAAATTCTCTTGAATCACTATCTGATTCAGTGTGAGAATAAAATAACCAAGAAACAAAGAGTATACATACCAAAGTTCTCCAGAAGAATATGTTAACTTTTCTCTTAGTGGCTACCATTATTTTTAAATGCCAAGCACAATATTGCTAAGTGCTGTCTGAAGAACATCTACCTATGATAAGAAAATTTCCAAAAGGATCAGAACTAAACAAAATTTTCAATAGAAACACAATCAAGCTAAGTTAAAGTTGCACTAGTAATTTAGATAGTTTCATAAAAAAAAAAAAAAAAAAATGCCAGAAACTTTAGATAGCAGTGTACAAAACAAAACCACTAAAAAAGAATGCAACTGCAGGGATGAAAATAAATGTTTACTTCAAGGACTTTGCAACACAAAAGAAATCATTTACAAGGCAAAGGTACAGGACTTATATGGCCAAAATAAAATATATCTGGGTTCAACCAAAGACACCTTTAAGACCAGGTGGTTCAATCACAAGTCTACATTCAAAATAGAAAACTTAAAAAACTGTACAAAATTGGCTAGCCACGTGTGGAGATTAAAATCAAAATACGAGAAAGACCCAGACATAACATGGAGTATAGTAAAAACAGCCAAGCCTTACAATGGTGGCAAAATATGTAGACTGTACCAGGAAGAAAAGTTGGAGATTATGCTATGCCCAAACAAAAGCAAACTGTTGAATGAAAGAATGGAAATTATGACTAAGTGTAACCATACTAAAAAATGCCTCTTAGGTTCATACAATCATAGATGAAAATGCCATAGTTGCTTGTAATTTTAAAAATTGCATGTTCAAAGATTCCATGCCATGTCAGTGTTAAAAAAAAAACACTGTTGCATGAGTGTTCTTAAAGAAAATGGTAAAATCAGTTATTGCAAATTGCCTGAAGACACCACTCATGGTAGAAACCTAGGCCGCATAATAACAAATTTACAAATGGAAAATATATATATGTGTATGTGTGTATTCATGCAGCAATCCCTCTTATTCAAGTTTTGTTAAAAATGATAGACAAAGTGTTGTGTTTAAGATTTCTATATAATTTTTCATATAATGTTGTAATTTTTATCTTTTCTCTACATAAGTTATATAAAAATTGTCCAAGTGTTTTATTTGTCCAAGTGCTTTCAGATATACGTTTAGCTATTATCAAGGATATATAGTTTTATGTATGTATCTAGAGATATAGAAACGTTTAAATTTCCAAATACAGTTAGCACATTGTGGTTACATTCATAGTTGATAATGTTGTGTATTGGTTTTTCTGTTTTATTGTTATATGTATGCATGCATATTTCTAAAGAAAGGGACTGGATTTTTATTTATTTATTAAGTTGACAGATTCTTATTACTTAAATGTTATTTTTGGTGGATACTCTTTTTTTTTTTTTGCTACTGCAGAAAGCAATGGCAACCTACTGCAGGATAATCTTCTGTCCAGTCAGTCATGTCTCTTTCGAGGCATGATCACCCAAGTGTGTTTCACATATGGTACTTAACTGACTGACTCATTTTTGAGTAGACACTTCACTTATTTATTTTCATCTACTTGCCTGAATATCCAAAAAAAGGCTTATTAGAAAAATAATGTTATCTGACTGGATATTTTTAGAAATAACATTTGTTGTATATATATATATATATATATATATATATATATATATTTTCTAAACATATGCTGTTAAATATAAGAGACAATGAATGTCTATTATGTTTAATCATGAGCCGTTCTAAACGTTGTATTTCTGCTTTAATTTCAGTTGAAAATAAAGACAAAAATTCTCCAACATTTGAATAATTATTTATTGATTTGCTTCTCCATTGAAATTTCTTGGTGTTACGATCATTTAATGCTGCGGCATCATATAACTTAAATTTAGTGTATCGAGGCAGCAAGTAATTTCTAAACATATGCTGTTAAATATAAGAGCATATGTTTAGAAAATTACTTGCTGCCTCGATACACTATATATATATATATATATATATAGAGAGAGAGAGAGATAGAGAGAGAGAGAGAGAGAGTTACATTTTCCCTAAATAAGATCAGTGTCTAATATCTATACATTCTGTGTGTGTGTGTGTATATATATATATATATATGGGCATGTCATTGGGTGGTTAGAACATTTGCTTTATGGCCATGAGCTGTTGGCTTGAATCTAGCCAGTAAAGATTTTTTTGTTGGGGAGATAACTTATTGATAATATTGTCCTGGGTAGGTAATCCCAGCAAACAGCATCTTTGCAAAGTGCCTGACAAATATAGTATGGGTTAACCCAAGCTTTGCAAATCAAATTGGCTAGCCGGAACCATTCAGAAGCCATTTTTGGTTGTGATAGCATGAAGTCAGAAGTCATCGGGGCAGAAGTTTTGAGCATGTTTGCCTTGTTCCAAAATACTTGATCACTGATGATTATGTGCTTTCTATATAAGAAACTGTAACAAAAGGTCTGCTCAACCTAGTTGCAGTATAAACAACAGGTGAACACTTCTGATTGAGCAGGTTCCTGCAATAGGGATTTGCTAGTCACCTTAGCAGATTGGTTGGCTTGGAAATGAGCAATAGTCAGTCATATATATCATTTATATGTTTCTGAATATGTTCATATCCTAAGAATGGCAAATCATTTATTTTACTGAATATTTCTTTTGTCAATTCTTTTACCAACTTTTTTCCTATTAATTTTACAGTAAAAATTTCAGATTAAAATTTATCTATTGAATACTAGACTTATTGATTCACACTTGTGTGTGTGTGTGCATATACATATTAAAGAACTGAAGGAGCTAATGATAAATGAACTTTTACATATTGCTGAAAAGCTCCATCAGTTTTTTAACAATGTAACTTAAAAGTTTATGCAAATTATTAACATCGTTCCTTAACTTTTGTCCAGTAGCTTATTTCCTTTGTTCCATTTAATCTTTATTTAAAAAAAAACTATTATGTAAATTTTTGTAACTTTGTATAATACTTATGCATTACACCCTAATCTTTATTCGGTAAAAAATTCATTGCTAATCATGCATTACTTTTTATGTAATACACATGTTTGTCTTTGTTGTTTCCATTCCTTATATTATGGCCGCTACTGTATGTGTATATATATATATATATATATATATACTTTACTCTCCCATCCTTTTCAGCATATGAGGGTCAAGAATTCTTAGAATCAAACAGCCAGACTACCTGCACATATCATTTGATTACAGGGGTGATGGCTTATGCAGAATCAACCACACCTTTTGGGAGAGCCGAATGCAGAGAACTGGTGCACAGTATGCTACAAACTCCATAAATTACCCTCAGCATATTTTGAATTTAATGTTGTCCTTCTTTTAGACTGTTTGCCACCCAAGGCTATAGGATCCAGTCTTTTCTGCTATTTACCCATAGTCGGGGGGGGGAGAAAAGATGGATTCATACCTTCTCCAAGGTTATTAGCATGTAAGTGAATGTAATGAACTCAGCTGGAATTTGGACTTAGCTCTCTGATTCCTCGATTCAAGCCACTATTCATTGCCCCACTGTGGCTTCATAGATGTGGAAATATTTTATTTTTAAATGACAAATTTGGTTTTATCTTCTTAGAAAATTCTATTTTGGCTGTAAATTCACTTGACTATTCTATCACATTATCAGATTCCATGCTTTAAATAACATATAACATATTCCATACAGGTGTGTGATAACGTTATTAATTTTCAAACCAGGAATACATTCATTAAAAATTTCAATTGCTTTTTATCCAAACACTCACTGTCATCCTATATTTGCAAGTATGTAACATGGATTGAAAATTAAGAATAAGCTCCCAACAGACTTGAATTTGCACCTCAGCAAGCCTCTCTTGACACAGTAGTTGCCTCAATTATACCACAGAGAACCTATAGTTGCAGTAATTCAAATCTAATCACATAGGCAGCCCTTATTTTTTTCCTGAGTACTGTCTATGTTGCTTCATTTTTTTTATTTGTATGCAGTAGATTTAGTTATTTTCATCATTTCAGAAAAATAATATATATATATATATATATATATATATATATACTAGCAGTATAGCCCGGTGTTGCTCGGGTGTAATGAAAGCTTTAAAACTAATCTATGGTCCTGGAGCTCAGACTGAAAAATATTTGAAATAATAAAATAAATGAGACAATTTACCAATCGCACCTAGTGTGTGTGTGTGTGTGTGTGTGTGTGTGTGTGTGCGTATATATATATATATATATATATACTAGCAGTATAGCCCAGCGTTGTTCAGGTGTAATGAAAGCTTCAAAACTAATCCATGGAGTTCAGACTCTTTGGACGTTGGCACAAAAAACTAAAAAGCAAAAACATAGACTGAAATAAAAATGAATGGATGTAAGTCAAATTTTGATTTCCTGGCATCAATATCAAATAAGTTTTTTCTTCGTAAACTGAATTTTGAAGGCTAAATAAGTCCTCTGAGTAAATGGTATCATGACTAAGACTAAGAACTACAATTATACCTACTTAGAGTCAAACCCGAAGCAAAAACTTAAAAAAAAAGGGCTGAAAAAAATACAGACATACTGGCAGATAAACAGACACACATACATAAGCATCATGCCTTTTATATATATATATATTATCGATTTTCTGTTCTATTGTAAAAACTGCAACCCTGAAGCTTCTGAATATCGTTTCTTATGTTTTTTGTCTAGGAGTGTATCAAATTTGATTAAAATCAGACCACTCTTTCTATAACCCGATTTTTTCGATTATCAATATTTATCAGGGGGTACCTTGACACAAAAACTAGCTAAGAACACTCGCAGATGCTTATAGTATAACTGTGTAAATTTTCTAGAAAATCAGTTCAGCCGTTTCGAAGTCTATAGGTAATGGACACACACACACAAAGTTCCATTTATAAATAAGTTTATATATATATATATATATATATAGCCATCCGCAGGCAGATCTATTTAAGGTTCAGATAATTGCAGCCTGATAGTTTTTGTTGCCTAACTGGTTAATACAACTGTTGCATAATGACATATTTTTTTCTTTATTTCTGATCATTACTGCAGTGAGCGTTGTGGTGTAATGAATATAAGCTTAGAATGGGAAATCGGTTGTGCTGATTTCAAATTCCAGTTGAATTCTTTGCATTCACTTATATACAAATACCCTTGGAAACGGTACGAATCTATCTCTTCTTCCTCCAGTTGTGAGTTAAATAACAAGGAAGACTCAGTTCTATAACCTTGGTTGACAACCAGTCTACCACAGAAATAAATGGCAACCTACCATGGGAAAAATCTCCTGCCTAGTCAGTCATAGATTGAAAGAGACATGATTGCCCAAACATGTATATAACGCATGGCACTTAACTGACTGGTTAGTCTTTGTGTATGCATTGTCATGGAAGCTGCAACAGCAATGCTTTTGGTCAACATTCTATTACGGTAACCAATGAGAATCAAAATGGAAATCATGTTAGCCAATGTTTAAAACAACAACAACAAGCAGATGATTGATAAAGAAAAACTTAACAGACATACAAAGAATTTGAAGAACATCAATAAAACAGACATCAATAATCATAATGGATCATAGTCTGTTATGAAACAGAAAATTTTACTTGAAATGTCTACAACCTGCCTTGACATTTTTCATTTCTTTTCTGTTATGATTTCAAAAGATAGAGAAAAAAACTCTTACTTCTGACAAGCATGAGACTAGTTGGTACATCTGCATGATTAGAATGTAGAGTTGACATTTTAAAGGTTTACAATTCTTTCTGATTTAACTACTGTCTTATTATGACACATCATTCAATAAGTCCCGGGCCTGATATATAGATGGTGCCACTAATAAAAATTTCTAATGATTTTTATGAAGTACTAACCTTCAAATGACACTTGACAAAATTTGGGCCCAGTCAGATTATTAGTTTAGAAATTACTGTTATTTAAGTGAAGCTACTGATGCAAATTTTCAAAACAATGGAAAAATCTGAATTTCGTGTGTTGATAAAGCATAGCTTTCTGATGGAATAAATAGTGTTTAAGCAAAACAATGGCTTGATAAGTGTTATTCAGACTATATTCCATTGAAAATAATGATTAATAGGTGGTACGCTGACTTTAAATGCGGTTGCACAGACACAAATAATGCTGAATGCTCAGGTGCCTAAAATCAGCAGTTGTCCAGAAAAACATGAAAAATAATTCACAAACTCATTTTGGCTGATTGCAAATTGAAGATGCATGAGAAAGCAGAGAAGTTGAACATCTCAGAAGGCAGTGTAATCAAGAAAGCTGTGTTCAAAGTGGGTGCCATGTTTGCTCACAGTTAATCAAAAACAACAATAGGTTGACAATTCGGAGCATTGATTGCAATTGTTTCAACACAAGAAATTTTTACATAAATATGTGACAATGGATGAAACATGGATCTACCACTTTACTCTGGAGTCAAATCAGCAGTCAGCTGAGGAGACAGCAGCAGGGGAAAGCTGTCCAATGTGACCAAAGATGTAAACATCAGCAGAAAAGTTTTTGGCCACTGTATTTTGGAATGCACAAAGTATTTTGTTTATTGATTGCTTTGAGAAAGAAAGAACGTAATATTGCATTATTGGTAAAAGGCCACAAATGAAGAAGAAAAAGTGATCTTTCATCAAGACAATGCACCATGTCACAAGTTGATTGCAACGATGACAAAACTACATGAATTACACTTCAAATTACTTCTGCATCCATCCTGTTCTCCAGATCTGGCTCCCAGCGACTACTGGCTGTTTGCAGATTTCAAAAGAATGCTCCAGGGAAAGAAATTTGGCTCCAATGAAGAAGTGATATCCAAAGCGGATGAATAAAGTCAAATTTTGCCTAAAAGTTGTTTTATTAGTTATTCCTGGGATTTATTGAGTGATGTGTTAATAAAAG
This sequence comes from Ascarosepion bandense, assembly GCA_037127315.1. Lineage (NCBI taxonomy): Eukaryota > Metazoa > Mollusca > Cephalopoda > Sepiida > Sepiidae > Ascarosepion > Ascarosepion bandense. The sequence goes on from JBBBDQ010000851.1 coordinate 1,645,965, forward strand.
AATCATGCATTAAATCCAGTAAAACCATTTATAAAATTAGATGATAAAAATCAAGCCACATCTGCATGAAATATTTGAATTCTAACCAAATATATCTCTGCAAACTGCAAACACATTTTCAGAAACAATTTCATGTCCTTTGATCTATTTTTGATAAAATCTCATCAAGTGATGTTACAGAATCATAAAGAACAAAAACTACATCTCTTGATGACTTTCAACAGCAGCAACAATTAAAATGGATAGCACATTTAACTGAAAGAGAAAATTACGAAAGATGCTAGAAAGGAAAATGTTCATGCCTATGTCTTCAAGGTTTGATCAAAATGTATTGGGACTAGTGCTATGAAAGGAAATCACATATCAATTTGTTAGTCTCCTTCCACTTTATCCAGCATCAATTCCACTGATGCATGTATTCTTGGAACCTCTTTTTTGGGATAATGAGCAGCTGCCTCATCAAATTCTCTTGGATTCCTTTGATGCTTTCAAATTTTATTCCTTTTAAGTGGGATTTGATTTTTGAAAAAAAAAAGGTTGTAAGAGGTGGGATCTGGAGAATGGATATTTATCAGCTCCTCAACTAGAGTGACATGTGACACAAGGTCAGAGTTTAATGTTGGGGACCCAAACGTGTGCACAGGCAAGAGCCAAAAATTACCTAGCTCCTGCAACTGTTGATTGCATATATAACCAGAGTGTGTAGTATCTTACGAAGAAAACATTTGTATTTGGTATTGTACTAATAAATTGTTTAGAAATTAGAAATGGTGTCAATCTGTGAGGTAGATGTTTTGTTCAAAAAGAATAAAAACTCGTTTGAAACCAAAATGGAGGATTCATCTAAAAATTCCTAGAAGTTTGCAGTATTCATCTGAGAAAAATATACAATTTTTCAGTCAATTAGAGGGGACTTTAATGCACATGCATTATATTTGGGATGAGATGCCACTGAGTAATTTTATTTACTGTCAGACCAACATATTGGTAATGAAAAGGCACCAACCCATTTTTCATATCTTTGGCAAAATATTGCCCATACATCCTCTTCTAGTTTAGAAATGGCTCCTAGAAACGGCTGGTATTTTTTTTTTTTAACAAAACTAAAATCATTTTTGACATTGTTTCACAAAGTAATAGTTTTGAAGAAGAAGCTGGCTGAATGCAACTTGCTCCTTAGCAATGGGACAGAATGACGAGTTACGACCACAAATATGACATGACAGGTCCTAGCTGTGAAGGTCTGAACTGGTGGGTCTAAGCAATGTAACTCATTTAAACATTTGCCATAGTGATTGTGAGAGGCTAGCAATGTTTCATCTGTGTAATATGGGATTGCAAAGTGAAAAATAATAAATCACCCACAAGGCTGTGTAATTGCTTTTTGTGCAGGGCCAGGAAGTTTTTCCCGTCTGAAACTATCCTGCAAATATATAAATCTACCATCCGCCCATGTATTGAATACTGCTGCCACATCTGGTTGGGTGCCTCTGCTATTCACCTCAGGGTTCTTGACAAAATCCAATGAAGAATCTGTAATATGATCGAGACCGACTTGGCAGTTCAGCTGCAGTTGCTCTCTAACTGGGGTGATGTGGCTTCCCTGTGTCTCTTCTACAAATACTTTCACAGCTTCTGCCCCAATGAACTTAGCTCACTGGTGCCCACTATGTATGAATTTACTCAAGCTACTAGACTAGCAACCTACTGCGGGATAATCTTTTGCCCAATCAGCCCCAGCGTGTATCACGTATGGCACTTGACTGACTAGACTAGCAACTAGGTCCCACCCTTTTACAGTGAAACCAATAAAATGTAACCGCAATTTCTACTCTAACAGCTTCTTTTCTCACACTTCCCAACTGTGGAATTCCCTTCCACATGACTGCTTCCCCGACGGCTACAATCTCCAGGAGTTTAAATGTAAGGTCAATAGACACCTCCTAACACACTTCCATTCTTTCAAACACTCTTCCCATCCTCCAAACTATCTATCACCCCACTTCTGACATTTCCTATATCTAACCACTCTTTCTATTTACCTTCCCATATGTAGCCCCAAGCGCAATAGTGGCAGTGGAATGCCTTGCTTGGAGTGAAACGATTAAAAAAAAGTAATCCCCAAAAGCTTAAATGAAGTGTCACATTTTCTACCTTCTTGAATCCTATCCATCTCTTATCCTTTCTTTGACATCTCTGTACCTTGATTTTTCCCTCAGTCTAACTCCCTGTGCACCAGTAGCGGTCCTGCCTTGCTTGGGGTGAAATGATTAATATGTATATAAAGTCGTGTTCTTTTATTTAATGGTTTATTTTATCCTTAAAAAAACTTTAATATTTTTAATAGTTTTTATAGTTTGTTATATCAAAAATCTTTTAATCCTTAATTATTATTAATTCTAGGTTTCTAGATTTTAATTTCTTTAGAATCACTTTATGACAAAAACCCATTGTCCAGCATAAATTCTACCCTTAAGCTTTAAATTCCAAACTCCGATATCATACATCTAAAACTGTCAATGAACAACTTGGGTCAAAGTTCAACTCTTTAGCCAAGGATGGTTTTTGGATATGAAAGAGGAAATACTCCAGTGATGGGAAGAGTATATAAAGGATCTTTTTTGCGACAGGAGAGAACAACCGAGAATACACAAGGAGATGGATGGACCGAAAATACTAAAATCCGAAGTGGAAGCTGCAATGGCCAAATTGAACAGAAACAAAGCAGCTGGTCCAGACGGTGTTGTAATAGAGCTGCTGATAGCCCTGGAAGAATATGGCATAGAAAAAATTACCAAAATAATAAACAAAATAAACGAAATTTATAATAGTGGAAAATACCAGACTACCTATGCAAGTCGATATTTATAGCACTGCCGAAGAAACCAGGTGCAAATGAGTGTGAACTACACAGAACTATCAGCTTAATGAGTCACATCACAAAACTGATTGTCAGAATCCTGATGAATAGAGTGAGAAGCAGAATCAGGCCAGAGATAGGGCAGGAACAGTGCGGGTTCGTCAAAGACACTGGAACAAGGAATGCCATATTCATGATTAGAATGCTCTCTGAAAGGGCAATACAAATGAAGAAAGACTTATACCTATGTTTCATTGACTATGCGAAGGCATTCGACAAGATACAACACAAAGAATTGATGGAGATGCTCGGCAGCCTAGACATTTTCGGGAAAGACGAGAGTAATTAAGAATCTCTACTGGCAGTAAACGGCCTGCATACGGACAGGTAATGATCTTAGTAGATTTACAAAGATAGAAAGAGGCGTAAGACAAGGATGTGTCTTTTCACCGGATTTGTTCAACCTGTACAGCGAGAATATTTTGAGGACCCTAGACGACACGCCAGAATTTGCTATTGGAGGACACAACTTGAACAACATAAGGTATGCAGATGATACAGTGCTGATTGCAGACATGGAAAGGAAACTGCAGGACCTCCTACAGAAGGTAGCAGTGGATAGTGACAAAAAAGGACTACAAATAAACTTTAAGAAAACCGAATGCATGGTCATCAGCAAAAGGTGCGACCCAAAATGCCAAATACAGGTGGGGGATATCAGAATAAAGCCAGTGCAAAAATTTAAATATCTAGGAAGTGTTCTAACAGGAGATGGAAAGTGCAACACAGAGATCAGAAGGTGAATTGGCATGGCAAAGGGCACATTCCAGAAGCTGAGCAAAGTACTAACACACAGGAAAATTTCACTAGAAACAAAGAAGAGAGTGCTAGATTGCTATGTGATGTCAGTTCTTCAATACAGTAGTGAGTGCTGGACAATATCATTGAAAATGAGAACAAAACTGGAAGCAGCGGAAATGTGGTTCTACAGAAGGATGCTGCGGATATCGTGGCCTGAACTTGCAAGCAATGATGAGGTGTTGGAAAGAATGGCAACCAAAAGGAAATTAATACCGAGCATCAGGAAGAGACAACTGAAGTTCCTGGAACACGCAATGAGGAAGGAGAGTTTAGAGAACCTGATACTGACTGGACAGGTATAGGGAAAGAGAGACAGAGGAAGGCAGCGAATAACATATTTGCAGAGCCTGGTCAGGTGGATGATGGAACGGGGGTTACCAGGAGTAATGGAAACAAACATGCTGAGGGCCACAAGGGATAGGGAGACGTGGAGGGCCATAATCGCCTTTGTCCTGAAGAGACAGGGCACATAGAAGAAGAACAAGAAGAAGGTCAGAGACATTACCCATAGCTACAATCAAATAACTTAAGTTAACTCTTATGCTGCTACTCTATCTTTCTTCCCTCTCTTTTCTCTTTCTAATGTTTATTCTTCTCTTCCCCTTTTTTCTCTCCCACATGTGTTTGCGTGGACAAATTCTAAACATTCACTGTTGTATGAATTTAGTTTTGAAAAGCAGCTGAGACTGCGAAATGCCGTATTACCAATAGATTTGTAAAAATATCTAACTTTTGTTTCCTGATTAAAATACTCTGTTAAATTTAGCATTGAGTTCTCTTTGGAGTCTATCTCTATTGGAATTTTTTTTCATTTAAGTGCCATACATGAAACATGCTTGGGTGATCATGTCTTGAAAGAGATATGATTGACTGGGCAGAAGATTATCCCACAATAGGTTGCCATTGCTTTCTGCGATAGACTGGTTGCCAGCCAAAGCTATAGAACCCAATCTGTCCTGTTATTTAACCCATAACTGAAGGGAAGAGATGGATTAATATCTTTCCCAAGGGTATTTGCACGTAAGTGAATGCAAGGAATTCAGCCCAGAATTTGAACTCAGCTCCCCAATTCCTCGTTCTGAGTTGATATCCACTGCACCACACCAAATTTCAAGGATTCTACTTTATATATATATATAGTACTTGGCAGTATAAAAAACATAGAATATATTCATGAAAAAGACTTTTAATATATTTAATGTGTTTAACACAAACTATATATACATAGCAAAACCTTAAAAAGACATAAGAGAAAATATGACTGTATATAAAAGTAAGCTTACAACAAAACTGAATCAAAAAATTCAATCGTAAAAATATGATAATGAGCATTCGGTAAAAAATAAATTCATCCTATAAGTATTAGATTCTCCAAGCCCTCCTTCCTCATTACATGTTCCAGAAACCTCAGCTGTCTCTTCCTGATTCTAAGTATAAATTTCCGTTTCATCCCTTCCAAAACCTTGTTGTTGCTCACATATTTGATCTATGGTATCTTCAGTATCCTTCTGTTGCTTCAAGTCTTTCCTTCCTCTTTGATTAGATTGTCCAGAAAACAGATATAACATAACAGTCCACTAATCTTTTCTTTGTTTTCAATGAAATCTTCCTGTCTCTCAATACTCTGCTTAGCTTCTGAAATGCATCTTTGACTATACCAAAGCACCTTCAGATCTCAGTTTTACACTTTGTTCTTGGTCAGAACACTTCCCACTTACATTTCTGTACTGACTGGATTTTAGTATCCCAATTTTTTGGCCTCTCTTTTGGCTAATGACCATGCATTCAATTTATATAATATTGATGACCATGTATTCATTTATATAACATTTATAAAACAAACGTAGGTGAATGTATTTTTTAGCAAAAGTCACTATTTTGCCATTAAAAGCTGAGAGACTTGGGAAAGACTAACAGGTGCTTGTGATTATTAGCTATCTTCATTCAGTTACAAGTGTTGTTTTGTTAACTTCAAAGAACCACATATCTAAGTGCTTAATGTAAATAAATGGATATTTAAATTGTAGCAACAGGTGTAGCAAACATAAATGAAGGCCATTTGAACAACATAAAAGAGCATAATCACAAATACATATGAAATCTAAGCAGAGATTTAACTTCTTTATTTATTAACAGCAACTAAAACAATTAAATATTTGATATTTTTAGGTTTTTGATTTTTAAGCAGGTATTTCTACAAAATACAACCTAAGAATTGGAGATGTCAAAATAAACAAATACAGAAGTTTAAATATCTAAAAATATTTTGACAGAGGATGTGACACCAAAATCTGTAGGTGCATTGCAATGGCAAAGATGCCTTCCAAAAAACTAAGCACAGTATTAAGAAACAGGTAAAAGCGTTCTGAACTATGTAATAAGAATCAATCTATATGGCAGTGCATGTTGGATATTTTTCTTACAGATGAATAAAAAACATGAGGCAAAGGAGATGTTGCTATACAGAAGGATGCTGAGAATACCACAGACAGAGCATGTAAGCAACAAAAAAGTTTTAAAGAAACAAAAAAGAGAATTATAAAATAAGAAAATAAACAGCCATAATTTCTGGAATACACAATGAAGAAAGTGGGTCTTGAGAATAAAACACACACAGAACATACTGAAAGCAAAAGGGACTGAGTAAATAATTAAGTAACCTACTGAACAAACTTGTATAAATGAGTGGATGAACAGGATGTTAAAAAAAGACAAAAGATAGGAAGTTGTGGAGAGCTGTGATCACCAATATTTTAAGAGGACATGGCACATACATTAAGAAGAAAAGGAATAAAGATTATCCTGATTTATGAAGGTGACATAATAAATGCAAAGGTAAACATTTAGTAACGAGCTGAATTTTGATCTGAAATTTTCATTGTATGATGCTTGAATTGTGCCCAATTTTCATTCATTAATTAATTTTCATCCTTATCAATGAACTGATGTTAAAAATTAATTAATTTTTTAGGGTAGGTGTCAAGTTTTATTGTGAAAAGCAGTGGATCAATAATTTTATTTAAGAAATTACAAATATATCAGCTTAGAAAAAATACATATTTGATAATTGCAGATAGAAACATAAGTTTATAAGAAAATTTGAATGAAATTGGAGAGCTGTGTTCAAATTCCAGTTGAGTTTCATTGTATTCACTTTTGTGCAAATACCCTTGGGAAAACTATGAATCCATATCTTCTCCCTCCAGCTAGGAGTTGACTCATAAGGTAGACTGGGCTCTTCAGCCTTTGTTGTCTAGGAGACAACTTAATTCAAGACCATATGTAACCGTATAAAGCAAGTACTATACAGCTAATAAAAAATTAAGTTCATAAGAATCACAAACTCGACAGTGGTCATTTAATCAGTCGATCAATCACATGAAAGATTGTTTCCCTGGCATCCTATAACCTTTCATTAATCAAATTTATTAACATCTTCAACTTTAACATTACTTTCATCAGATAAATAAAAATAAAGTTTTTTTTTGTAGACTGTCAGAAATTATTATGTAAGTTAAGTTTTAACAACAAAATTGTTATTAAGTGAACAGTGTTGGTCAAATTTTCAATATATATATATATATATATATATATATATATATATATGTATGTGTTATGTCTTGAAGGCTGTCACAATGTGTTGAATGAAGTAAAGGAAGGTCGGGAGGTGTTTGTATGACCTGTTTAATATTTCGAGACTATAATCTCATCATCAGAATGGCAGAGAAATCCTTATAATGACCATACTTTCAGCTGCCCATCTATGAATGGCTGGCTTTTACCCTGCTGCTGTACATGTGTGTGTGTGTGTGTGTGTGTATCTGTGTGTGTCCTAGTTGTTTTTTTTTTATGGTCTAATGGTGTGTGAGCGTGAGTGTGTATGTGTGTATTCAAGTTAGGGTTTTTATTGGTCTGATGGAATCAGTTCCTAGGATCTGGGAGTTGATTTGACTTTGACTGGGTCAAAGAATATCAGTTACATTGGGGTGAAATTATTTAGAAAGTTTATATATATATATATACATAAACTTTCTAAATAATTTCGCCCCAATCAAAACAATAAAGCCAATAAGATTCAAGGGGTTACTTGTTAAAGAGTATAAGAGAGAGAGAGAGAGGATAATAAAAGAACAAGAATTAGAAGACAAAAGATATAGCATATCAATTTTTGAAGATCAAAGTTGAAACAAGGTATTGGAAGAGAGTTCCATGAGCGAGAAGTGCAATACAAGAAACCGTTAACATAGAACTTACATCTACTTATTTCAACAGTAATATGATGAGACATTGCATCCAATCAAGTCTCTGTGTTTGTGTGTTTGTTACCTATAGACTCCAAAACTGCTGAACTGATTTTCTTGAAAATTTATGCAGTTGTACGATAAGCGCCTGCGAGTGTTCTTAGCTAGGTTTTGTGTTGAGGTACCCCTGATAAATATCGAAAATCGATAATCGAAAAAATCGGGTTATAGAAGGAGTGGTCCGATTTTAATCAAATTTGATACTCTCATAGACAAAGACATAAAAAACGATATTCAGAAGTTTCAAAATGGCAGTTCTTTCAATAAGGTAGAAAATCGATAATATATATATATATAGAAAAGTCAAGATGTTTAGCCTTCAAAATTCAGTTTACGACAAAATTTGATATCGATACCAGGAAATCAAAATTTGACTTACATCTATTCATTTTTCTTTCAGCCTACGGTTTCGCTTTAACTGGAAACAGCTATTACTTTTTAGACATTAGAAATGATATTCAGAAGTTTCAAGGTTGCAGTTCTTACAATAGTGCAGAAAATCGATATATATATATATATATAAAAGGCAAGATGTGTGTGTGTGTGTTTACCTGCCTGTATGTCTGCATTTTTATCAGCCCTTTTATTTTAGTTTTTGCTTCAGGTTTGGCTCTAAGTAGGTACAATTGTAGTTCTTAGTTTCAGTCATGATACCATTTACTCAGAGGACTTATTTAACCTTCAAAATTCAGTTTATGGTGAAAAATCTTATTTGATATTGATATCAGGAAATCAAAATTTGACTTACATCCATTCATTTTTATTTCAGTCTACGGTTTCGCTTTAACTGAAAACAACTATTGCTTTTTAGTCTTTCATGCCAATGTCCAAAGAGTTTGAGCTCCAGGACCATGGATTAGTTTTAAAGCTTTCATTATACCCGAGCAACACTGGGCTATACTGCTAGTATATATATATATATATATATATATATATATATATATATATATATAAAATAAAATAAATTTTGATGTTCAATGTTGAATGATCATTTCAACATGAAATCTCTAAGAGATATTTCACATCTCATCAGCAACTACCCCATTTCAAAAGTTGCTGATGAGATGTGAAATCCCTCTTAGGAATTTCATGTTGAAATGATCATTCAACAGTTTTGAACATCGAAATTTATTTATTTTATATTAGCTCTGTAATTTTATTTACATTGAGCTCTCCACCTGTATCATTTTTTAATATTAAAATATTAATTAGGATCGGGTCTTTGGGATTTACCTTCCTACTTTTCCTTTTGGATTAATGTTATTTAATATATATAAGTAAAATAAATTTTCAATATTCAAAAATGTTGAATGAACATTTTGACATAAAATCCCAAGAGAGATTTTACATCTCCTCAGCAACCGTACATCTTTCAAAATGGAAATAAAAATAATAAAAACAGAGAAAAAAAAAAATAAAAATAAAAAAAACGGTTAAGATTTGAGAAATTTATGTCACAAAATATTTTTGCAAGTAATTCATGTCTAATTTTAGATTTTAACTTTTAGATAGAGTTGTAAGTGAAGAAATGGGAAATTTGGTTTTGTCTAGCTTACAAAGGAAAGGGGTTAGGGGTGGTGCTAAATTGAGAATAGGGTTAAACAAAATGGAAAGGGAAGTGGGAGGTAAGAAAAATAAAGACAAGGAAAGAGAAGAGAAGAATAGAAAGGAAAAAAGGGGAGAAAAAAACAAAAATTTTTCATATATATATATATATATATATATATATATATATATATATTTACTTACATTATAAAGTACTGCTAAGTTGCGTAATAAAATCTGACACCAAAAATTATTTCATAAAATCATATCTTGAAACTGTTATAACTATCAATTAATATCATCAATTTATTGCGAAAACATTGAGTGGCATAATAATCAGATGTACTTTTTATTGTTATTCTCACTTCACATATACAAGGAATAAAATTTTCTCCCCAATGTAAACAGACGAGCAAACAATTTTAAAAGAAATATGTAATGTTACATGTGCATTTATGCATGTGAAAATGTGTGTGTTTGTATATATGTTTGTTTGTGACAGATTGCACTTTTTTGTCAAGCCAAAAATGTTAGACGGTCAGCAAATAATTTTCATGTGCTGAACAATTGAAGCAGATGTCTCATAGGTTTTTAAGGAGACAAAAGGCAAAACTTCTCAGCTATCAATCCACATTCCCACTTTCTCTCACCTGCCAACAAATTGACCGTCCTTCCTGGTGAGGATGTTGCCAACTGAAAGTAGTCTCGGTCCTGACAGGTGTTAGGCATATGAGGTCGGGGAGGTATTTGGTGGTCAACCGATTTGCACCACGAGGAACTTTCAGTGTTACTGTGCAGAATATACAATGAGGAGTCATTCTATTGACATTTCATTATGAAAAGAAAGTAGCTGTCACTATACAGGGCTGATAAAAATCATTTTATCACATGATTAAGATCTGTCTGTCAGGAAGTGTAAGTGAACGGGTATGTGGATCAAAGTAGAGAGAGACGAGAAATGAAGTCAAGAAACAGCAAGTATTTTGGAAGCTTTCACAAGAATAATTCTTTGTAGTGTTGTGCATTGCTAATTAATATTCTTGTTTTTCTCACATCCTATGACCTTAATAGTTACACATACTAGTGGGTGTAATGTTTGGTGTTGGAGACAGTTGATGCTTGCTAACCATCGACTACTGTCATTGTGGATCAACAGGATGGATGATGATTAATGAGAGAGCGAAGACAAACCCTGCTAGCGTGTTTGGTGTCCCTTCTTATTCTTCCTTCTCTTCTGGATTTGCAGGGGCCGTAACCCCTGTGACATCAGAGGTTATTTCCCTTTTATTGGTCAGGACATTACCTCAGGCATGTGCTGTCAAAAATGACAGCAAAATATTTATATCGATATGACATCTAAAATGATGGCAACATATATACTGATGTACCTACTATTCAGTATCTTACATCAAGACATAAGAAAAAACAAAAAAATAATCCCAAACCCTGAGGATGACAGGAGACACAATGACCTTTATTATAATAGAGGGAATATATATATATATATATATATATATATAAAATTATTTATAAATGGAACTTTGTGCGTGCATGTGTGTGTGTCTATCCATTACCTATAGACTTTGAAATGGCTGAACCGATTTTCTTGAAAATTTACACAGTTGTACTATAAGCGTCTGTGAGTGTTCTTAGCTAGGTTTTGTGTCGAGGTACCACCGATAAATATTGAAAATCGATAATCGAAAAAATCGGGTTATAGAAGGAGTGGTCCGATTTTAATCAAATTTGATACACTCAGAGACAAAGACATAAAAAACGATATTCAGAAGTTTCAAGGTTGCAGTTCTTACAATAGTACAGAAAATGATATATCGATACCAGTAAATCAAAATTTGACTTACATACATTCATTTTTCTTTCAGTCTATGGTTTCATTTTAACTGGAAACAACTATTGCTTTTTAGTCTTTCATGCCAACGTCCAAAAAGCCTGTGCTCCAGGACTATGGATTAGTTTTAAAGCTTTCATTACACCCGAGCAATGGCGGGCTATACTGCTAGTGTGTATATATATATATATATATATATATTTCTTCCCTACTCAATGATATAACAACAGAATAACAACACTTACTGGTGTAAGGGTCCCAGCTAGCATCCAGCTGGCAAACAAAAATAAAGCTGGTTGTAACTCAATACAAACCCTGCTGTATTTACTAGGCTTCCCACGCAAGCCCGGATGTGACACATGGTCATTTTAATGTGGGAATTCCCGGCCATATAGCCGGGCCAAAAATATGTCTGTCTATTTTTACCGAGTCGTGGTTCTACCCTTCGGCGGAACCACAACTGGGTTTGTGCTCTCTGCTCGGAAGCAGAGAGCTGACAGTGTTATAGGGTTACAGAGCAGTCATCCGAAGACGACTGCTCCAATGCAAACCCTGCAAACTATAACTGGAATCAAGCTAGTATTTATACAGAAATGCTTCCACTCATTTACCAGCAGCCAATCAAAGCCCAAGCAATGAACTATCCCACTTAAGCACAATGAGATGCTCCAGGGCACCATAAATAGCTCTCTTTCTCAAGGAAGATTATTCTGGTCTCAGATTGTCCCACAACTGAGTGCTTATCTTAACAGCGTAATTACTCTACATAACTATCGCAAAAAATAAACTAATAAGACTTTTAAAGAGAAACATACAGCAGGAACTTTCATAACTGGTAGTAAAACAAAAGTGAACTGAGTTGATGCTACCTTGCAATTGTCACTCACTCTATGAGTGTGACAGGAAGGAAACATACAGCTTTCGAGATTACACTTGCTTGATCGACTCAGTCGATTAAAAACTTAATTGGGCAATTACAGTAAAAATACGCATACTTCTTTCAACCACACACTGAAAAAAATTATAGAAGTAAATCATTTTTTTATAGAAAATTGTTGAGAAAATCAGATTTGTTATTTTTTATCATCTATAAAATGCAGGCTGTAGTCAAACAAAAGAAAGAAACTACGAATTTAGTTATCTCCACTCAATTGCCAAAAAAACAGCATATCATGATGTTAAAAGGGCTCGAACTTAATAAAAACAAAGTTTAATAATTAGAATGTTTATGCTATTATTAAAAGGAAAGATCAAATTTTGTTATTTTTAAAAAATTTTAAAATCCTTTCAAACACATTCGAAATTTTAATTAAATTTTATTTTTTGTTTTCCGTCAGCAATTCACGCTATGTTTACATAGGTGACTATAAAGAAAATGGAGTCGGTTGAGTAAAATGATTTTGGGGCAAGTAAATTTTCCCTTTGCTCTCAACCACCGGTTGAGTGATTTTTTTTCAAATTTCAAAGGCTGGAAACACACACATATATATATATATATATATATATATATATTACACATATACCATTTCACTCCAAGTAAGGCAATACTGCCACTGGTGTGCAGGGGTTACAGAAGAGGAGAGTGAAGAGGAGGAAGAGGAACAGGGCATTGGAAAATGGCTAAGAGAAGAATGAAATCATTGGTGTGAAGAGAGCTGTGTGAGAGTAGAGCAGAAAGGGAGAAAAACAAGATACAGTGGGTATCAGGAAAAGGATGGGAGTCAAGGAGACAAGAAATGGCAACTGAAGTTGCTTTTAAACTATTGGAGATTGTAGTTATCAGGAAAGCATGTATATGGAAAGGAGTTCCATGGGTGGAAAGTACAAGAAAAGAAACTGAAAGATTAGAAGTTGCAGTTATATTTGATTGTTTTCACAATAAAAGGGTGGGACCTAGTTGCCAGTCTAGTAGCTTGAGTAAATTTGTGCAGAGGGGGACCAGGGATTTAAGCTCATCAGAGCAGAAGTCCTGAAAATATTTGTAAAAGAGACAGAGAGAAACTACATCTTGCTAATAAGAAAGTGACTAAAATGGTTGTTGGTTGGTTGTTTGTTTTTATGACTTATCAACCTCAGGGGGTCATTTATTGCCAACTAAGTTTTATTTATTTATTGCTGGTAATACCTTTTTCTTTCAACAATTTATTGTTGTTTTTATATAAGTTTTGTGTCTAGTAATACTTTTTTTTTTTCGAGTATCAAGATTCATTGGGATCTGTTTTTTTTTTTTAAGAGCAGGGTTCCCAAGTCTTACCCTTGTTATTTAACCCAGAACTGGAGGGAAGGGATGATTAATAATTGCCAACTAAGTTTTATTTATTTATTCCTGGTAATATCTTTTTCTTTCAACAATTTATTGTTGTTTTTATATAAGTTTTGTGTCTAGTAATGCTTTTTTCTTTTCGAGTATTAAGATTCATTGGGATTTGTTTATAAAAGCAGGGTCCCCAAGTCCTACCAATTATTTAACCCATAACTGGAGGTAACAGACAGATTGATACCTTTCCCAAGGGTACCAGTGCTTAAGTGAATGCAGGGTATTCAACTGGAATTCAAAATTGGCTCACCGATTTCTCTTTCCAAGCCAATATCCACTGCACCAAAACTCACATCCGTCACTAAACACTTACAGCACCTGGTATTCCCAAGTGGTCACCCATCTAAGTACTGACCAGGCTCAATGTTGCTTAACTTTGGTAATCGAGCGAGAACCGGTGTATTCAACGTGATATGGCTGTAAGCCGACTAGAATCGAGCTGCCAGGTTCAAATTAATTACATTGTGGATGGAGCACACAAGCAATTATAAAGAGCTAGAGAGGATGCAAACAAAAAGAAAACTCATACTTAACATCAAAAAGAGACAGATGAGGTTCCTGGGACATGTGATGAGGAAGAAGGGCCTGGAGAATTTAATACACACAGGACAGAGTGAAGGAAAGAGAGACAGGGGAAAGCAGCATGAAACATACTTGATCAACCTGAGCAAACGGATGGCAGAGAGAGGTTTGGGAGAGATACCAAGAGGAAAATATTGAGGGTGACAAGAGACATAGCCAAGTGGAAGTCCACGATCACCTACATCCTGAAGGGACACAGCACGTGAAGAAATAGTTCCTTCAAGGAGTTGATCTTAGCCGAGATCATCAAGTCAATGTGAATAATCCTTTCCTCAACTGCATACTATATAGTTCATAGTTTTTCTTTCTCCTAGACTAGTTGCCATGCAAGGCTACAGAAGCCAGTGTGTGGTGCTATTTACCCATAGCTGGGTGGGATGAGAAGAGATGCACTAATACCCTTGGGAAAGGTAGTAATACATAAGTGAATGTCATGAACTTGACTGGAACCTGTCTCTCTGATTCCTCAATCTGAGACAAAATCCACTACTTCACTGTCCCTTCAAGACACAGCTAAGCATGACCTGCCAGCTAATTTTTTTTAATAATCTGCCAATTGCTGCGCCTTCTTGGGAAAGACAGCAAAAATGTTTCCTTTTGTGTTCTCTATAGTTTGGAAATCAAAGTTTTCCTTTTCTTAGACTGGTTTTCCACTATAGAGAATTCAATTAACTCTTCTGTTTAACCCATAACTGTAGGGGAAGAAACAGAATGCAAAAAAACTAGGTGCACAAATCAATAAGTGTTTAAATCCCAATACACTAGCAGTCCTTTTTTTTTTTGCTGTATATCTATGAAAAAATCATTACAAATGAATCTACATTGCATAAATGTTGTATTCTGTATGAAATATAGGCTTTAATTCTTGACCACTGAAAATCCCTTATCTTTTTATTTTAGTAAACTTCATTGTTAGTATTTATACTATTTACATTGTTTGAACTGTTATCCTAATCTTTATTGTCATATTCATAATGTTTCAGCCATTGTATGCTCTAGCCTTCTTCAGGTGATGTACACTGGAATTTCAAACCCATTATTTATTCCACTGGGGTATATTGTTCTAGTTCCATGTGCCATGTCTTTTCTGGATATCTCAGTTTTAGTTAATTTCCTTTATTAACACAGCTCAAACTTGTTTTTATTCACCTCTGTTGTGGCCAGGTATTGAACTCAACTCTTTGGGTTAAGTTAATGAATTACTTCAACACTTTTATCCATTGGACTAAATCAAGAATTTGATAAAAATTTCCAGTTTATATTGCCTGAAGAAGGCTACAGTGTACTATGTCCAAAACATTGTGAATATGACGACAAAGATGAAGACAATCTAAAAAATGTAAATTTTTGGTTTTTTATTGATTCACCCCAGGCAAGGTAGTACTACCACTGGTGTGCAGAGGATTACAAGAGAGAAGAACAAGATACAGTGGTGGTGGGGCTGCTCGTGGAAAGGATAAGAGAAAGATGGTAATCAAAGGGATAAAAGATGGTCACTCAAGTTGCATTCATTTGTAGCTTTCTGTTGTGGAGGAATATCCTGTCTTACCCAGGAATGGGTATGGCCTAGGTTATAAGAGACTGGGGCTGGAACGAACTACAGAGTGTTCATGACTATATGAGAGTCTTTGTCATTACACGGGAGTGATCGAGAGTCTTTGTCATTATACGAGAGATCGAGAGCCATCGGCCTTAGACGAGAGTTAGACGTCACTAGACGGAAGCCTTCTTCTCAAGACGGACGCATACATCATAGACAGAGACACTGCCTTCTTACTTGCTATTCATGTTAACTGTTTGTTGGTGTACTTGTATTTGGTTTATTGTACTGAGGTATAATAAATCTCGATTTATATATCCACAGTGTTAAGAGTTATTTATTGCACTATTCTTTTTCTGTTTATCCCCTCCTGGGATACAATACTGTCTGAGAAGCAAATGTACAGAAGGGAGTTCCAAAGGTGGGAACTGCAAATAAAGAAACTGATAAAGTAGAAGAGGTGGTTATATTCAACTGTTTTCACTGAAAAAGTGTGGGACTAAGTTTACAGTCAAGTAATGTAAGTTTATGTAGGGGAGGCAGCAGGGAGATAAGCTCATCAGAAGAAGCCATGAAAATATTTGTAGAAAAGACAGAGGGAAGCCACATCTTGATGGTGAGAAAGTGGCTGAGGTCGAGCTGCCAAATCGGTATTGATTACGTTAAAAATCCTCCTTGAAATTTTGTTGAGCACATAAAAAGGATTTGCAAGAGTGCTCGGCCCGATATGGCAACAGTATTCAATGAATAAATGAATGGTAGATTTATAAATGTGCAAGATGGATTCTGACAAGAACCTTAAGATGAAAAGCAGGAGCACCCAACCAGATATGGCAACAGTATTCAATGCATAAAAGAATGGTAGATTTATATATGTGCAAAATGGATTCTGACAAGTAAGACTTCCTGGCCTGACACAGTGACCTGGCCTTCCTGTCAGTTGATGTAGCTATTGATATTGTAGTCATTTCCCTAGAGGTTGACTGTGAGAGTGAGGCTGAGGAGGTGCAGTGTATTGCTTTCTGAGAAACTAGTGTTACCCATACTGATAGGAGATAGAGTTTGTCTATAAATAGTTACAATCTCAGATATATCGATGGATGTTTCTTGTTAGTGTTGAAAATGAGAAATGTTAAGGAATTAAATGGAGGTGTAGCAATAAATTCAGTTCAAATTCATAAAGAATACCTATTTATGCCAGGTTCAAATATGATTAGTGTTAAAATATAGCTGTGATTGTTGCTTCCCTTTGACGATCAAAATCTGAAACTTCCTGATGTTGGCAACTGAGAAATTTATCCTTTACATCACAATTAGTCAGACATTTCATTAAAATATTGCTGATGTTGTAAGATTCCATATTAAATATGTTTTTAAAAATTCTAAATTTGTTTAAAAAATTATATACAAAATTATTTATTTTTAAAAAATGCATTTAAAAACAAAAATTTATTGTGAAGCATCAAATTTAAATTTTGAACCTTTTTAGAAATTATAATTTAAATTAATTTCTAAGATTAAAATTGTTTAATAAAATTACATTTAAAATTAATTATATTTAGAAATTTAAAAATTATTTAGAAAAGAGTTATGCTTAAAAGTTTAATGCTAAAAATTACTTTTAAAAAATTTAATTTAAATTTAAAATGGTCACTTTAAAAATATTTTAATTTAAAATGAAAAGTTATTTAAACATTTAAAGTTGAAATTATTTTTAAATACTAAAGTTTGATTAAAAATTTAATTATTTTAAAAATTATATTTAAATTAATTTTGTAAAATTATAACAGAAATAAATAATTGCTTGGAAATTATTTGTCAATTGGATAAAATCTGTAAAAATACAAAAGTTTTTTTTACTGCTGGAAGGATTTTAATATTTAAAAAATTTTTCCAATTTGCAACATTGGTATAAATTGCAATTTTTTTGTTTTCTTCACAAATAAAAACTAAAAGTTCTTCATAAAATAAAAATTTTTCACTCTTGAAATACTGCAAAAAGAAAAAAAGCATTTAATAATTAATGATTCCACAATTTACTTTGCATGATTGCTGAGGACTGTGAAGCAAATTGCTTTTAGCTCTTGGAAAGGAATTATCATCAATTTACTGATTGAATCTAATTTGATTGAGAGGTCCTTCCATCATGAGATGAAAGTAAACCTTTCATTCATGTTGTAACCTTGTTGGTTATTTTTGTGACCTAAAAGGTTATTGATGTATTGTGGCATTACACAGTTGTGTTGTCTTGGGTCATGATACTTCAGTTTCTTGTAGATTTGTAGTAATAGTTATTACTACGAGGCGATATTTTGGTATCTTGCTATTGGAAGATAGTTATTCGTGTATCTCATGAATAGTACTGTATTAAGAGGTTACTCCTGATAATACGTAGTATCTTCTCTTGGGAATCCTCCTGAGTAATCTACTTAAGGACTAAATTGTAATCTCTGTGAACATTGAACTCGAGTCAGTCAGTTATGTGCCATACATGATACATGCTTTGGGTGATCATGTCTCAAAAGAGACATGACTGTCTGGGCAGAAGATTATCCTGCAGTAGGTTGCCATTACTTTCTGTGGTAGACGGGTTGCTATAGAACCCAATCTGTCCTATTGCTTAGCCTATAACTAGAGGGAAGAGACAGATTAATACTTTTCCCAAGGTATTTGTGCATAAGTGAATGCAAGGAATTCAACTGGAATTCGAACTTGGCTCCCTGATTTTTTGTTCTGAGCCGACATTTACTCTACCACAACCTGCTACTTGGCTGTAAACAGTACGACTGCTATTTGTAATCTGTTTGGTTCACTTTTTTTTTAAATCATATCACCCCGAGCAAGGTGGTAACGCCACTGATGTGCTGGGGGCTACGTAAGAGTAAAAAGATTGGAAAAGAGAAAAACCAGAAACCACATCCTAAACAGAGAACAAGGGATTAGCCTCTACACCTGTTCAATAGACGTGGGTGGAGTGTGAACCGGGCGATAGTTTAGTCTACCTACTCCAATTGAAAAAAAATAAATAAATAAATAAAATAAGAAAAAAAGAGTGAAAAGATTGGAAAAGAGAAAAACCGGAAACCACATTCTAACCAGGAAACAAGGGATGAGCCTCTACACCTGTTCAATAGATGTGGGTGGAGCTAATCCAACTGTTTGATCCTCAGTTGATCCATCCAGACAGCTGTCTGGTGCTTAATATAGGTTATTTTTGTTGTCATGTGATCCCGACTTGAATAATTTATTCTTATAGTTATATTTGTTATCTGGCAATCAAGGTTCAATCACATGTGTGAGTGCTCATGCTTCTTTCTACATGACAGTTAACTATTTGACAAAACACTAGTTTCACTTTCTTCAGCTATTATAACTGAACATTATATTTGTCTATATTTCTGAGATGAAGTAGTATTTACAGTATTCAGAATATTGTCCTTGACTTTGTTGCCATTTGTATGACATTTTGGCCCATGTATGCTCCAGCCTACTTCAGGCGCTAGGAATTTCAAACCGAACCCTTTATTACAACCACTGATAGATATCATCTTCATTCCTTGTGTAAAGCCTCGATCGGAAGCCATGAGTTATCTCCCCCTAACCCTTAAGGACACATAGACATTGGTTAGTTTCTGACTTGACTCTTACAGTTCTGAGTTCAATATCAGGCTACAACAGTGGTGAACAAGTAACTTGCAAGTTTAGGAGGAGATAACTCATGACTTCCAATTGAGGCTTTACGCAAGGAATGAGGATGATATACCCCAGTGATTGTAATAAAGGGTTCGGTTCAAAATTTCTAGCACCTGAAGAAGGATGGAGCATACAATGGCCGAAATGTCATACAAATGGCAATGAAGAGAGGACAACAGTCCGAAAAATATAAATACTGTAAACTGAACATTATATCAGGAACAATAAATTTCAATGAACAACAAACACAGACAATGGTGCCAAACTTCAATGACTGATAAAATGATTGTTCAATAAAAACTCCCACATGTTCACTAAAACCTCATGTCATTTTTGATTGTACCTTCTTCCATGTGCTACATTCCTTCAGGACAAAGGTGATTATAGCTTTCCGAAATTTCTTATCCCCTGTGGTCCTTAATAGTTTTTCTCCCTTTGTCAAGCCTCCCACACACCATCTGCCATCCAATCACACAAACTCATCAGGCTTGCTGCTTTCCTCCATCTCTCTTGCCCCTCAATAAGTCCTATGAGTGTTAAATTTTCCAAGTCCCCCTTCCTCATGAGCCAAAGAAAAAGTACCATTTTCTTTTAAACTTCCTTGTTACTTATTAATTATCAGTATCTTTCTGTAGAACCATATTTGTGTTGTATCTAGTTTTCTCTTCATCTGTTGGAAGTTTCTTCTGCATTCACTGTCATATAAAAAGTGGATATCACATCGCAATCCAGCAAAGTTTTCTTTGTTTTAACAAAGTTGTTCTATGTCATTTGCTTAGGTTTTGGAATTTTGCTAACCTGATGCATGTTCAGATTTTGATCCAAATGGAAGGAAAAAACCTTATTAGACATATGTTGAGGACAACTATTTTCATGTATTGCTTAAAATATGTAGAAGGAAAAGGGAATTTAAACTAAACATGTTATATCCTCAGTTAAGGTTTTTGTAGTTAGAATTTCCAACAGAAAAATTATGGAAAAAATTGATCAGTATATTCTGTTAAGGAGTTAAATGCATTGCTTTAGAAGATAATAATCAATAACTAAGAAAAAATATGCACACAAGGCTGATTGGTTAGCATTCTGACCATGAAACTCAAGTTTCAAATCTCACCATGATCAATTAGTGAGGAATTTAACTTTTAGGTCATAGTTCCCTGGGGAAATGATTACAGTGAGAGAGATCATTGCGAAGTGTTTGAAAACTACATGATAGGGCTTGGATCAAACTATGATGAAAAACTGGGGAGACAGAAATGTTTGGAAATTGCCAGTGGTTGTATTAATGGAGAGGTAAAAGCATGTTTGTTTTGGTTGGCAATGCATCTAGAAATAGTGACTGAATTAAAATATATATATATATATATATATATATATATACTCATCCCTCAGCAGCCATGTTATTTGTGGGAATGTGTTAGACTGAAAAAAAAATTCAAATTGATGGAAATTCTCAAGTCAAACAAGTTGTGCAAACTGCTGCAGAAAGTGATTTGGAAAAAATATATATAGGATTCAGAGCGAAAAACTTTGAAACATCTAAACCAAAGCTCCACCTTTCAAGAAATTTTGATGGGCAGTCAACGACCTTAAGTAGATTTTTTGCATCAAAAATAAGAGAAGAATTCAAATTTGCACAATCAGTTCTTTAGAAAATGTACTATTTTTTAAGAATGTCTATGCAAGATACCTACTCATTGAACTCAGATCAAATCATTATATTGTGATATTTTACTGTATCTTTCTCACTTAACCAGCTTATCAATTTAAGGTCTATATTTCAGCAGATCATATTAACACTGTCATTATGGCAAACTGTTACTAGTAGAAAAGAGATCAATTCATCTTTGTCAAAGTTCTTTTTACCTAGAATATTTCAATGAGAAATAAAAGAATTAGTCTCACAATGGGCTTTTGGTCATTGTTTAAAATGATGAATTTGTTCTTGAGAAATAATTTTAACATTTTTGACATTCAAACTGTTCTTTTTAATTCAACTCCAAAAATGCCACATTACTTTTCAAACAATTTTTGTGCATTTCTAAAATGGCAGCATTTCAACAATATAAATCACAAAATCTAGTTGAATCATTCTTCTCATTTTGAAGAGTTTACCATTCTCAAAGATCACAATTCTAAATCACAGGTTTGACAATGACAACTAGTATTATCGAAAAATATGCCATGATATTAACTAAGAAGGATTGTGTATATTACTAACACCAATATATTATATTAGTTAGAATAAAAGTTTTAAGAAGATATTTTGCACGTCTTGATATTATATAACAAAAAATTCAGGGTTCCAATCACAGCAGATCTTACAACTTTCAAACTGTTTTCATTATCTTTGATATCTCTAACAGTAGAGTTGAACTTGATACTAACAGGCCAGATAGAAGGAAGAAGAGACAAGGGAAAGCAACGGATAACATATTTGAAGAGTTATCAAGGTGAATTAACTAAAATTGAAATATCCAAAAAGGCATGGCACATGAAATTAGAACAATTTGCCTCTGCAGATTAAATAAAAGGTTTGGTTTGAAATATCACCTGAAGAGGGTCAGAGCAAACAACTGTCAGTGTTTTGAATGTGACATTAAAGAGGAGGACAACAGTTCAAACAGTGTAAAAAAAGAAATCATTGACCAAGTTTGCAATCTGACACTGGTTAAAATAGTGTCATATGACAGGCATCTGTGTGTCTTGCTCACCAAAAAAATCTTCAACTCCGAGGTCAACAGCCCAATCTTTGGTATTTGAGTTTTTAAATTAATTAAATAAAAAAAAAATAATGTCCATTTTATCATAGCTTGCTAAGTACAATGTTTGATAACTTTTTAATACCATGTTACTTTCAGTATGTAGATGATCATGGCTCTCCATCCATCCCATTTTTTAATATCTGGACAATACTATATCATCTTGGTAAAGATAGTGAGGTTGTCTCACCTTGCTTTCTTCATAGTTTTGAAAGAGATTAGTCTTTCAATTAGACTAATCACCATCTAAGGCTAGAGAACTCAATCTGGTGTTTAAGATTGACGACTTTCTTATTTGTGTGAAAAGAGGAAAATGATCAAATCATTGTCAAATTTTCACATAATCTTAACCAAAAAATTTGGAAGAAAACATGGAAGAATATTAAAAATAATGGTTGCTGGACTTGAGAAATCTAATTTAAAAAAAAACTGTTTTATGAAAAAGATTTTATAAATTGAAGCACTCGGTAACACTATTCAATGAATGTTTCTTTTATGGACACAACTAATTTCACCTTTACTCATACCCTTTTGCAAAAAAGCTAAACCTGATTGGATAAAATATACAAATTAGATATACCTGATTGGATACAAAAAAGTTTCCAGGATTCTTTTTCTTATAATTTTTACCTAATTTTGTTACTCGTCTTGTTGGCTGTTTGTAACTGATTCAGAAAAATCCTCTATCGTTTGTCCGACTACAGTTGACCTTTTTTTTTTAGTCTTTGGCAAGAAGCATTAGTATTGTTTATAAAAAGAGAACCACAAATAGTGAAGTGTTGATATTAATATATTTACTCAATACACCAGAATAACTGAAAATGTTCAAAGTAAAAATTTGAATGCAGAAGAAAAAAAATTAAGTTCATGTTTTTGCAAAGTACTGAAAAGTTGCATCCAAACAAACATAGGATAGACAGAGGGAGTTTGGAAAGATAAGCAAGTAATCCAAAAAGAAAGCTAGTATATATTTCTATCATTTAGAAATCTGATTTTATAAACACAACAAATGGTATAAGTCAAGAATATTCTCTTGGTTTGGAGGCAAATAAGTTGTTAATGAGATACAATTTAAATATATGATGTTAGTGTGAAATAACTAACTTAGTGAGGAGACTAAATTTAATAATAGAATTAACAGTAAACCCAGTTGAAGGACTGCACTCTTAGCCTTGGTTGTCAACCAGCAGAGGTGAAATATTATGAATTTCAAATCACAGAAAAACCACACTATTAATTTTCCAAAGAAGTTCAGTCAAGTCACTGATGATTAAGAAAAGAAATCTGTGTAGAAATTTAAAAGCCAATGTTCTACAGAGACATGGCATTTAAAAACTGAAAAAATATTGGCTATATTATTCTTAATATTGTCTTTGCTTCTATTGTTGTTTCTTAAAGAAAATTTAAACAAAGCATATTTGTGTACCAAAAACTATCTCTTGGTTATTATAAAAAAATTTAAAAAAATGTTACAAATATCTTTCTTTGCAGAGATATATTCTAAGCTTGTTTTGTTTAAAAAAAAAATTTACATATAAAAAATCCAGAAATATAAAATAATGCATATTGAAAGCTGGTGATAATAAAACTGTGGTTGGTGTAAAATAACCTAGCAAAATTTTATACTAGTAATAAATGTTTATTTCTCACTGACTAGCATCATCAGGAACAAATTGAAAACTGATCACTGCAATAGATCATCCTCATCTTTGTTTAATGTTCATATCCATGCTAACTGGGTTGTACGGAGTGGGGGAGTGTTCATGATGGTTCTGGAATTGAACCATCATGAAATATTGGAGTGAGTTTTACAGCTGTATGCCCTTACTGACCCCAACCAGCTTAGAAGACTGGAAACTCAGTGCTTTTATCAAGATGCCATCAATTTATATATCAGTGTGTGTGTAGAAAAGTGAAAGAACACGTAGATTAAAAACCCACTGTTCAAGCATTTACTTTTATAAAGAGTGCTCAATAGAGAGTAGAGCTTAATACTGTAATTTTGTTATTTCAATGGTTTATAAAAGCACTACACAAAAACTTTCATGTTTCAGAACAAAACTGTTCCTCTTCAGATGATATGTTAAAATAAATGTTGAATTTCTGGTTATTTAGAAAATTAGGGAGTGGTTGTTTGGGGAAATGCATTTAGGTATGTCAAAAGTGTTCAATCAAGATTTGGAGTGATGTGACCATGAAGATTTTAAAAATTTGGGTCATGGAAGGGGGCAGGATGGCTTAGATCTAGACATGTCACTTTTTAATTTTGTCTGGGTAAGATACTGTTGCGGAGTAGTTTTTGCACTGAAGGTTATAATCGTGATATGTCAGTTGCTAATTGACTTAATGTACCCAAAATGTTAGGAACTTTGTAATCTTCCACTGAAAGCTGACTCCTTAGTATTCAGCTAACTGCTGACTAATATCAACTGCCTAGTAGTTCTACTGAACTCCCAAGAACTTCCTGTTAACTCTTATTAATATAGGAGGGAGAGTCCATTATCTGAGGAATAGGTGTGTTTCCTCATAAGAGATTCATAGCGGGACCTTAGATTTTTTTAAAGATTAGACAGTAATTTTAATCAGGAGATTGGGTTTTAGGGTTTTTTTTTATTGAACAATAGATTTTTTTTACTACTATTTATGAGTATAGGTCAGAATTAGGATTAAATAATTGTGGTATACTTAGTTATATTGTATTAAGAACAACAATTTAGTATTGTGTGGGTCATTTTATTTTATTAAAATAATATTCATTTTTTTTTTATGTTACAGTATAAGTTATAATGGAAACAGTAATTAATTAAATTTTAAAGAAAATTATCTTATCTGAGTAAGGTATTTAGTGAGACCACATAATACTTAAACAGGTAAATAATTTTTAACAGCAAGTTGGATTTTTTAAAAAATTTACTTCATGAGTAAAAGGGCTGAAATGTTTATGTTATAATTATGATTAAATAATTATGGTATATTAAAGTATATTGTAGTTAGGGAAACTAGTTTAGCATTGTGTGGGCCTTTTATTTAGTAAAATTATTAATTTTAAGTTATAATAGAGTATAAGTTATAAATGAAACATTATATATATAAAAAATATACTAAAATGGTGTTCGAAATATAAACCAGGTAGTAAATTCTGTAATTTATGCGGGGAGGAAAAACTAGCTATTGCATTATTTGAACCCACACAGGATTTACTTAATTCTAAATCCGAAATCCTACATAAATGCAGGCATATGAAAAATTGCCTACTGAATTAGCCTATCACTTAGTTGTTCTCTTTCACATTTTTTATTTATTTACTTTTTTTTTTTTAATAATAATAAAGTGATTGTTTTCCCCCCTTCTTGTGTGTTGGTGTCTTCTTTGTTTTGAATTCTAGAACCTCTATATTTGCTACTTTAAATCTTTGTTGTTAGCCAGTTTACCCTGAAGAACCGTAGATTTTCTGAACAAGAATAAAGATCAAAATATTACAATCTTCTTTATGCAGAAGTGGGCAATCATTGACCTGCACCTACCCCTAGTTGCTCTTAATACTTTTTGTCTTGATATTCCTTTCCAAACCTGCCATCCACTTGCTAAAGTCCATCAAGTATGTATTGTACTGCTTTACCCTGTCTCTCTTTCATTCTGTCCCATGAGTATTAGATTCTCCAAGCCCTCCTTCCTCATTATGTGTCCAAGAAACTTCAGCTGTCTCTTCCTGATGTTAAGTATAAGTTTCCTTTTCATTTGCATCCTCTCCAAAACCTTGTTGCTGCTCATGTTCAGTCGATGGTATCCTCAGCATCCTTCTGTAGAATCAAACTCCTGTTACTTCAAATCTCTCTTTCATCTTGTCCAGCATTCACAACCACATCAGTCAGTTAAGTGCCATACGTGATACACGCGTGGGTGATCATGTCTCAAAAGAGACATGACTGACTGGGCAGTTGATTATCATGCAGTAGGCTGCCATTGCTTTCTGTGGTAGATTGATTGCCAGCCAAAGCTATAGAACCCAGTCTGTCCTGTCATTTAACCAATAACTGGAGGGAAGATATGGATTAATACCTTTCCAAGGGGTATTTGTGCATAAGTAAATGCAAGGAATTCAACTGGAATTCGAACTTGACTGCCCGATTTCTTGTTCCGAGCTGATATCCACTGCACTACAACGCACATCCCCATACCATATAGGAGGACAAATATTATGTAATGTTCAATACTCTTTTCTTTGTTTCCAACAAAGTAAAAATCTTCAATTTTTAATGACAACAATAACAATGTGCCCAACACTGAACATTTGCCTACAACTGATAGCACAGCTATAATTCAAATATGAAAGAGTTATACATTCTAGAAATTGGGCTCAGCAGTTTTTGACAATCTTGTTTAAAGGAAGAACAATATTGCTACTAGTATTTTTAATCACAATTTTTAAACATTTTTATCAGGATAAATCTTTAACCAAAATCTTTTCAAAGTTTTTTGTTGCGAAGAAATAACAATGAGACAAGTTAATGTAAATTTTTAAGTGTGCAGGTTGTGAGAATGAACAATGGTATAACAGTTGTAGTGAGACGAGTTACAACTTACTGTAAATGAGGATGCAGTTTTTAAAAATTTCAAAAGAAATGACTTTCACATGTGCAGTTACAGTGGTCATTGTAATATATATATATATATATATATATGTTTGGGTTTCTTTGAATATATATATATATATATATATATATATATATATATATATATATATTCAAAGAAACCCAAACATAAAACCACGAATCTGTTTACCTGAAGAGAGTCAAATTGAAACAGGTGTAGCACATCATGAACAATTAATACTTCATAACTTGTATAAATACCAAAATAATAAACATACACTTTAAAGGAAACGTTCACGGCTTCTCACACTTTTTATTCTGTACTAACTTCTCTCGTTGGAACAACCCTATTTCTTTATTCAATATATATATATATATATTTATTACAACGACCAATGTAACCCAAAAATAAAGAGAAAAATTAACATTATATTTATAAGTATACACATAACTACAAAAGACTTACAGTCATATAATATAAAAAATTAAAAAAAAATAAATAAAAGAAACAGATTCCCATACAATTAACAAAGTTAAGCATCATCAAGCCTGGTCAGTACCAGCTTAAGAATAACAGGTGCTATAAGCAGAATGTGCATAAAGAGTAATGAAAAATTGCTCAAAATTGGTAATCATAGAGCAGAGTTCCAATTTTTATTGTGTTTCTTATATTCATTTATGTGCAAATACCATTGAGAAAGGTAAGAATCCACCTCTTCTTACCCTCTACTATGGGTTAATTAATAAAACTTGTATCACTAAACCATTTTTATCTCAAATAACAAAACAAACAAAAACTATTACAATCTAAATACATTTTCTGGCTTTAATTAACCTGTAAAGGATTGATAAGCAATAGAAAATTAATAAATCTAGCCTCACTAAAAAAAAATAGCTCCAAATTGAAAGAAAAATATTTATGAGATTAATGATAGTGTGTGTGTTGTGGTGCAGTGGATATCGGCTTGGAACGCCAACTTGAGAGCAGAGTTCGAATTCCAGTTGATTTTCCTGCATTCACTTATGCACAAATACCCTTGGGAAAGGTATTAATTCATCTCTTCCCCTCCAGTTATGGGTTAAATAATGAGATTGGATTCTATAGCCATGGCTGGCAACTAGTCTACCACAGAAAGCAATGGCAACCTACTGCGGGATTATCTTCTGCCCAGTCTGTCATGTCTCTTTTGAGACATGCGCACTCAAAGCATGTATCACACATGGTACTTAACTGACTGATAGTGCGTGCTGTCCACATAGTTGGTTTGAAATTAGGTACTTGGTTTACCATACAACTACGTCCCTCTGAAGAAGAAGAAGAATGGGTATATCTTCTATCTAATACATATAAAAGCAAAATGAAGAGGAAAAAGATTTATGTCCCTCCTTTTTATAGTTCTGAATAGTGGTGTTAAGAAAAGTCCATCTGAAGATTGTGTAGAGTATTCCCTACAATACCATATTTTTGCTCTCATATAATGATGGCCAGTGAACTAAAACTCTTTGGAAATTAATGACATTAGTGGTTTTAAGTCTTTCTGCCAACAGAAATGTAGAAAAAGCAAGCATGTTGAAAGCTTATTGCAGGAATAATTCTGAAGCTTTATTTACAAGAACCAATACAAAAAAGATGGCATCATGTATTCTGAAATAAAAATAATATAGCCCTCCACATCTTCCTGTTCCTTGTTGCTTTTATTATATTTTGTCCTATTATTTCTCCCAAACACTGCTCTCCCATTTGTTTAAGCCCATCAAGTATGTCACATGCTGTTTTCTAATGTCTCTCTTTTCCTCCATCTACCCTATGAGTATCATATTCCACTAGCCTTCCTTCCTCATTACTTGTCCCAGAAATTTTCCAGATGTTAAGTGAAAGAAATTATACAACAGAAAATATAAAAAATATGAATCATGCATTTAAGAAAATTTTTTGAGCAGTGCAGATATTATTTAAAATGCTGATATCTGAATTTATAACAACAAAGTTCTTTTGATAAAATTAAATACATGTGTTGCTTCTAGCAAAGTGAATTATGGTAAAATTTAAAGTTATTATGAACAATGCATGTTACTCCTATTGTCATTACAAAACATTGTTTTCATGCTATATTCAAATATCTTAATGAAATATGTAGCTCAAGGTGTATGTAGTGAATGTAGCAAAACCAAGTCTTACAAAAGCCAGTGGAAGGCGCTTCTCAAAGAAGTGTTTGAAAAACATTGATTTATCTCATTGATGAGTAGAAATAGATAAACAGGGTTGATGAGGTTACTAACTATTTTGTGAACAAATATGCCCATTAGCTGGTGAAACTTTAATTCTTCAGATAATAAAATGCTTGTTTCTTTTAAAATCTTAAATAAGTTGGGTATGTGCATTGTGATAGAGGACATGCTTGTGGTGTGGTGGATATCGGTTCGGAATGACAAATTAGGGAGCTGAGTTCAACTTCCAGTTGAATTCATTGCATTCACTTATGTACAAATATCGTTGGGAAAGATATTAATCTATCTCTTTCCTCCAGTTATGGGTTAAACAATAGGATAGATTGGATTCTATAGCCTTGGCTGGCAACCAGTCTACTGCAGAAAGTATTGGCAACCTACTGCGGGATAATCTTCTGCCCAGTCAGTCAGGTCTCTTTCAAGATATGATCGCCCAAAGCATGTATCATGTATGTCACTTAACTGACTGAATTGTGAGTTCAATCCCTGGACCAGTTAATACACAATCAGACACGGCAGAAACAGTCAGTCAGTCAGTTAAGTGCCATACGTGAAACACGTTTGGGCGACCATGTCTCGAAAGAGACATGACTGACTGGGCAGAAGATTATCCCGCAGTAGTATGCCATTGCTTTCTGCAGTAGACTGGTTGCCGACCAAGGTTATAGAACCCAATCTGTCCTGCTATTTAACCCATAACTGGAAGGAAGAGACGGATTAATACCTTTCCCAAGGATATTTGCGCATAAGTGAATACAATGAATTCAACTGGAATTCGAACTCGGCTCCCCGCTTTCGTTCCGAGCCGATATCCACTGTACCACAACGCACATCCGGCAGAAACAGGGCCAGCAATAAAAGCTGAAGTAAAAAGAACAGTATATTCAGAGACATGGACAGTGGAATAAGAACAATCTATCCATACAAATCTAATTAAAGTGTTCATTTTGAAATTTCCTCAAGGTTATCTAAGTCAACAGATAACTGAATAAGGATTCACAAGATTGGAATTAACGAAACAATTTTTTATTATGTAGATGATTGGAGAGACCTTATTTTTCAGACTATACTGTTAAACCTTTGTTGCATATTGGTTACAATTGTAACCAATATTCAACAAAGTGTTAAGCATTAAAACTTTCTTGGCTTTTACAGAGCTAAAAATTATCCTTATTTAATTATTATTATTTAAATAATTATTATTTAAAAATTATCCTTATTTAAAAAAATATTCTGACAGTATATCAAAGAATAGGATAGCAGATGTTTCTTAAAAAAAAAATCACATTTTGCTTTCTCAGGTCCTTTTTTTTTCTTGCCAGTGGATCTGGTTACAATAGCATCTAACAATGAGCATAGGGAAATGATCTTCTGGGACGTATTTGAAATGGAATTGAGATATCAAATTCAGTTAAAACCAAACAAAATAGATAACTAATGCAGTGGAAGACAAGTGCAATATGCAAGCATCCAAAAATATCAGAAATAAAGTGAATATTTAATATTTAGTTATTCCCCATCAAAATTTTCCTTTAAACTAAATGATGATATACTATTTACTGTCAACATAAATACATGATGTACATTCCCTAAATTGTTATGAAGACCATTGTATGCGTGTGCATATATATATATATATATATATCCGAGTGGGTACAGAATGAAGAAATAATTTTTTCCATCCAAAACATTAATTTAAAACAGTGCTCGATATATGATGCATAGAGCTGTGAATATTTATTATAAATTATGTTTTAGAACATGTTCATTATTTTTTAATATATGTCCTTGACAAACATATGTTTGTTTCAACATTGAGCACCCAACATTGAAACAATATATGACTGCCGACGAAAACAGATAAAATGCAACCGCAACTTCTACTCCAACAGCTTCTTTTCTCGCACTTCCCGACTGTGGAATTCCCTTCCACATGATTGCTTCCCCGATGGCTACAATCTCCAGGAGTTTAAATGTAAGGTCAATAGACACCTCCTAACACACTAACTTGTTCCCATTCTTTCAAACACTCTTCCCATCTGCCCAACCATCATCCTCGGTATCCTTACCCATCTATCACCTTCCTTCTGACATTTCCTATATCTAACCACTCCTTCTCTTAACCTTCCCCTATGTAGCCCCATGCGCAATAGTGGCAGTGGAATGCCTTGCTTGGGGTGAAATGATTAAAAAAAAAAGATTCATTTTTTTTATTATACTTACTTTTAGAAATAAACTATACTTAAAGATTTTGCTACATTTATTTTTTTTTTTTTACCAAATTAAAGATGAAAATTCCAAATCTATAGTAGGAATTGTTTAAGCCTAACAGGATTTTGTATTGAGTAAATTTTTCACGTCATTGTTGTATTGCTGAAGATGAGACAATACATAGAGAAAGTGTACTGCAGTATTATTCAGCACAATATTCAGTGCTAAATATATATACACAGAACAATACAATAGTTACAATAACAGACGAAACAGAAGTTAAAACACAAAGAGGGGTTTAGATTGCAATAGTTACTAAAGTAATCAGTCCGAATAACACTTTAATATTATGTCTTGAATACTCCTATTCTTTACTTAAACCATTTTAACCATGGACCATTTCATTGTTGAGAGTGCTGCAGAGGTGTCAGCTACTCTACAACAGCCATACAATTAGTGCTTAGACATTTTAGAAATTTCTTGCTTTTTATCAAGCAGAAAATTAGCCCCTTTTAATAAACATGATAAAAACTTATCAAAGAATAGGATGCTGAACATCTATCTACATCTAAACTTATTTATAAATTGAAATTTGTCTCTGTATGTGTGTGTGTGTCTGTATCCATTACCTATAGACTCCGAAATGGCTGAACCGATTTTCTTGAAAATGTACACAGTTGTACTATAAGTGTCTGCAAGTGTTCTTAGCTAGGTTTTGTGTCGAGGTATCCCCAATAAATATCAAAAATCGATAATCGAAAAAAATCGGGTTATAGAAGGAGTGGTCTGATTTTAATCAAATTTGATACACTCATAGACAAAGACATAAGAAACGATATTCAGAAGTTTCAAGGTTGCAGTTCTTACAATAGTGCAGAAAATTTGATATCGATACCAGGAAATCAAAATTTGACTTACATCCATTCATTTTTCTTTCAGTCTATGGTTTTGCTTAAACTGGAAACGACGATTGCTTTTTAGTCTTTCGTGCCAATTTCCAAAGAGTCTGAGCTCCAGAAGCATGGATTAGTTTTAAAGCTTTCATTACACCCGAGCAACGCCGGGGTATACTGCTAGTCTATATATAAAATTCTGTGACTTCTGTCCATCAATCACACCCTCTAAAATAGTCATACATTGATCAATCAAAACCATATTTTGGAAAGAAGTCCAAACAGTTAAGTGGGTACAAAAAACAATTAGTTTTACTTGGGTGTCTGAAAACTGTGAAGTTGGATTTTGTCAAAGTATTTTTCCGAATAAATCTGCTCATTCAAATTTCATTGATTGGTTTGTAAATTTGAATGAAACAGTTTGAAATTTCAATGAAAAATGTTAATGATAGCTTCAACAATACTAAATACTTTGAGGATTTCAATATGTGTCATCATGTTGCAAGAACATTTTAGTTTCTTAAAATTAGATTCGTTTTCTCACTGTGAACAGCAATCATGTTTCAGTAATCTATGAAGACATGTCAGATGAAATTAAGGTATCAAAACTTGTTCAACTCAAATAGGCTGTATAAGTACTGCAATGGGATAATTTCGGATACTATTGTTGATCAATGGCCTAATTTATGAAAGCAATTAAAAATTTAAGATGAAATAAAATATTAGTCATAAATAAAAAATCTAACAAGGCTTTCAAAGTAAGCCTGGCTGCTGCTCTTCAAAAGGAACTCTAGTCTGTGAATGAATGGGGTAATAAATGGTTTGTATATTTTAATGCTCTAAAATGAAGTTGTTCCCCTTAGAGAAACTTTCTTGCTTAAAATTAGAATTGATGACACTAATTACCTAGAGAGCAACACACTGCGCCTCCTCAGCCTCACTCACTCAAATGATCTCAAATGGAATGACTACAATGAATCCATAGCTACAGCTATTGCTAGGAAGGTTGGGTCACTGTATTAGGCCAGTAAGTTTTTCTTGTCAGAATCCATTTTGCACATTTATAAATCTACTATTCATTAAATATATATGGCCATATTTCATTGGGTGCTTCTGCTATTCATCTTGAAGTTCTCGACAAAATCTAAAAAAGGATCTGCAATATAATTGATCCTGACTTGGTGGTCGACCTTTAGTAACTTTCTCATTGATGCGATGTGGCTTCCCTCTGCCTTTTCTACAAGTATTTTCATAGAAATTGCTCTGATGAGCTTTTTTCCTTGGTTCTTTGACTGCATGTATTTACATGTACAAGAATATTGGTATTTAGGTCCCACCCTTTTGCCATCAAAATAGTTAAATGTAACTGCCTCTTTTAACCTAAGTTTCTATTCTCACACTTCCCATTTGTGGAACTTCCTTCTGTTTGCTTCACTGATATGTAGCAATCAAAATTTAAAATTAAAGTCAACTGCCATTTTTTGCTTTGACATCTTGTGAGGAAACCATGGACTAAGTATGTGAGTCATGATGAAGTGTTGAAGAGGATGTAAACGAGAAAAAAACTTATACTTAACATCAGAAAAAGGCAGCTGACGTTCCTGGGACAAGTAATGAAGAAAGAAGGCCTAGAGAATCTAATACTCACATGATGCATAGAAAGAAAGAGAGACAGGGGAAAGCAGCGTGAAACCTACTTGATAAGTCTGAGCAAATGGATGGCAGAACAGGGTTTGGGAGAGATACCAAGAGGAAAAATATTGAGAGCGACAAGAGACAGGGTCAAATGTAAGTCCATGATTACCTACATCCTGAAGGAATATGGCACATGAAGAACTTCTTGCACACCAGTGGAAGTCCTGATTTGTTTGCGGTAAAATAAAAAAATAAAAAAATTATGATGTACAATTTTACATTTAAATAATTTTATCTAATTCCTTAAAAATAATAAGTCAAAGTCTTCACCATACATGAAGAATTTGTTAGTCAACATACACAAAGAAAATTGAAGAATTTGATTTGGGGAATATCTAGTACACAATGTACTTGCTGACCTTTCTATAAGATATTTGAGATTTCTGAAACTTCAAATTTATTTCATGTGTTAGTTATTTTCTCTCATCAATTTTGAGTGACCAATCTGCTCTATGATCCTTCTGTGTAAATCAAAAGGGCATGCCGATTATAAACATGATCGGTCAACCAATATCAATAGTAATGTACCAGGTTTATTATCTCTACACAGCCCAGGCATACTTGACCTTTTACTTTAAGTTCAAAGTTTGGAATATTGCTTATGAAGTCTTAGAAGTCTTTTAGAAATTAAACTGAGCAGTAGTAAATCATTATGGTTTATGTGCCAGAAAATGTTAAATAAGTACAAGACAAAATAAGTTAATTAAATGACTTATGGTTTTTTTTTAAAAAATGTCTGTGAGCATTCTTACAGATTATGGTTTGAGAAAAAAAATCATTTTCTTATACAATGATAATAATAAATGCATAAAAATTATTATACCCTGATTGACATCACAAGTTCAGTCATTTTCTCACTGATGTGATGTGGCTTTCCTCTGTCTTTTCTATAATATTTTCATAACAACTGGTCTGACAAGCATTCTTCCTGGTGCCTTGACCACATGAATTTAAGCGTGCTACTAGATTGGCATTTCGGTCCCACCCTTTTACAATTGTCATAGTTAAATGTAACTACCACTTCTACTCCATCAGTTTCTTTTCTCACAATTCCTGCCTATTAAACTCCCTTTCATTTACCTACTTCACTGAGAGCTACAATCTAAAAGTTTAAATGCAATGTCAGTTGCCATCTATCATGAACCCAGTTCATTTTTATCTTTTCTTCAATACCTACCTCATTTATCTCTGTAACCCACATCTGAGGATGTATGTTGTCGTGCAGTGGATATGGGCTTGGAACAAGAAATTGGAGAGCAGAGTTCAAATTCTAATTGAATTTGTTGCATTTACTTACGTGCAAATACCCTTGGAAAAGGTATTGATTCATTTCTTCTCTCTCCAACTCTAGCAGAGCTGATTGGGTTCTATAGCCTTGGTTGGCAACCAGTCTACCACAGAAAGTAATGGCAACCTGATGTGGTAAATATTCTGACCAGTCAGTCATGTCTTTTTGGAGACATGATCACCCAATCGTGTATCACATATAGCACATAACTGATTGAACTTCCTCCCCCTTATGTACTAGTGGTTGTCCTACCTTGCTTGGGGTGAAATGATTAAAAAGAAGATTGACTGTCATCAGTAATTGGCAAGGTTCAAAGACATTTACACATTGTGGTGGGGATAACTTATTCCTTGTCCCCAGATTCTTTTCCATAGATGCAACATTGCGAGCTAATCAGGACCTTTAAAGTAAATATTCAGATGAGCTCTATTTTTACTGTCACTGGCTCAGATCTTTACCATATCCACAGGGTTAAATCACTCTTAATTTATATGTATTCTATTGGCAAGAAAGATATTCCACATCAAATGCTTCTTCCCAAAGATTGCTACTTTGTTGAACAGGCTCTCTCATGGATGCTTTGTTGAAACCGCAATTTTTAACCTCTTCAAGTCTAGAGCCAATCATTATCTATTCACTTTATCTTCATATACCCTTGCGAAAATTAGCTGAAACAACTGTTTTACTTTTCTTTCTTTCACCATACAGTAAGTTTTAGACACACTGGTGTGACAGGGTGTAATCGATTTCTCTTTTTTTCTCAGATTAGGTCATTTGCAGTGGTGTAATATGAATCTATTTTCAGGGTATATGATAAAATTTGTTTGGCCTTGAAAAATATTGTGTTATCTATGATTGCCTAAGAATTTTATTATGCTCAGACACTACTGTTCCAACTGTCGATTAGTTGTCCTACGGCTATTGTCTGCAATGAATGTTACTCCAAGAAAGCATATGGAAATAGTAATGCTGTAGGAACACACTGCCAAGCCTTACAGAGAGATCACAGAGACTTCAACTGTCAGTTGTGTCATTAAGACGAAGAAACAAACTGAATCCATCAGTCCAAAATGTAAAGAAAAATGCAGTCATTGCAGGTAAATGAGAAAAACAATGCCAAGAGACAATGCATACAGGATCAGAGAAGGTGAAAAATCCTAGGAAGATATTTGTTTTGTTATAAGTAATTTGCACAAGGGTGTAATGTTCACTTCCTACAATTACATTCTCACTATCTACTTCATTCAATAACCTGCTGCCTTGAGTGGCTCTAAGGTCTTGTCTTAGGTGAATTTTAGTAAAAGTAAAAATAAAAAATTGAGTGACAACTTGGAAAAACACTGTCCTTTAAAAGGACTTCTTCAGACAAGTAATGACTTTATTGCTGGAATCTTATGTACATGGGATTGGGGAAAAATATATTGTATGCCGATTACAATTTAGTCTGCATCTGGCACAAAGGCTTCTGATTGGAAGATTCAAGGTTTTGGTGAGCATGGAGCCACCTCTTAATTGTTGTTGTTCCTAGGTCTACCCTGACTCGAAGTGGTAGCACCTGTTAGGGTTCCAGCTATGAGCAATTAGTGATCCCCTGTTATAGTGGAACATCCTGCCATCCCCAAGAATAGAATGCTCTACTTTATAAAAGATGGTAATGAACGGTACGACGAATGGAAAAAGGTCTTAGGCAAAGGCATTCACTATTCGATAGTTGATCCCGCTCCAACACGTGGCTTGACTATATGTGTATTATTGTTAATTGTACCTTAGTACAATAAATCTGTATTTCTTATTCCTGGGGTGGAATTCCATTCTTCAACTGATCAGCTTATACAGTATTCCTTTTCAGGATATATCAATACCCAAAGTAAAACAGAATGAGTGTATAAAAATATATTCTTATAGTAAAGATACCAGCAATGCATTATTATATGAAAAAATACCACATACTTTTATAGGATGAGCATGGTAGTGCGATGAATATGGATTTAGAATGAGAAATCAGAGAGCCAAGTTCAAATTTCAGTTAAATTCATGGCATTCACTTAACCGCAAATACCCTTGAAAAAAGTATTAATCTGTCTCTTCTCCCTCTAGCCATAGCTTAAGTAGCAGGACAGATTGGCTTCTATAGCCTTGTTTGGCAACCAGTCTACTGCAGAAAATAATGGCAACATACTTCAAGAAAATCTCAAAAGAGACATGACTGCCCAATCATGTATGGCACTTAACTGACTGATACCTATTTATAGTAAAATTACCTACATTATATCTGTAGTGTAAGGCATATAACTGTATTCAGAATATAGTTAAATTAAAATTTTAAAAATTTATTCAAAATATTTAGATTTCAGTATCAAATAACCAAAAGAGGTTGATAGGCTGCTAAACAAAATCATCCAATTAACCAATTACAATTCTACATCAAGAAATGCTAAATTTATACTGATATTAGCTTGCAATTTTAATCTTTAGTATCCAGTTTATCTAAATACATAATCTTTCTGACATCATTTAGCTTTTTAATATATTGACATATGTCTTATATCATTGCTTTCCTAGTCTAAAGTCCATGACCAGAGCTGACAGTTCCCATGATAGAGTCAACAGTCAATTACCTCTGACAAAAGTGAGCCTTCAAGTTAGAGAAATTCAGCATTGCTTTGATTGGAAGAAGGTTTGCCACCACTAGATCTACTTCCCCAATGAATGAATACCGCTCTGGCTTTCAACCCAGGTGGGTGGAAACAAAACTAGTCAGCTCTTCAGCTGTGCAGAGACTCTACAATCTCAATTGGTCATAAGGGATTGAAGGTGATGATATCCAAAAAGTTTTAAAAGACCATATTGAATAATTTTAAGTCAAGTACAAACATCTCCTGCATATCATCATACCATCATTTTGATTGTATATATTTACTTCATTTGCCAATTATCATATCCTTTGAGTGAATTTGATGATAACCTGGGGAAGGAGAAGATCTTCCTGATTTACTTGCCCAAGACACACTATACATGAATCAATACCTATCCAACTTTCAACCTAGATATATGAGGGAATTGGGTAGGTGCTTACCTGTGTATTGATTCTACAATCCAGCTTGGTCATAATGATGATATCATCTGACATAAGGTTACAATTAAGTGGCACTTAATGAAGATTAAATCTGTTAGCAATAACTTAATCTAATCTGCTTTCACCATCTAATGGCCATTTACTCATTCCCAAGAACACCTATTTCCTATGGTAGCTAGCCAACCTTTGTTGCAGATTCCTGCTCAGGCACATTAGTTTTTGTTAAACACCCACAAAGCTCATCTATGGCTTATACTGTAACTATTTTTTTTAAAATTATTTCACTCTAATCAAGGCAAGACCACCACTAGCGTGCAGGGGTTACAGTGAGAGAAAATCACTGGATACAGTGATCTCAAAGAAAGGATAAAAGATAAATAGAATTCAAGAAGGTAAAAGATGGCAATTGATTTTGCATTTAAATGTTTGAAGATTGTAGCTATCAAGAGAGCAAGTCAATGAAAGTTAATTCTACAGATGGGAAATGTGAGAAAAGAAAGTGTTTGAGTAGAAGTGGCAATTACATTTAAATATTTAAAAAAGGGTGGGACCTAGTTGCAAACCTAGTAGCTTAATGAAATTTATGTGGTTAGAGCACTCAGGCAAAAAGCTTGTCAGAGCAATTGCCAGAAATTAATTCTAGAAAAGACAGAGGGAAGTCATGTCATATCAGTGAGAAAGGGACTGGAGACGAGATGCAAAGTCATGACCAATTCAGTCAGTTAAGTGCCATATATGATACATACATTGGGTGATCATGCCTTGAAAGAGACATTACTGATTGGGCAGAAGATTATCCTACAGTAGGTTGCCATTGCTTTCTGCAGTAGACTGGTTGCCAGCCAAGGCTATAGAACCCAATCTGTCCTATTATTTAACCCACAACTGAAGGGAAGAGATGGATTAATACCTTTCCTAAAGGTATTTGTGTGCATGTGAATGCAAGGAATTAAACTGAAATTCAAACTCAGCTACCCAATTTGTTGTTTCGAGTTGATATGCACTGCTCCACAACACACATCCAGGACCAATTACATTTCAAATATTTCTTTGGATTTATTGAGAACCTTGAAATGAACAGCAGCTCCAGTCAACCGGATATGGCGACAGTTTTCAATGCACAGATGAATGGTAGATTTATAAATGTGCAAGATATATTTGAACAAGAAAAACTTTCTATTCCAACACAGTGACACAACTTTCCTAGCAACCTTAGTTTCTGGGGAGAGGGTGAAACTGGGCTTGATCAAGTCAAGCATACCCAAGCCTCAGTCATGCTTTGTGATTTTATACTAGCACAAACATTGTCAACTTCTGAATAGTTTCACCAATCCAATTTCACTCACAAATATTAGGTCAATCTGTTAGTATTTTTTTCAGGCATTTTCCAATAGCATTGCAGGTGTTTTTCAACTCTCTGGGATAATAACATCAAGAAGTAAAACCTCTTTGATAAATCAACCAGAGTAAGATTTGAACCTCGATCTCATAACCAGAAAGCAAATATTCTGACCAGCAATGCATTATTATATAAAAAAAAATTTCACATACTTATATAGGATGTGCAATTTGGTGTAATGGATATTGACTTGGAATGAGAAATCAGAGAGCTGAGTTCAAATTCCAATCAAATTCATTGCATTCACTTAACCGCAAATATCCTTGGAAAAAGTATTAATCTGTCTCTTCTCCCTCTAGCCTTGGCAGAAGTAGCAGGACAGATTGGCTTCTATAGCCTTGGTTGGCAACATACTTCAAGAAAATCTCAAAAGAGACATGACTGCCCAATCATGTATGGCACTTAACTGACTGATACCTATTTATAGTAAAATTACCTACATTATATCTGTAGTGTAAGGCATATAACTGTATTCAGAATATAGTTAAATTAAAATTTTAAAAATTTATTCAAAATATTTAGATTTCAGTATCAAATAACCAAAAGAGGTTGATAGGCTGCTAAACAAAATCATCCAATTAACCAATTACAATTCTACATCAAGAAATGCTAAATTTATACTGATATTAGCTTGCAATTTTAATCTTTAGTATCCAGTTTATCTAAATACATAATCTTTCTGACATCATTTAGCTTTTTAATATATTGACATATGTCTTATATCATTGCTTTCCTAGTCTAAAGTCCATGACCAGAGCTGACAGTTCCCATGATAGAGTCAACAGTCAATTACCTCTGACAAAAGTGAGCCTTCAAGTTAGAGAAATTCAGCATTGCTTTGATTGGAAGAAGGTTTGCCACCACTAGATCTACTTCCCCAATGAATGAATACCGCTCTGGCTTTCAACCCAGGTGGGTGGAAACAAAACTAGTCAGCTCTTCAGCTGTGCAGAGACTCTACAATCTCAATTGGTCATAAGGGATTGAAGGTGATGATATCCAAAAAGTTTTAAAAGACCATATTGAATAATTTTAAGTCAAGTACAAACATCTCCTGCATATCATCATACCATCATTTTGATTGTATATATTTACTTCATTTGCCAATTATCATATCCTTTGAGTGAATTTGATGATAACCTGGGGAAGGAGAAGATCTTCCTGATTTACTTGCCCAAGACACACTATACATGAATCAATACCTATCCAACTTTCAACCTAGATATATGAGGGAATTGGGTAGGTGCTTACCTGTGTATTGATTCTACAATCCAGCTTGGTCATAATGATGATATCATCTGACATAAGGTTACAATTAAGTGGCACTTAATGAAGATTAAATCTGTTAGCAATAACTTAATCTAATCTGCTTTCACCATCTAATGGCCATTTACTCATTCCCAAGAACACCTATTTCCTATGGTAGCTAGCCAACCTTTGTTGCAGATTCCTGCTCAGGCACATTAGTTTTTGTTAAACACCCACAAAGCTCATCTATGGCTTATACTGTAACTATTTTTTTTAAAATTATTTCACTCTAATCAAGGCAAGACCACCACTAGCGTGCAGGGGTTACAGTGAGAGAAAATCACTGGATACAGTGATCTCAAAGAAAGGATAAAAGATAAATAGAATTCAAGAAGGTAAAAGATGGCAATTGATTTTGCATTTAAATGTTTGAAGATTGTAGCTATCAAGAGAGCAAGTCAATGAAAGTTAATTCTACAGATGGGAAATGTGAGAAAAGAAAGTGTTTGAGTAGAAGTGGCAATTACATTTAAATATTTAAAAAAGGGTGGGACCTAGTTGCAAACCTAGTAGCTTAATGAAATTTATGTGGTTAGAGCACTCAGGCAAAAAGCTTGTCAGAGCAATTGCCAGAAATTAATTCTAGAAAAGACAGAGGGAAGTCATGTCATATCAGTGAGAAAGGGACTGGAGACGAGATGCAAAGTCATGACCAATTCAGTCAGTTAAGTGCCATATATGATACATACATTGGGTGATCATGCCTTGAAAGAGACATTACTGATTGGGCAGAAGATTATCCTACAGTAGGTTGCCATTGCTTTCTGCAGTAGACTGGTTGCCAGCCAAGGCTATAGAACCCAATCTGTCCTATTATTTAACCCACAACTGAAGGGAAGAGATGGATTAATACCTTTCCTAAAGGTATTTGTGTGCATGTGAATGCAAGGAATTAAACTGAAATTCAAACTCAGCTACCCAATTTGTTGTTTCGAGTTGATATGCACTGCTCCACAACACACATCCAGGACCAATTACATTTCAAATATTTCTTTGGATTTATTGAGAACCTTGAAATGAACAGCAGCTCCAGTCAACCGGATATGGCGACAGTTTTCAATGCACAGATGAATGGTAGATTTATAAATGTGCAAGATATATTTGAACAAGAAAAACTTTCTATTCCAACACAGTGACACAACTTTCCTAGCAACCTTAGTTTCTGGGGAGAGGGTGAAACTGGGCTTGATCAAGTCAAGCATACCCAAGCCTCAGTCATGCTTTGTGATTTTATACTAGCACAAACATTGTCAACTTCTGAATAGTTTCACCAATCCAATTTCACTCACAAATATTAGGTCAATCTGTTAGTATTTTTTTCAGGCATTTTCCAATAGCATTGCAGGTGTTTTTCAACTCTCTGGGATAATAACATCAAGAAGTAAAACCTCTTTGATAAATCAACCAGAGTAAGATTTGAACCTCGATCTCATAACCAGAAAGCAAATATTCTGACCAGCAATGCATTATTATATAAAAAAAAATTTCACATACTTATATAGGATGTGCAATTTGGTGTAATGGATATTGACTTGGAATGAGAAATCAGAGAGCTGAGTTCAAATTCCAATCAAATTCATTGCATTCACTTAACCGCAAATATCCTTGGAAAAAGTATTAATCTGTCTCTTCTCCCTCTAGCCTTGGCAGAAGTAGCAGGACAGATTGGCTTCTATAGCCTTGGTTGGCAACATACTTCAAGAAAATCTCAAAAGAGACATGACTGCCCAATCATGTATGGCACTTAACTGACTGATACCTATTTATAGTAAAATTACCTACATTATATCTGTAGTGTAAGGCATATAACTGTATTCAGAATATAGTTCAATTAAAATTTTAAAAATTTGTTCAAAATATTTAGATTTCAGTATCAAATAACCAAAAGAGGTTGATAGGCTGCTAAACAAAATCATCCAATTAACCAATTACAATTCTACATCAAGAAATGCTAAATTTACACTGATATTAGCTTGCAATTTTAATCTTTAGTATCCAGTTTATCTAAATACATAATCTTTCTGACATCATTTAGCTTTTTAATATACTGACATATGTCTTATATCATTGCTTTCCTAGTCTAAAGTCCATGACCAGAGCTGACAGTTCCCATGATAGAGTCAACAGTCAATTACCTCTGACAAAAGTGAGCCTTCAAGTTAGAGAAATTCAGCATTGCTTTGATTGGAAGAAGGTTTGCCACCACTAGATCTACTTCCCCAATGAATGAATACCTCTCTGGCTTTCAACCCAGGTGGGTGGAAACAAAACTAGTCTGCTCTATAACTTCACCACATGCTCTATAACAGCTATCGTAACTTTTTTTACTATAAATCCATTATGTTTCTTTTGGTTATTGGTAGAATGTTTCAGTTGTTTTATAGCTTTATTTTGTTGTCAGATCTGTAAAGAGAAATTTTCTTTCTTTAAAAGACTAATTGTCAACAGAAAAAAAATAGATGCTTTTACTGACCAGAATTCATCATTAGTGACCATAATCCTAACAATATAAGATTTGTAGATGAGACAGTGCTAATAGCAGACACAAAGAAAACTAAAAGACCTTAGACAGAAGGTAGCTAACAAAAGCAAGAAGAAAGGACTAAAACTACAAGAAAAATGAATGCATGTTTATTAGTAAAAAGAGGAGCCAAAAATGCCAATTACAAATCAGGAAAACTAAAATCAAGCAGGTATAGAAATTTAAATACCCGGGAAGTGTTCAAACAGTAAATAGAAAGTGCTACACTGAGATCTGAAGGCTTATTGGCCTAGCCGAAGACATAATTCCAAAAGCAAATTAGAGTATTAAGAGACAAAAAATTTTTGTTGGCTACAAAAACAGAGTATTGAACTTTTAGATGATATCTCTCCTTGTTTATGGCAGTAAATATTGGACAATCTCCTCAAAGATGGAGAGACTGAAGTAACAAAAATTGGGTTCTGCAGAAGGATGTTGAAGATACCATGGAATGAACATGTGAGCAATGACAAGGTTTTGACAAGAATACAAACAAAAAGAAATTTCATACTTAACATCAGGAAGAGACAGTTGAAATTTCTGGGATACGTAATGAGGAAGGAGGGATCTGATATTCACAGGGTGGATAAAGGAAAGAGAGGCAAGGGAATGCAATACAAGGTATACTTGATGGGCTTAAGCAAATGGATGGCAGAGCAGGGTTTAGAAGAAATAACAAGATCAAATATATTAAGTGCTATAAGTAACAGGAAGATATGGAGGGCTATGAACACCTACGTTCTGAAAGGACATGGCATGTCAAACAAAAAAAATGCATCTCATTCAAAATATAGAACATCAGTCAAAAAAAA
Source organism: Ascarosepion bandense (assembly GCA_037127315.1). Taxonomy (NCBI): domain Eukaryota; kingdom Metazoa; phylum Mollusca; class Cephalopoda; order Sepiida; family Sepiidae; genus Ascarosepion; species Ascarosepion bandense. The sequence goes on from JBBBDQ010000851.1 coordinate 1,690,299, forward strand.
AAAAGTTTCCGAAAAGACACAAACTTGCATCATAGATATGTTAAATCTTGTCAAAATTTGAACTAATGTCCTCATCTTTTGTTGATATCATATCACAGAATTTTGGGTGTTTTGCTGTCCATTTTTTTTTTTTTGGCATCTTATCTGGGTAATCCTCCAGGAGGGATGTGCGTTGTGGTACAGTGGATATCGGCTCAGAACGAGAAACCAGGGAGCTGAGTTCGAATTTCAGTTGAATCCATTGTATTCACTTATGCGCAAATACCCTTGGAAAAAGGTATTAATCCATCTCTTCCTTCCAGTTATGGGTTAAATAACAGGACAGATTAGGTTCTATAGCCTTGGTCGGCAACCAGTCTACCGCAGAAAGCAATGGCAACCTAGTGCAGGAAAATCTTCTGCCCAGTCAGTCATGTCTCTTTCGAGACATGATCGCCCAAGCGTGTGTCACGTATGGCACTTAACTGAATCCTCCAGGAATTTTGAACTCAGTCCTTTTTTTAATCTATAGCGGTAGGTTACCCTGCTTAGGAATTTGTTTTCCACAGTTCCAGGAAATCTTGTGTAGTAACAAGTCTCTGGTTTGTTATGGCATCACTTATAGGAACGCACTTTGCAGTGACAGATAGGTAAATAACTGCGGGGACTACCATGGATGACCTGATGACTTTCACTTTATTTCGCAATTAGTGATTCATGTCTGTAAACTGTAAAAGGAGATAAAACACATTTGACCTTTACCTCATCCCTAGCAGAGCAACTGGTCTGTCAATGAAAGAGGATTCAGTCAGTTAAGTGCCACATGTGATACATTTATTTTTTAATCATATCACCCCAAGCAAGGCAGTAAGGCCACTGATGCGCAGGGGGCTACGTAAGAGTAAAAAGATTGGAATAAGAAAAAGCCAGAAACCACATCCTAAACAGGGAACAAGGGATGAGCCTCTTCACCTCTTCAATAGACGTGGGTGGAGTGTGAACCGGGCGATAGTTTAGTCTATCTACTCCAATTGAAAAAGAAAAAAGAAAAGAGTAAAAAAATTGGAAAAGAGAAAGCCGGAAACCACATCCTAAACAGGCAACAAGGGATGGGCCTCTTCGCCTGTTCAATAGATGTGGGTGGAGTGTGAACCGTGCGATAGTTTAGTTTATCTATTTCAATTAATTCTTGGGCAATCATATCTCAAAAAAGACATGACTGACTGGGCAGGAGATTATCCCGCAGTAGGTTGCCATTACTTTCTGCATGAGACTGGTTGCCAACCAAAGCTTTAGAACCCAATCTGTCCAGTTATTTAACCCATAGTTAGAGGGAAGAGACAGATTAATACTTTTGGAAAGGTTATTTACATCAAAGTGAATGCAATGAATCCAACTGGAATTCAAACTTGGCTCTCCGATTTCTCATTCTTGCCCAATATCCACTGTGCCACAATGCACACCAAGAGGATTATGGATTGGAAAAGCAATTATAATTCTTTGTTCTGTGAGTATCAGATTTTCTAAGCCCTCCATCCTCATTATCTGCCCCCAAAATTTCAACTGTCTCTTCTTGATGTTAAGTATATGTTTCCTTTTCATTTCCACTCTCTCCAAAATCTCATTGCTGCTCCCATGTTTGGCCCATAGAATACTCAGTATCTTTCTGTAAAATCACATTTCAGTTACTTCAAGTCTCTTCATCATCTTTGAAGAGATTGTCCAGCATTTACTGTCATACAGGAGGTCAAATATCACATAACAATTCAATAATCTTTTCTTTATTTTAATAATAAAATTTTTCTCTCTCTTAATACTATAAACATTTGAAAAATATAACTAATTCTGGTACCAAAACCAATTGTATAACTACATCAAAAGAAACAGTTACTGCACTTTTACTGCTGAAAAATCAAAGATACACACTCAAAAAGTTTTGTAGCAATTTTAAGTGATGGAACTAAGAAATTTATTTGACAGAAAACTTTTTGATTTTGGATTTAATAAACTTTTATATAGAAATCTTCTTGTAGGCCAGTTTTTTCCAAGTAATACTGGATAAACTTGACATTTCAGTATAAATCAAAAGATTAATGATCTTTCAATAATCTTTTCTTTGTTTTTAATAAAATGTCCCTTCAAGATGTAGGCGATCATGGCCCTCCATATCACCTATTCTTTGTAGCTCTTAATAAATTTTGTCATGGCGATGTGGGTTAGCCAAGACTATTTAAACCATAGCTGGTTGCAGGAGTAGGTAGCCGTTGGCTTACAGGAGCCTTTCTGCTCTTTGACAGGTCTTGCTTTTGGTTATGTAGAGTGCCTACACCACCACTTTTCTCAATAAGTCTGCACCCAGCTGGGGGTGTCGATTTAGTTGCAAACAACCTGACATGTAGCAAGTAGTACAGGGTTATGTGGTACCAGTAGCAGACCTAGTCTGACCTGACCAATCTTACAGCATTTGGTATTCCCAAGTGGTCACCCATCTAAGTACTGACCAGGCTTGATGTATGTTGCTTAATGTTGTGGAGTAGTTTTTTGCAGTGAAGGTTATAATCATGCTATGTTGGTTGCTAATCGACTTAACGTACCCAAAATGTTAGGAACTTGGTAATCTTCCACTGAAAGCTGACTCCTTAGTATTCGGTTAACTGCCAACTAATATCAACTGCCTAGTAGTTCTACTGAACTTTAATAGAAGTCTAAAGTACTTCTATGAACTTCCCAAGTACTTATTCCATTAACTTCATGTTAACTTTTATTAATATAGGAGGGAGAGTCCATTATTTGAGGAATAGGTGTATTTCACCATAACACTTGAGTTAAGGGATTGTATGGAAACCATTGTTTCAACATGATGTATCTGGAAGCCTCTTAGATAGCATGTTAAAAATTAGAAGTAGCAAAGAGGAGGAGGAGGAAAATCTTTATATATTAAATAAATCTGGTTCTAACCCAAATAAAAAACACACACACACACACAGGATAAAAAACCTAAACTAAGCATCAATATTAGTAAAATATTTTCTGCTTTATAAAAAGTCCTGATAATTTTTAGATAGATGATTCTTTTTACATGAAGATCAGATTATTGGTGAGCTCAAACAAATAGTAACAATAGACTAAATCTTTATCATATCTTGAGTGAGAAAAAAATCTTATTTCGTTACTGAATCTTTCAGCATGTCAATCAATGGATTTTATCTTGTTCAAGGAAGCACGTCGAGATTATTGAAGCCAAACAGACTAGTAAGATGCAGAAAATAAAACCTTTGCAGATTCTGACATTTCAGAAAATTCTGATGGGCATGGAAGCATGATTCTGAGAAAAGACTTTAAAGAAAGAAATTACCAAATATAAGAAAAACTGAAAACAGAATTATAAATAAATGGTTTAAAGATGATAAAGGTAAAAAATAAAAAATAAAATGGAAAACAAATTGGAGAACCTTTGAAATCAAGTAAAATACTGAATACTAGGAGAAAGGTCAAAATATTACTTCAATGAAAATTAAATAATAAAGACCATAGACTGAAGATAAACAAAGTCTAAGGTTCATTCCTCTTATTATTGAGTAGACGTTAGTACATCAACAAGCCCACAAAAAAAAACAAGGCATTTATTTTACACAATTTTCTTTCTTGTCAATGCACTCAATGTTGCATATTAATCCTCACAAATACTTGTTTTATTTCTTGTTTGTGTTTTTGATATTGTCAACACAGTTTCAATCTATCAATTCAGTGGCCTTCTTCAGGTGCACATAGATGGAATAACTGAAATGGTGTTAGTTGATTTTGTTTAGCAGCGTATCAATCTGGTGTTATTCAATGATAAAATTTAAATATTCTATACGCAATTTTATGGCTGCAACAACAATTTTAAACAGAATTATATGCCTTCAAGTCCAGATATTTAATATAATTTATAGTGTTAGGGTAAAGGTATGTTTTTAGATAAATTGTTTGGAGATAAACAAAACTCAAACAATATATTTTAATGGCACATCAACCTCTGTGGGTTATTTAAATGCCAAAAAGCTGGGGTTTTAAGGCATTTTTTATTTAATCTTTGGCTATAATAAGAAGGTTGATTTAGTCAGATTTTAATGAAAATTTTTTTTTATTCTTTTTTATTTTAAAAAAACTGAAAATGTCATAGTTTTGTATTCAAAAATGTTTTGCTGAGAATGATTTTTTTTTTCCTTCAAAAATGTATTGTTGGTCATATCTTTTCTATATAAATATATATTTTTCTATAAAAAGTCTTTTTTTGTATATATTTCTATAAAAGTGTATTTACAGCACCTATAAAAATGTGTTTTTATATTTTCTTAGTATCTTGATTTTTGTTTGTGGGGTTCACTATTTGCTCATTGTTGGGACTCTAATAGTTGCTACCACCCCAGATCAGCGTTGACATACCTACAAACAAACTGCTAAACACTGTGTAGGGCCAGAAAATTTTTCTTGTCTGAATCCATCTTGTACATATATAAATCTACCATCTGCCTTGTGCATCAAATACTGCTGTCACATCTGGTCATATGCTCCTACTATTCATCTTGGGGTTCTTGACAAAATTCATAAGAGAATCTGTATAGTAACCATCTCAACCTGGTTGCTGAACTTCAGTCACTTTCTCACCAATGTAATATGACTTCACTCTGTCTCTTCTAAAAATACTTTACCACCTTCTGCTTTGATGAGCTTAGCTCCTTAGTGTCTCCTCTGCATTAATTTACTTGAGTTACTAGACTAACAACTAAATCCAATCAAATTTCACAGTGAAACCAATCAAATGTAACTTCTACTCCATCAGCTTCTTTTCTCACATTTCCTTCCTGTGGAACTCTCTACCATATACTCGCTTCCCTGACAACTACAATCTCCAAGAATTTTGATGCAATGTCAATTACCATCTCTTATCTCCTTGACTTGCAGCCTTTCCCTGACAACACTTTTATCTTGTTCTTTTCCACTCTACTCTCACACAGCTCTCTTCACACCAGTGATCCCATACTTCTTTTATCCATTCTCTAACATCCTCTGTGACCTGTTCTTCTTTCTCTTCACTTTCCTCTTATGTTACCCCTTGCATATCAGTGGCAGTACTGTCTTGCTTGGGGTGAAATGATTTAAAAAAAAAAAAAAATTAATAGGTTATTCCCCACTCCTCAAACTTCTCCCAATCAGAGACCTTGCAGCCAAATGTAGTCTATTGTCATACCAAGAATTACAGAAATATTGAGCTGTGAATTTCAAAGCCAGTGAAAGATTCTAATTGTTAAAAGGAAAAGAAGGAATGTTAATGACACTTCATAAAGTTACAGGCAATTCATCATATCAGACAAGCATTAGAGAGAAATATTCAAAAAATCTGACAAATAACGTGTCAAGCTATGGATTTATTGATTCAGCATTCTATGTCCACCAGATGTGATTAACAAATTTAAAATTCATCATTAGTTACTTGTATAAGTGTTTTATACCTGATTATATACAGGAAGAGGATGTTTCTATTCTCTTACTAGCAGTATAGCCCGGCGTTGTTCGAGTGTAATGAAATCTTTAAAACTAATCCATGGTCCTGGAGCTCTGACTCAGCCTAAAGAATATTTGTGTGAAGTTTGATGGGAATCGGATAAAAATTGTGGATTTGTATAAAGGACATACAGACAGATAAACAGACACAAACACAAACATCTTGCCTTTTATCTGGGATGTACGCATCGCTCATTCAATGAAATGAATTAGAGCACTCTAGCTATTGGGCACGCATAATGATATGTGCTAAAATGTCTGCCTACTTCCACCGAATGACCATAGCCCAGGGGTAGAGTTGTCGACTGATGCCATTTCGGTCGGGTTTCAATCCTGGGTAAAAAAGCAATCGGAGTCTAATCTTACTGATGAGCTGTGATACAGCAAAACAGATCTGTCTGCAGATGACAATATATATATATATATTATTGATTTTCTGCACTATTGTAAAAACTGTAACCTTGAAACTTCTGAATAACATTTCTTATGTCTTTGTTTATGAGTGTATCAAATTTGATTAAAATCGGACCACTCCTTCTATAACCCGATTTTTTCGATTATCAATTTTTGATATTTATCGGGGGTACCTTGACACAAAACCAAGCTAAGAACACTTGCAGACGCTTATAGTACAACTGGGTTAATTTTCAAGAAAATCGGTTTAGCCATTTTGGAGTCTATAGGTAACGGACACACACAAGTTCCATTTATAAATAAGTTTAGGTATATGTGGACACTACTAGAGTAGAGTGATTATACTGACTAGCAGTGTATCTACTTCATGCAGCGTGAGTCTTATATTTGTGATATACTATTATTTCCAACCACCATTTTGGTGATTACTCTTGCAGTAACCTTTTAAGGTTACAACAATAAGTAATTATTTAATACAATAGTTTTTTTTATGTGCATGTCCCTTCAGAACGTAGGCCATCATGGTCCTCTTCATCTTCTTGTCCTTTGTAGTTCTTAATGCCTTTTGTTTTGGTATTCATCAGAACATTTTCCACAGAAATAGTGATGATGATTTGATAGGTTTGCGACATATGATAGTGACAGCATGGAAAGTAAAATTAACAGGATGAGTTCAAACTATAGTTTATTCACTTGTGTTCATTTTTGTACAAATGCTATTGGGAAAGGCATGAATCCCTCACCTCTTACTCCACATCCCAGATATAGGTTAATAGTAGAGTAGACTAAGTTATTTAGCCTTGTATGGTTGACAATCTAGAAAAAAGGAAAACTTTGAGAAGGCCAAGGGGAAGCCACTAGACTTTTTCAAAGAAGTCATGACAGTTCACAATAAAGATGAATAATCTATGAAGAGGCACGTACTGAAGAAACATGGCATTAAAATGGGTGAAGAAAATATGGTTGAAATTGATGGATGACAAACAAGTCAGAAAAGAAAATGAGAAATCACTATTCTTGAAAGTTACTGTAATTGATACAGAAAACTGCTTGAAAATAACAAAACTAAAAAAGTATATATTTTATTATCATATAATTTTATTAATAATTGAAACTTATAAAGTGATTATGAATTAAACGAAAAAAAATTATACAGAAATTAGTTGAAAGTGGGGAAAAAACTATTGTACTATATATGACAGGCTTCCAACCATAGATTTAATAGCAGGTGTAAAAATTATACACAGAAAAGACTGAGAAATAAACCAAATGGAAAAGAAAGAAAAAGCCTCATATAGACAGCCAGAAAATTAATTGAATATTAACCTAGTTTAAATTGAAGTCTTCATTTTCTTATATACTGTGACAATATTGCTGGAAGTGTATATTTTCTTGATTTCATATGAAAACTTCAAAAGTTTTCAACATATTTCAGGGAAATTTTCACTTCAACTATCAAAAATTAGAGTTTATAGAGCACATGGCAGAATCAAGACAGAGATAAGACAAGAATGTGAGTTCGTCAAGGATACAAGAACAAAGAATGCAATATTTATGGGGTCCTGGGCATGATGTCACACTGTATTGGGCAGCCAGGCCTCTGATTGGGAGGTTGTGAGAAACATGGAACCACCTCTTAATTACACTTGTTCCCAGGTTCATTCTGATCCAAAGTGGTAGCACCTGTTAGGGTCCCAGCTATGGGCAAATAGTTAACTCCCAAAGTGGGGTCAAAACACTATGAAAGTTTAAAAACAGTGTTTTATAAAAATATATACATTTAAATAGATGTTTATAGAAAAATATACATTTTTGAAGGAAAAATATTACCAACAACACATTTTTGAATGAAAAAATTTATTCTCAGCAAAACCTTTTTGAATACATAACTTGAAGATATTTTCAGTTTTCTAAAATAAAAAGGAATAAAAACAAAAAAATTTTCATTAAAATCTGACTAAATCATGCTTCTCACTATAACCAAACATTAAAAAAGTACCTTAAAACCCTACCTTTTTGGCAATAAATAACCCACAGAGGCTGATATGCCATTAAACAAAAGTCAGACTCAAAATTTATGCTCAGAATGTAGTCAGAAATTCTAATAAGAAATGCAGAAAGATGTGTACCTAACTTTTGTTTAACGGCATATCAACAGCTCTGTGGGTTATTTATTGCCAAACAGGTAGGGTTTTAAGGTATTTTTTTAATGTTCAGTTATAGTGAGAAGGTTGATTTAATCAGATTGATAAAGTTTTTTTAATATTTATTTTAGAAATGGAAGATATCTCCTAGTTTTGTATTCAAAAATGTATTGATGGCAATATTTTTTTCCTTCAAAAATGTATTATGGTAATAACTTTTTTTTTACTTTCTTCAAAACTGTATTGTTGGTAAATTTTTCTTATATATATTTCTATAAAAATGTATTATTATACTTTCATAGTGTTTTGACCCGAGTTTGGGAGTTGACTATTTGCCCATAGCTGAGACCCTAACAGGTGCTACCACTCTGGGTCAAGGTGAACCTAAGAACAACAGCAATTAAGAGGTGGTTCCATGCTTCTCACAACCTTCCAATCAGAGGCCTTGCTGCTAGATGCAGTTTATGGTCATACCCAGGACAACCAGTGTTTTATAGGCGACACAAAGGTGTTCAACTAAATACACCACAAAGACTCTATACAGTAAGACAATTCTGAGAAAACTAGAAATCCTGCAAGGATTCATCAAAGGAACCTCCAACCTTAACAATATAAGATGATAGGTGATAGGTGCAGAGAGTAGACACGGAAAGGAAACTACAAGACCTCCTACAGAAGGTAGCAAAAGAAAGCAAGAAGAAAGGACTAATGATTAACTACAAGAAAACTGAATGCATGATCTTCAGCAAAAAGATTGTCTATCCTTCTATATGGTAACAAATATTGGACAATTTTCTCAACAATGAAGGAAAATCTTGAAACAATAAAAATGTTTTACAAAAAGATATTGAGAATATCATGGACTGAATATGTGAGCAATGACGAGATTTTGGAGAGAATGAAAATCAAAAGAAAAAATTATACTTAACATCATGAAGAGACAGTTGAAGTTTCTGGGACATGTAATGAGGAAGGAAGGCTTGGAGAATCTGATACTCACAGGGTAGATAGAGGGAAAGAGAGAGAGGAAAACAGAATGTGACATACTTGATGGGCTTAAGCAAATGGATGGCAGAGCAGTGTTTGGGATAAATAACTAAACTGAAAATATAAAGAGCTACGAGAGACAGGAAGGTGTGGAGGGCCATGATCGCCTACGTCTTGAAGAGACACTGCTCATAAAAGAAGATAGAAAAAAGAAAGCATCAGTTTAAATGGATTCCCAGAGGATATAGATTTAGAAAATTAAATTTACAATGAACACGAAACTCTTTGAAATTAACTCTAAACTAAAACATCACTAATGGCATCACTAATAAAAAATCCATATGATTTTTATGAAGTACTAACCTTCAAATAGCACAAAATTTGGAACCAATTGAATTAATAGTTTACAAATTACAGTTATTTAAATGAAGCTACTGTTGCAAGTTTTCAAAACAATGGAAAAATCTGAATTTTGTGTGTTGATAAATCATTGCATTTTGATGGAAGAAATATTATTCAAGCAAATCAATGGCTTGATAAGTATAATTCAGATTGTTCCATTGAAAACAACAGTTAAGAGATGGTATGCAGTGTTTAAACATGGTGGCAAAGACACAAATGATGTAGAACACTCAGGTTACCCAAACTCGACAGTTGTCCCTGAAAACACCAAAACAAAAAAAAAAATCTATAAATACGTTTTGGGTCGATTGTAAATTGAAGTTGTATGAGATAGCAGAGGATTTGAACATATCAGGAGGTGGTGTATTCACCATTTTGCATGAACATTTGTGAATGAGAAAGCTGTGTTCAAAGTGGAGGCTGCATTTGCTCACAGTCGATCAAAAATTACACCCGGGTCAACAATTCAGAGTGTTGTTTGCAACTGTTTCAATGTAACAAGAAGAAGTTTTTGCATAAATATGTGACAATAGATGAAACATTGACTCCAGAGTGAAGTGCTTGAACAAATTGGCAGTCAGCTAAGTGGACAGCAGCAGGTGAATCTGTCCGAAGTGACACAAACATCAGTAGGCAAGGTTTTGGATTCCATATTTTAGGATGTGCAAGGTATTTTGTTCATCAATTACCTTCAGAAACTATCAATAGCAAATATTATATAGCATTACTGAGACATATTTTGAGGCCAAAGACAAATCCTATCCTTCTACAAAAGAGGCATCAAATTATCAGTGAAGCCTTGAAATCAGTCTATCACACTAGAAGGAGACTATGTTGATGAACGAACTCGAATTTTGCCTAAAAGTTGTTGATTTATAAATTAGGTCCAAGATTTATTGAGTGACGTGTTACTGACGTGAACTAAAAGTTATCATTTCAACGACTTCAAACAGAATGACAAAAAGGCGTTTCCATACAAGAAGATTGATGCAGATCTTCTGGTTAACAAAACAAATTAGAAAAGAAATATACATATACTGACCAATCAGAGAACAAAAAAATGTACATTTGAAAAACGATTCTCTTTTGACTTCTGATTAACAAAATAAATTAGAAAAGAAATATATGTATACTGACCAATCAGAGAACAAAAAAAATGTATATTTGAAAAACGATCCTCTTTTGACTTAAAAATAAAAAAAAGAATGTAAATACAAATGATTTTTAGAGTCTAGTCAATTTTGTACATCCCTAGACCATGTCAGGCAGATACTACTGGCTTACCCTCTCCATCCTGCTTTTTCTCTTCATCTTCATGAAGAGCATTTTATAAAGCCAGACCCAAAGAAGACGACACAGGAAGCAAACAATTTAAATGAAATTTTTTTGGAGTTTGAGTTTTGTTTAATGGTATATCAACTTCTGTGGGTTATTTAATACCAAAAAGGTGGGATTTTAAGGTATTTTTTATAATGTTCGATTATAGTGAAAAGAATTATTTAGTAAGAATTTAATGAAATGTTTTTGTTTTTCTTTTTTATCTTAGAAAACTGAAAATATCTTCTAGTTTTGTATTCAAAAATCTTTTGTTGAGAATTGTTTTATTCCTTCAAAAATGTGTTAGGTTAATGTTTTTCCTTCAAAAATGTATATTTTTCTATGAAAGTCTATTTCTATAAAAGTGTATTTTTTATACTTTCATAGTATTTTGACCCCAGTTCGGAGGTTAACTATTTGCCCATAGCTGAGACCCTAACAGGTGCTACCACTCCGGGTTAGAGTGGACCTGGGAACAACAGCAATTAAGAGATGGTATATTTCTCACAACCTCCCAATTAGAGATCTTGCTGCCGGATGTAGTTTACTACCGTCATACCTAGGACAAACAATTTAAATGAGCATTTATATAAAAAATATCAACAGCAGCAACAACTCCGTTCATTGATCTCATCAAAATTCTATCTATTACTGTCTTCACAAATTCAACAAATTAAACTCTTCTAATCTACCTTAAACCACCCAAAGAACATTACTAAACATTCCTAATCAATCTTGTAGCAGACATAAATATTATTCCTTTTGTTAAGTACAGAATTGTTTAATGTTTATGTAAAAAGGTATTTAAATACATCTTTATTGCATATTTTTTCCTCATAATTCTTTCATTATTATTCTTTTATACATTTCTTTTTTTGGACTAAAGAAGGCCAAACCAAAGAATAAATTCAAACCACCAGTAAACATTGATCCACCATACTATCATCCAAATGGTTCTAAATTCAATCAAGGATAAAGCAAACATTCTGCTTTGAAACAAACATATTTAAACATTAATTCTTGTATAATATTTAATTTTACTTTCTATCCATAAGAAAATCTCCTCCTTCAGTTAAAAAAAGGACAGTTACAGATTCTTTTGGTAATTAATTTGAGTTAGTTTATAACCACTTATTGTTTATTCAATATGTGTTGGTTTTGTTAGTATCTTTAGTAATATGATACTTTTAAATCCAAAATCTATCTTACATATCTATAAGTCAACCTTTTATTCTTACTTTAAATATTGCTGCCACATATGGTCTATGCTATATATTTAGAGATTCTTGATAAAATACAAAGAACAATCAGCAATATTATTGTTCCTTTAAGATACAACTCCTATATCATCTAGGAGTTAACTAAAACACAAAGCAAAATTGGGCACTGGCAAAATTGTATCCAAACGACTAAAAGTATTTTGGAAAAAAAACAACTAAGGCAAATTTCCCAAGTCAGTGTGAAAAGCAAAATTCTGGATCATAACTGGATAAGAAATAGAAAATTCATATTACAATGTCAGTCAAACGTTTTTTCACACCTAAAGGAGAAGGTGCCTCTGGGAGTCAGTCACATGACTGAAATCCACTACTTAACCATGTCCATGACGATCAAGAGTCAGAAAGGTGCAGAAATCAGAGAAGCCAGAGAACTGACAGACAGGTTCAAAAAAAAAAAAAAAAAAAAAAGAAGGAAATGAAAACAAGATATGTTCAACTGCCCATAAAACTTTTTACATCTCTCGCCAACCAGAAAGGAGAAGGAACACATACTTTATTAGTTAGGTAAACTAATTGTTTTACACACACATTCTGTGACTTACTACTATCTCTATTTGACCCTATGGTTATTTCTCACTAACACTCTTTTTCACCTTAAATTGATAAACCCTTTCCTTTTCCACCTACTTAGCACTGGACACATAAAAAAGAAAGAAACAAACATTGGTCTATTACTCTGATAATAAATAATAATCTAATCTAAATCTAAACTTATTTATAAATGGAAATTTGTCTGTGTGTATGTGTGTATGTGTCCGTTACCTACAGACTCCGAAACGGCTGAACCGATTTTCTTGAAAATTTACACAGTTGTACTATAAGCATCTGCAAGTATTCTTAGCTAGGTTTTGTATCAAGGTACCCTCGATAAATATAGAAAATCGATAATCAAAAAAATTGGGTTATAGTAGGAGTGGTCCGATTTTAATCAAATTTGATACACTCATAAACAAAGAGATAAGAAACGATATTCAGAAACTTCGAGGTTGCAGTTCTTATAATAGTGCAGAAAATCACACTCCACCCACGTCTATTAAGCAGGTTAAGAGGCTCATCCCTTGTTCCCTGTTTAGGATGTCATGTCCGGCTTTCTCTTTTCCAAGCTTTTCACTATTACGTAGCCCCCTGCACATCAGTGGCATTACCGCCTTGCTTGGGGTGATACGATTAAATATATATATATATATATATATATATATGTATATATATATAAAAGGCAAAATGTTTGTGTGTGTGTGTGTGTGTTTATCTGCCTGTATGTCTGTATTTTTTTCAGCCCTTTTATTTATTTTTATCAATAAATATCAAAAATAAAAAAAATCGGGTTATAGGAGTGGTCCAATTTTAATCAAATTTGACAAAGACTATGAGTATAGTCTTTGTCTATACTCATAGACAAAGACATAAAAAACGATATTCAGTAGTTTCAAGATTGCAGTTCTTACAATAGTGCAGAAAATCAATAATATATAAAGCAAGATGTTTGTGTGTGTGTCTGTTTATCTGGCTGTATGTCTGTAATTTTTCAGCCCTTTTATTTTAGTTTTTGCTTTAGGTTTGGCTCTAAGTAGGTATAATTGTAGTTCTTAGTCTCAGCCATAATACCATTTACTCAGAAGACTTATTTAGCCTTCAAAATTCAGTTTACGATGAAAAAGACTTATTTGATATCAATACCAGGAAATCAAAATTTGACTTACATCCATTCATTTTTCTTTCAGTCTATGGTTTTGCTTAAACTGGAAACAACAATTGCTTTGTAGTCTTTCATGCCAATGTCCAAAGAGTCTGAGCTCCAGGACCATGGATTAGTTTTAAAGCTTTCATTACACGTGCTGGGCTATACTGCTAGTACCTTATAATAAAGTGATACTGAGTTTGTATAATGCATGGTCATCAGCAAAAGGAGGAGCCCAAAATTACAATTACAGGTCAGAGAAATGAAAATCATTCAGGTACAGAAATTTAAATACCTGGGAATGTTCTAACAGAGGATGGCAGGTATGATACTGAGATCCGAAGATGCGTAACCAAGAACACATTCAAAAGAGAGTAGAGTACTGAGAGACAGTAAAATTTTGTTGAAAAAAAAAAAAAAAAAAGAAAAAAAAGATTACTGGATTCCTTTGTGATATCTGTCCTCCTATATGGCAGTGAGTGCTGGACAATCTTCTCAAAGAGTAAGGAAAAACTGGAAGCTGGTTCTACAGAAGGATGCTGAGGATGCCATTGATTGCACACGAGGAAATATACTTAACATCAGGAAGAGACAGCTGAAGTTTCTGGGACAGAATGGGGAAGAAGGGCTTGGAGAAGTTGATACCCATCAGATGGATTGAGGGAAAAAGAGTCGTGGGAAACAGGCTTGATAGGCTTAAGCAAATGGATAGCAGAGTAGAGTGTGGGAAAAATAAGACAAAATATATTACTACAAGAGACATGAACATGTGGAGGGCCATGATTGCCTATGTCTTGAAGAGACACTGCTCATAAAAGAAGATAGAAAAAAGGAAGCATCAGTTTAAACAGATCCCCAGAGGATATGGATTTAGAAAATTAATTTTACAATGAACACAAAACTCTTTGAAATTAACTCTAATATATTACTACAAGGAACAGGAAGATATGGAGGGCTATGATCGCCTACATCCTGAAGGGAGAGGGCAAATAAAAGAAGAAACAACAATACAAAGTTCTTAACTATTTAGATACATTTTTATGAATTGTTTTAATAGTTAAACAATGCTCAACATTTTACTTACTGGTAAATTTAATTAAATTTTTGTCTAAATTTAATTCAGAAAATTTTTTAAAAATTCCTTAACATATTTAAAATTGTAGTTTGGTGATATTTTACAAAGTTTTATCAACTTAAAATTAATCAGTTATTCAAGTTTAAATCTGTCTTGAATTCAGTCTATTTAAAATTCAAATCAAGTATAATTTTTTTTGTTTTGACACAACAGAATTGATTTGTAATTAAAATGAATTTGCACCAGGCAGATTTCCCTGAGAAGCAAATTCTCTGTGAAATTAAGCTTTTAACTTTAGCTTTTTTTTAAAGATTGTAACTGAAATTATTAAGTCTGTTTTGTTCTGGTAAATTTTTTGTATCATGAATTCACTAAGGGGACTGTGGAGTCATTTTTTCTCTCAGAAAATGAAGATACATTTTGTCACATTCTATTTCTTGAGGATGTGCGTTGTGGTACAGTGGATATCAGCTCGGAACGAGAAACCGAGAGCCGAGTTCGAATTTCAGTTGAATCCATTGTATTCACTTATGCGCAAATACCCTTGGAAAAAGATATTAATCCATCTCTTCCTTCCAGTTATGGGTTAAATAGCAGGACAGATTGGGTTCTATAGCCTTGGTCGGCAACCAGTCTACCGCAGAAAGCAATGGCAAACTACTGCGGGATAATCTTCTGCCCAGTCAGTCATGTCTCTGTCAAGACATGATCGCCCAAGCATGTATCACGTATGGCACTTAACTGACTGACTATTTCTTGAATTGTTTGATCTCAGTTGAAAGAGTGCAAAGGAGACATGCCAACTATCCAGAATTTCACAAACAGGAACATTTTTTTTATTATTCTTTTGTAAGTTGGTGTAATGGGGGAGAGCTACAGAAGAAAGATTTATTCTTCTGTTTACATTTCCCCCATTATGAGCATTATATCAATGATATAATAACACTGTATTTCACAAATGGAATGGCTGGAAGAAAAAGGAATGACAAACATATTTTGTTCTCAGGGAGTTTTTATACCATTAAGCATACACAAAACTATATATACACATGTCCCACACAGAAAATTTTATAACATATCTATACAACAAAGCAAAGTGTAAGAAGAAACAAAAAAAGAAGGGTCATACATATAATATGGAGACATTTCTGTGTCTGAAGAAGCCATGTTTAGAACTCTAGATTCAAATGGTTCTGATTCATCTATGTCCCAAGCAAGGACCTATTCTACAAACAGGAAACAGTGAGTCTTAGGTTTTCCACATCAAGGGCTGTGAGCTGGAGTTTTTTTTCTATATCTGGAAAAAGATATATCCTCAAAAAAAAAAAAAAAGGCAGCATGGAGTTGTAAGATGCTGGGGAAGAAGATTTAATCTCTGCTTGGGCCATTGTGGGGACAGGCTAAAGAAAGCAACTTTTTGGTTTGGCTGCTGTAAGCAAACTGAAATTGACTGCCACTTTCATCAGTGTATGGAGTGTCATCACTAAAGTGGCTGTCATGTGATTTATCTTTATCAAAGGGAGATAAGTGCTTTCTGTATCCCGACAGTAGGTAAAAAGAACGACTTCAGGGGACAAGAAGTAGGAATGTTTGAGTTCCAGACTTTTCAAATAATGAGAAAGAGTGATCAGAGCACATGAATAATTTATAAATTATTGTTTAAATTACTTCCAGCTGTGTGTATTTGTCATTTGTTTACACTAATTTTGGTTCATTTTATCCAAGAGTTTGTGTCTACAAAGTTTATAATACTCGCTTTGTTAAACATAATACATTTCATGTGAGTATTTTTCACTGCACATCAGGTACATCATATCAACAATAAGAGTTAGTCCCTTGTTATTAACAACAGTTATGGTTTTTGTTTACTAACTTGCCAAAGTGGCTATATTGAATGAAGAATTTTTGCATTTGTCAGATAGAATGAATTTACCTGGAAGTGAAATAAATTACTTGGAAGCTTTTCACATCATGCAATGACAAAGTCAGAAATGTTCTTGTTAAACTTCTGATGTTTCAGTAATGAGAAATATTTGCCAATGAAGAGAGACAATGTGACTCCTTTCTGTACAAGTGATTAATATGATGCTTCATTTGGTGCAGTCAGTTTGAAATAGTGTTTTAAATGAATTCTGCAGTATAAGCAGATTTGTTTTATTATCTGTGTGCTGGATAAATCCCAAACATTTCTTGTACTGTCCTTTTTCCTTTCTTAATTTATGTTTAGTTCTAGGGGAGTTTGCCAAAGTTTATAAAGCTGTCCTTGTTTATCAAGTGTGGTATATTACAAAATTACATTTGTACAAAGACAAGGCATCAAATTAATGTAATTACTGTCCAAGCTTAGCAAGAACAAATCATCAGAAAATCAATTATTGTTTTAAGTAAACAATTTGTTTCAGGCAGAGATATGGTGTATTTCTAATTTGGCATAGATTAAAACATGATCAGTACCTAAATGTTATCACATTGCAAAAAAAAAGGGTTATGTTTTCAAAGAAACTGTAACAACTTTAATTGATTTCTTTTTTTATGGATTATAAACCTTTTGCAGGTTATTAAAAGCCAGGAAATATTTTTGAATTGTAAGTATTTCTTTTAGAGATAAGATTTACTGATACAAATTCTACTATTTAAACCATAGCTGGGGGAAGAAAATGTGGAATCATATCTTTCCTGGGGGTATTTTTGCATATAAGTAGTTATAACAAATCTGACCGGAATTTCAACTCAGCTCTCTGATTTCCACTTGTCCGCCATTATCCATTACACCAAATGTCTGAACTTATAGCATCTGGTATTCCTTAAAGACTAACCAGGCTTTATGTTGCTTAACTTTGGTGAATGGGCAATTACTGGTGTTTGAATATGATATAGCAATAAGCCATCTTCAATTAGAACTGCATTTTTTATAAATTTGCAGGAGGTTAAATTTTGTCTGTCGGTCCCCACCTTACATCAGTAGAAAAAAATTCTGTATGGCACGTAACATAATAAATTTATTATCAGCTATATAGATTTCTTTCATTAAATATGGCCGACAAGGAAGATTTAATTAATTTTTTTAATAAATTTTTCCAACATCCTAACATTTTTCTGTTTTGTAGGAATTAAGGAATATAAAAAATTGGCCATAATTATTATATTCCTAAATTCCTACAAAACAGAAAAATGTTAGGATGCTTGAAAAACTTATTAAAAAACTCATTAAACTTTCCTTGTCAGCCATATTTAATGATAGATGGTTGAAAGAAGGTTGGTGCCCAAATATATATATATATATATATATGGAAAAATTAAAGCAGACACATTATTCCATGGTTAAGTGAAAGTATAGGCTTATTTTTAAATTTTTACATATATTTGCTCTCTCTCTCTCTCTCTATATATATATATAGAGAGAGAGAGAGAGAGAGAGAGAGCTCTCCTAGAGAGTTATCCTACCACTTTATGTACTGGATACTCCTTTGGATCCTTATATATATATATATATATATATATATATATATATTTTTATATATAGGTATAGTTGTCGGTCCGTAAATGGTGAGGATAATCCAAGAAGATTTCCTGAATAAAAATTATTAATAGCTGAATCCATATAGAGAGCTCGATGGGTGTTAAGGAAATCTTGTTGGATGGAGGAAATATTGTAAAAGAGTCTGATGATATGAGCTAATTAAGCTCATTGAAATGAACTATAGTTTATAACTAATATGGCGTGTTAAGTTTTCCTTTATAAACTATATATATATATATATATATATATGAGCATTATTTATTTCTACTGGCCTGATTATTTACGATAAACTTTTGTAACAAGAATGTGTTATTAAGCAGGATTTGAATCTGCGACCTCTATCCACATAAGGGAAGCCACCGATTGATCTGGCACGTCTTATATAACACAACTTTTGATTCAAAAGTTGTGCTATATAGGCTTGATTTGACTTATTATTTAGAAATAAATATATATATATTGTTTGATCATAAACAGACTATCTATTTAAATATGAGTATCGATCAAAAATCATGTTGAAACAAATAATTTAAAATTCTCAGTTGTTTATAACCAATTTCCTTAATCTTTATATATATATATATATATATATATATATATATATATATAGATAAGAACAATTTGTTAATTATATAAGTGGTAGCTTTTATTTTGCCTAACAATGTTTGAAACTATATATCATGTGCTATTTATTCTTAAGTTGTAGTGATAGGAAAATAAATCAATAAAAATAAACAAGTAATAATATGGAAAAAATTTTACAATCTTTAAAAATAGATGCATATTCAAATTCAGTAGGCCTTGAAGTTATATTTTGACCAAACTATCATCCCAACCAAGGTCAAGTATCATTGTCTAGCATGCAAATCAGAAATAAAGTCAGTTTCAAACCAGGATATACATTCACTGACTGTGGACCAATCAGAACCAGCAGATCTCTCGATACATATAAAACAAATGGAAAGTCAACTTAAATCGAAATTGATGATTTAATTTCATTAATTCTGCAATGTTGCAGCCATTGTGAAGTACCCAAAGCCAAAATACAACACATGCATGACCCATACAGTCCCGCATAGACTAATGAAATATCTACCTACATCCACCACCCATTCGCAACTAAAATGTCTGCACAGTCTTGTGTTGACTTTATAACATACATACTTCCTTCACCCTCATTTTAAACAAAACGACATTTCTATATATATATATATATATATATATATATATATATATTCTTTTGGACTCACTTCTATGCACCAATAGATTTATATTCTTTTGAACTTTTCAACATCACTATTTTTCTGCATATATATATATATATATATTTATTGTCATCTGCAGACAGATCTGTTTCGCTATATCACAGCTCATCAGTACGGTTAGACTCCGATTGCTTTTTTTACCCAGGATTGAAACCCGACTGAAATGGCGTCAGTCGGTGACTCTACCCCTGGGCTATGGGTATTCGGTGGAAGTAGGCAGACTTTTTAGCGCATATCATTATACGTGCCCAATAGTTAGAGCGCGCTAATTCATTTCACTGAATGAGCAATACGTACATGCCAGAGTAGCTACTGTTTATCAAAGTCTACTATTTTTCCAGACTGCTCAATCAGGGTGTGAGAAAGGTAACAATAGCCAAGTATGGGTGGAATAATATTCCTTGTCCAAAGAAACGCTATTTTTAAAAAAGTGCTCAATACAAAGTAGAGCTAATAATATTTATTCAGAAATTATAACACGGATATGTTACAATATCACTACAAAAGTAGCTATTTTGTTTTGACATTTCTTGTGTCTTGTCAAGTGATGTGGTTATTTTAAATTGAATGGTTTTAAGAGGTCAAAAACAAGCAAGACCCCTTTAATCAGGGAGGCATTATTGTGTGTACAATGTAGACCAATCAGACTAATTTGGAGAATATGTGGGCAGACTTAAAATTAATTTTGGTGGGTATTGGTATTGGTATTAAAATTTGATTAAATTGAGATTAGCATTATTAATTAACTATTATATCTACTTTATTTTTGTTGCAAAATTTAAAATATATATATATATTTTTTTTAGTTTAACAATTTAGTAGATTTAGAAAGTTATTCATATATTAAACGAAGAAGAGAAAGAACGCACACATAAATAGACCTACAAACATTCACACATGGAAAAATAGACGAGTATATTCACAAACACTAACAGACAGACACATATACAGATTAATACACCCACGCATATATACATACACAAATTACAAAATTTAGCCTTTTAAGGTAACGATATATATATTTTTTATATCAAGAACAATTTATGGAAAAAATATTTGACAAAGGAGGAAAACACATGCTCGCAGTTGAGGGATAATGAGAATTTTAAGTTTAAAATTTTTCATTTTAATCCATCAAATTTCATTTTGATTCTTTTACTTTTATCACATTTGTTAGTAGGTACCCCACACTTCAATAATAGAAGATCTGGCAGGAATGGTGAAATGCTGTGCCTTCCATCAGTGAGAAGTCAGTTTCACTGGAACAGCTTCCTGTGAAACATTGTTCTGTGGAACCAACTCCTAAGAGGATGCTTCCCTGATCACTACAATGTTTAATTGTTCAAGTGTAGGGTTAAAGCTTCTGCTTGTATAAAATGCCTCTTGATGTAACTCTCTCCAACAAAAAAAAAAAACATTCCTTGTAAAAATTCAGTTGTAATTTAGCAGAAAAATAGTAGTTTGCTTAAATATAAAAAAAAATTAAAAACAAATGCATTCTTGACTTCTAAAAAAGAAGTTATTTTTATAAGCAGACAAAGTAAATAATTTAAAAAAAAATTATTTAAATGTTTCTCTCAGGGTCAGCCCTCTGTAGCTACGTCTCCAATTTAAAACCAAGACCTATAGGAGTGAGATATACACTGCAAACTGAAATTATTAGCTTGGTGTTAGTTATGTATACAGAAAATAAATTTAAAAAATTACAGCTGAATCTTCCTTTTAGGTGGCATTCATTAAAAATTTGAAGAGGTTATATGTACAAAAATAACTTTCAACAATGTATATATGACAACTTACCACAAAATGAAACAAATTCTATTTCCAAAATTAATTCCACAAAAAAAGTATAAACAGGAAGAAAATAAATTCTCATATGTAAATATTAAGTCAGTTAATGGCCATACATAATGTCTAAGTGCCATATGTGATACACTCTTTGGGCGATCATGTCTTGAAAGAGACATGACTGACTGGGCAGAAGATTATCCTGCAATAGGTTACCATTGCTTTCTGTAGTAGATTGGTTGCCAGCTAAGGCTATAGAACCCAATCTCTCTTATTATTTAACCCCTAACTGGAGGGAAGAGATGGATTAATACTTTTCCCAAGGGTATTTGTGTGTAAATAAATGCAAGGAACTTCACTGTAATTTGAACTCAGCACCCTGATTTGTCATTCCAAGTCAATATCCACTGCACCACAATGCAAAAATATTAAGTAATATGTATTAATATATTACTATGGTGTTAAAGGTGAGAAATGTTTTATTATTAAAGGCCATGATAAATTTAAAATAAACAAAAAACAAAAACAAAAAAAAACACCAGTGGACCAGTCTCGTCTCTTCATCAGAACTGTAAACAGGGAAACAAATGATGAAAGAAATAAGTCTGTTGTGGATGACGTTAATGAATGGACAGGTGAAAATAAAAGTTATAACACCTAAAGATGTGAGACATAGCAAAGCAAGTCTAAACAAACAATCTCTTTGTTTAGAAAGAGAGCATCACCTGGATCTGATGAACAGCATCTCAAACACTTTCAGATAGAATAACGAGTGTGCTCTGGCCAAAAGAGAGAACCAGTTCACACTGAAATCCACTGCACAGGTCGTACTATTTATCAATTGATCTGCTATAAAGGACCTGTATGTATTTTGAAGAGTAACACCAGACAAAAAAATTTTATTAAATATTTCAGCAGGTACATGCTGTTTAATTCTGACATCTAAACACTGGGTCATTCTACCTATGTAGTATGTAAAACATTTGTGTGCCAGTAATCAAGGTGAAAGTGGGATATTTTAGTGAGAGCAAAATTTAATCATAAAATTCTTCTATTTCTTTTGTCATAACATTTTTGATAAAAATATCATGCCTAATTTTTTGGTTCCAACCATGTACAATAATTTTCTCTTATTTAAAGTATAAACTATTTTGGGCCAATTTAAAAAATTAACAGGGGCTGCCTCAAATTTTTGAACTCTACTGTGCTAGTGTGTGTGTGTGTGTGTGTGTATATATATATATATATATATATATATATATAGGTATGATAATATAGTTCTAAAGAAAGCTATACTTATGACAGCTCAGTACCAGGGATAGTGTGCATGTAAATATGAAAGTAGTCACTGAGATCATCAAGTGGCAACAGTCTGAATACAATCATGGCCTGAAGATAGCATTCAAGTATTAAATAAACTGTTGCTTCAGTGTTCACTATATATATATATATATATATATATATACATATACATACATATACACACACACACTCTCACACTGGTTATTCATTCAATAGTTATGATTCTTTCATGTAATACTGATAGCAAAACAATCTCTATAATATTTATTGTCTATTTCCAAAGCTATTAAATTTAATATCAAATCATTGTTAGATTTTGGTTTCTTGGAGAAGATATACATCAGTATTATAACACTTAATGTCCTGCACCAATAATTCTTGCTTTGTGTTTTATGTAAGACCACATTAAATGTTGTGATGGTAAAATCTTTGTATGCCAAAATGTCTGGCAAATGCCAGTGTTTTCAGTTAGCTGGAATTCAATTTCGGCACATTGCAAATCAGTGTGATTGCTCATCTTCAGCAACTTTAAAATAACTCTTATAAGTCACCTCCGAAACTCATTGTCTTATGCCAACTCGCAAAAGGGTTGCAGGTTTTCCAAGCACTTCAAAATTTTTAATGTCTTTAATAGAAATACCATGAAGATAAGCTACAGTTGTACTAGCAATTTCGAAGCTACCATCAAGAAACAAAGAACTAAGAATTCTAAAGATAGCATGCAAATTAATAATAATATAAATAATGAAATGTACAATTGTAAGAATTAAGGCAAGTGTTGACAAAACTTTTAAAACAAAAGAGGTTGTCTACAAGACAGAGGTGGAAGATGAAAATGGTCAACAATGTATGTAGGGTGTATTGAAGGCAGCTTAAAAAAAATAGATGGTACAATCATCATTCAGGCTGAAAACTACAAAAATTATACAATACCGGCTCGCCATGTGTGGGAGATGAAAGAAAAGAATATCAACATGGAAAGAATCATTTTTGTATTTAGATCTGTATGTATATCTTTCTATGCTAATTCCTTTTATCTTATGTTCATTTTTATTTGTTTCACCCCAAAATGTGCAGGGGCTACATTTGTTATTTTTTTTTTTTTTATAAGCGTTTCACCCCGAGCAAGGCATGTCACTGCCACTACTGCGCAGGAGGCTACATAGAGTTGAGAAAGGATGATTAAATATAGGAAATGTCAGAGGGTGGGTGATAGGCGGGAAGGGATACCAAGAATGAGGGTTGTGTAGATGAGAGGGTTCTGAGAATAATTGGAAGTTAGTGTGATAGGAGGTGTCTATTGACCTTACATTTAAACACCTGGAGATTGTAGCTGTCGGGAAAGCAGACATGTGGAAAGGAGTTCCACAGGTGGGAAGCTCAAGAAAAGCTGTTGGAGTAGAATTTACGGTTACATCTTATCTGTTTAACTGTAAAAGGGTGGGACCTAGTTGCTAATCTAGTATCTCGTGTAAATTCGTGCTTAGGCGGCACCATTGCTCTAAGTTCATCGGAACAGAAGCCATGAAAGTACTTGTAGAAGAGGCACAGGGAAGCCACATCACGCCAGTTAGAGAGTGGTTACAGCCGATCTGCCAAGTCAGTATCAACCACGTTACAGATCCTCCTTTGTATTTTGTCAAGAAGCCCAAGGAGAGCAGCAGGGGCACCCGACCAGATATGGCAGCAATATTCAATACACAAGTGGATGGTAGATTTGTATATGTGAGGATAGATTCAGGTGGGAAAAACTTCCTGGCCCTGCACAGAGAGTTGACTTTCATAGTGAGGATACTGGGTTGGCAGTTACTTGGTTGCTGCTTCCGACTGGTAGTTAAGAGCCCAAACTCTTGCGTAGCGTCTTGAAAGGCTGCTCTGATCAACAGCTGAATAATATTGGGGTGCCTGTAGTGTCATTTCGCGCATGGACGGCGTCCCTGCATGAATTTTCGATGGGCAACCCCGAGGCCACATTATGCTGCAGGTGGCGCCATTCACCATTCTTCACCTGCTGCAATTAATGACCAACTGACCCTACTCTAGACCTCTCTCTATCCACAACTAAACCACCATGAAATTAAACAACTGAAACAGCAAAACTAAACCAGCTAGTCATAAATCGCCCAAACCTATCTGCGTTTCCTTCACAAACATGTGAGGTATTCGCAGTAACTTTAATAGTGTAGAATCATTCCTTCTAACTAACTCACCCGATATCTTAGCAATATGTGAGACTAACCTTGACCCTTCTATACCCTCTTCCAAGCTGTTCGTTCCTGGTTACCTTCCCCTCTTCAGGAAGGACTCCAATGTCCATATGCATGGGCTTGGTGTATATGTCAGCGAACAACTCCCTCTAGCCAGGGTCACATCTCTTGAATCCGTGGATCATTCTTTCATATGCTTCCATCTCTCACTTCTAAGCTCGGTTAGCTATCTCTTCTTCCTCTACTGCTCCCCCTCCTCCTCTGACTGTACGGTACTTGATAGCATCTCTACTAATATCGACAGGGCCATTTCTTCTCACCCATCTGCCCATATATTTGTGCTTGGTGACTTTAACACCCACCACATCAAGTGGATTTCAGCTACTGACCTTGCTGAGATCCGCACCATGTATTTTTCAATTACCCAAGCTCTAATGCAAGTGGTGGACTTCCCCACGCATTTCTCTAATAACCCTAATGGAAGGGACTCTTTACTCGACCTTTGCTTTACTTCCATTCCAGACTCCTGCACTACCAGGCAGCTCTGCCCCCTCGAAAACTCTGACCACGCCATAGTTTTCATCAACATCTCAATCCGCGCTAACTCTGCCCAAGAAAACCAGACCAGCAGAATATCATACTGCTACCAGAGAGCAGACTGGGACTCATTCCGGGACTTCCTCTGTGACGTCCCCTGGAACAACGTCTTTGATCTTCCTATCAAAGACTGTGCATCCGAGGTTTCCTCTTGGGTTAAGGCTGGCATTGATGCTTTTAGAGGGCGTTTGCTACCAGAATGAGGCAACACATAGCATCCTCTAAGTTTGGCTCCAAAGATTACTGGCGACTCTGCAAAAGTGTGCTCAACAAGAGCAAGACTTCAATACCCTCACTAATCAATGAATTTGAAGTTCTCAACTCCCCACATAAGAGAGTAAAAGTTTTAGGCAGGAGGAGAGTGAAAAGAAAAACAAACCATTTACAGGGGGTGTCAAAGAAAGGGCAAGAGAAGGATGTGAACACGGGAATGAAGATAGTTGCAAAGGTAGAGAGAAAGGAAAAGAACAAGATACCTGGGGTGATGTAGAAATGACTGGAATCAAGTGGATAAGAGATAGGAATTGACATTGCATTTAAATTCCTGGAGGTTGTAGCTGTCAGGAAAATAAGTGTATGGAAGGGAGTTACACAGATAAAAAGTGCAAGAAAAAAGCTGATGGAATAGAATTGTCACTTGCATTTGGCTGATTTAACTGTAGAAGGTTGGGACCTTGTTGCCAGTCTGGTTGCATGAGTAAATTCTTGTGGGGAGGGCACCAGTGACCTAAGTTTGTTGTAGCAGAAGCCATGAAAATAGTTGTAGAAGAGACAGAGGGAAGCCACATCCCACCAGTTAGAAATTGGCTAGAATCAAGCTGCCAGATCAGGATCAATTATGTTATACATTCTCCTTTGGAGCCTGTCGAGAACACTGAGATGAAAAGCATGGATGCCTGACCAGATACAACAATAGTATTGTATACATTGTCAGATGGTTGATTTGTATATGTGCAAGATGGATTCAGGTGGAAAAAAACTTCCTGGATCAACACAGTGACCCAACCTTCCTGGCAGTGGATTTAGTTATTGACTCAATGTAATGATTCCACTTATGCTGATAATTAAATCAACATTAAGCAAGAAAAAGATCTAACCTTGGTGAGGGGGAAAACACATGATAGATCTTAGCCAAAGATCATTTATAAGTAACAATAGTTTGGGGTACAAAATCACAAAGAAACATTTGAGTTTCATGTAACCATCAAAGTAATTCAGTTTATGATTGATTGGTTCAGTTTACATTTGAAAGATAATTTTGCAGAACTATAAGAGATGCATTGCTAGTGGATCAGAGGTGCATTCTGGAAAATATAATGGTGCACCTGTATGTATAAATAAGAAAAAGGAGAAAGAATCAAATAGTAACCCAAACAAGATAAATACATCTTGTTAATACATCTTCTAAAGTGACTGAAAATGAAAGTGATTCTAGGAAAGGAAGGTAATACTGAAAAGTTTGAGTTTTGTTTAATGACATATCAACCTCTGTGGGTTATTTAATGCCAAAAAGGGAGGGTTTTAAGAAATTTTTTTAATGTTCAGTTATAGTAAAAAGGTTGATTTAATGTGTTATGGGATTTTTTCTTCTTCAAAGCTGTATTGTTAGTAACAAAACTAAGGCACAAAATTTATGCTCTGAATGTTGTCAGAAAGTGTAATAAAAAATGCAAAAAAATGCATACCTGTGTTTTTTTTAGTTTTGTTTAATGGCATATCAACCTCTGCAGGTTATTTAATGCCAAAAAGGTAGGATTTAAGGTATTTCTTAATGTTCAGTTATAGTGAGAAAGTTGATTTAATCAGATTGATAAAATGTTTTTTATTTTTATTTTAAAAACGAAAGATGTCTTCTAGTTTCGTATTCAAAAATGTATTGCTGGTAATATTTTTTTCCTTCAAAAATGTATTATGGTAATAATTTTTTTCCACTATCTTCAAAACTGTATTATTGGTAATATTTTTCATTCAAAAATGTATATATTTTTTAGGGTTTTGACTCCAGTTTGGGGGTTAACTATTTGCCTATAGCTGGGATTCCTAACAGGTGCTACAACTCTGGGTCAGGGTGGACTGGGGAACAACAGCAATGAAGAGGTGGTTCCAAGTTACTCACAACCTTCCAATCAGAGGCCTTGCTGCTAGATGCAGTTTATGGTCATACCCAGGACAACCAGTGTTTTATAGGCGACACAAAGGTGTTCAACTAAATACACCACAAAGACTCTATACAGTAAGACAATTCTGAGATAACTAGAAATCCTGCAAGGATTCATCAAAGGAACCTCCAACCTTAACAATATAAGATATGCAGGTGATATGGTGCCGAGAGTAGACACGGAAAGGAAACTACAAGACCTCCTACAGAAGGTAGCAAAAGAAAGCAAGAAGAAAGGACTAATGATTAACTACAAGAAAACTGAATGCCTGATCTTCAGCAAAAAGATTGTCTGTCCTTTATGGCAACAAATATTGGACAATTTTCTCAACAATGAAGGAAAATCTTGAAACAATAGAAATGTTTTACAAAAAGATATTGAGGATATCATGGACTGAATATGTGAGCAATGATGAGATTTTGGAGATAAGTAGAAGGAAGAAATGGGAGAAGGCAAGAAAGGAAAAATAAGTTAAAGTATAAAAAGAAGACAAGATGAAAGAGATACGACCAAATAAAAGTCTTCATATATCAATGAAATTCATCTTCAGCATAGAAGACATGAGGTAAATGAGAAACCTGTTGAAATTTAAATATCGTTGCAAATGGATTCATTTTATGAAAGACATCACAAAAGAAATTCACTTCTTTTTTTTTATCTTAATTTCAATCAGAAGCAGATTGGCTGGAAATGGTCACACTGCCAACCAGCACCTGTTGTCTCTGGGAATCTTAGCTGTTTTAATAATCAATACAAAAAAGTTCAAAGCCAGACAGAAATAAAAGTTCTTATCTTTGCAGCACAATTGTTCAAGTTTTGTTTCAAACTACAATGTAAATTTCAATGACATTCTCAATTTCTAATTATTTTTTGTCTGGTAATTATGCAGTAAATTAAGTGAACACATCATGTAAAACTGTTTGTAAAGAAATCAGTAAAGTTTTTTTAGCTAGCATAGTATTTTTGGAACATTTTAAATTGATAATGATATTAATATGGATGTATGTTCATTGTGGTGCAGTGGATATCAGCTTGGAACAAGAAATCGGGGAGCCGAGTTTGAATTCCAGTTGAATTCATTGCATTCACTTACGTGCAAATACCTTCGAAAAGATATTAATCTGTCTCTTCCAGTTATGGGTTAAATAACAGAACAGATTGGGTTCTATAACCTTGGCTGATAACCAGTCTACCACAGAAAGCAATGGCAACTTACTGTGGGATAATATTCTGCCTAATCAGTCATGTCTCTTTTGAGACATAATCACCCAAGTGTGTATCACGTATGGCACTTAACTGACTGATTAATATGGATGTAGCATCACATTTAATGGCATGGGAAGCTAAATCAGAAAGCTAAAATTTCAGCTTTGTCTGTTCCTTTTTTGCACTAATACCCTTCGGAAAGGCATGCGTATTTTTTCCATTCAGCTATGGGTTAAATAGTATGGTAGACTAAGTTGTCTAGCTTTGGGTGGTAACTAATTTTTTTTTAAACTTGACAAATCAGTTGTGGAGAAATCACTTCAATATCTTTCCAAACAAGACAATACAATTTGCATTTAAGAAAGAAAAATCTGTGGAATGCCATGAACATCTACATGATGAAGGGACATGATATTTAAAAAACAAATGATATTTCTACTGACTGGACAAAAGTTATAAGTGCACATGAAATTATTCTTAAAACTAGCAGTATAGCCTGGCATTGCTCAGGTGTAATGAAAGCTTCTGAATATCGTTTCTTATCTCTTTGTCTATGAGTGTATCAAATTTGATTAAAATCGAACCACTCCTTCTATAACCCGATTTTTCGACTATCAATATTTATCAGGGGTACCTTGACACAAAACCTAGCTAAGAACACTCGCAAATGCTTATAGTACAATTGTGTAAATTTTCAAAAAAATCGGTTCAGCCATTTCGGAGTCTATAAGTAACGGACACACACAAAGTTCAATTTATAAATAAGTTTAGATTTAGATAAGTACAGGAAATTGTATTGTCTATAATCTCCTGTTTAAAAGGTCACAAAAACAACTTTAGGTCAATTATCATGATACATTTTTCATGAGTTGTTCTTTTTCTCGATGATTCTTGCCAAAATAATAATAATAATGACAATACTTCAACTAAGAAATGACTTAAAGTAGAATGTTGGCAAGCTACATAACTGTCTTTTTAATCATTTGATTCCAAGTAAGGCAATAAAGCCACTAAAATGCAAGGAGATTACTGAGAGTGAAGCAAACTGAAAAAAACGTTACTGAGGTGAAAGGACAATAAACAGCAAGGCAAAAAAAAAAAACCTGATAGTGAATAAAACTGCATTCAAAACTTAAAGATTCCTGTTGATAAGAAAACAAAAAGCCAGAGGAGAGTTTCACAAGAGAAAAGTGTGAGAGAAGAAACAATTAGCATAGAATTTATGGTCACATACAGGATGTGATGGATAAATTGTCATCTAAATTACACAAAATTACTCCTTGGTCAAATTGCTGAATGCTGTCATAATCCTTGTCTTTAAATCATCTTTGATGCTTAAAGAATTTTTGTTGACTTCTTACTCCACTGCACCCCATACATAATAAAGGGGGTTGCAGTCTGGGGAGTTAGGTGTAAGGGGTGATGTGGTTGAAGAAATTATTTGACACCCATGATTGTGTTCTGATTGTGTTGCCTAGTGCAGAGTTCTGTTGTCAGAGAAAGGTTCTTCCAGCAGCCACCCTCTTGACTCAGGTAGCACTTCTTCCTCAAGGCACTCAATATCAGCCTCTGTGTTGATCACTCCAAACCCTTTTGTAATTACAATTAGACTCAACCAACTCTTTCCAAATCCTCTGTCCCATCAGACCCTGTTGACTGGGACTTCAGAATACACCAACCGCACCTCTGAAGAAGGGTAAAATACCTTTAATGAGGCATTCTGGGCATGTTGATAAACTACATCCAGGTCCTGGGTTTGATTATAAACTACACCCAGCAGCATGGCATCAATCTGAGAAGTTTTGAGGAGCATGGAACAACCTCTTAACTGATCAGGAGTGGTAGCACCTGTTAAGGTTCTGGCTTTGGGCAAATAGTTAACTCTCAAACTGAGGTCAAAACACTACGAAAGTATAAAAATATATTTTTATAGTGGTCATTCTAGCAATACTTTTTTGGAGAAGAAAATATTACCAGCAATATATTTATGAAGAAAAAATATTACCAATAATACATTTTTGAAGAAGAAAAAATATTAACAGCAATATATATATATATATATATATATAGGAAAGAATATTAATAAAAAAAGTTTTGAATTTAAAAATGTACTTTTTTTGGACAGTATTTGTTTATTTTTATTATTGTATTTTATATTTCAGATTGCCCTCAGTCCTTCATCAGAAACGAGTGATTTTTAAGTTTGAATTAGAAATGTATTTCACGATAGTGTTCGAATATTCAAATTTAAAAATCACTCGTTTCTGATGAAGAAGGACCGAGGGCGGTCTGAAATATAAAATACAATAATAAAAATAAACAAATACTGTCCAAAAAAAGTACATTTTTAAATTCAAAACTTTTTTTATTAATATTCTTTCCTATACATATTAAGACAGTATACGTGGATCATCACTATGTTATATATATACACACACACACCAGTAATACATCTGACTCAACAAAACCCTCTTTGCAAAAATATGTCAATGAAACCTGATCTACAAATTGATTTCTTTCAAAGAATACATATTCTATTCACATGAATTTATTGTAAAATTAACCTTCTCCATATAATCCAACGCTAAAAAAAAAAATTGCCTTAAAACCCACTTTTTGGGGCATCAAATAACTCACAGAGGTTGATACACTGTTAAACAAAACTCAAACGCTGAGAGTCAATCTGAGAACAATGCAAACACTCTGACATGTTTGTATTAGAATTTCAAGCATGAATGCCAAGTAGAACAGTATGCTGTTTCCACATTCTGGCCAACTGAATTGTATCATGGTGCTTATTTACTCACAAACGGTGCCCACCTGACCCTACTACACTGTGTAGTTGACAAAATCACAAATGAAAAATGTACATGTTTGAAATTAAAAATATAAAATGGCAATAACTTGCCTGTATAGCAGTGTGAAGTGTAAAATGATGAAACCTTGATGCCAATTTGGTATTGCACTTAAATTCATAACTTCATGAGAAAATATCAACAGAAGAATAATCATGAAAGTATTTGAAAGAAAGTTATGTTACAATGGTGGGGGGAGTAAAAGAGTGAAGCCAAGATGCCAGGTCAGAACTGATAACACTGCAGATTCCTTCAATTTTGTCAACAATCTCTAGATAGATAGTAGAAGCAACAAATCATATGTGGCAACAATAAAACAGAGAAATGTGATTTTTAGTTGAATTATTCACTTTTGTATGTTTCTTAAATAAAAATTTAAAATGTTCTGGCTTTCTTAAAATATTTTTTTTATTTTTCACCTTATGTAAACTAGTATGTCCATCTTTCATTTTTTTCTGTCACAAGGTTTACTGGTAGGTTTGTTATTTTCGAAATCTTTATGAAAATGTTGCATCTGGTTGACTTCTGATGTCATTTAATATTTCTCCGTTTCAATAACAAGCCCACAACTTAATAAAATTTAAGAAACACGGGTAACAATATTGAAAACTAACTTTGAAAATAGCAAGCTTCAAATTAATAAATTTATTCCTATATGAAATGAATTATTAAAATTTTGTCTTAATGTAGCAGTGTATTTATGAATAAAGAGAGAAGTTTTTTTTTTTATTTCAAGGGTTTGACAAACACCTTCAAAGCACAAATTATTCTAATAGTAGGATTTATATTATATACACTTCATAGAAAAATTAATACGAACAAATATACATTTCTTTTAAATTATTTTATAACTATCAGTATAACCCAGCATTGCTCGGGTGTAATGAAAGCTTTAAAACTAATCCATGGTCCTGGAGCTCAGACTCTCTGGACTAAAAAGCAATAGT
This sequence comes from Ascarosepion bandense, assembly GCA_037127315.1. NCBI lineage: Eukaryota > Metazoa > Mollusca > Cephalopoda > Sepiida > Sepiidae > Ascarosepion > Ascarosepion bandense. The sequence continues at coordinate 1,722,968 of JBBBDQ010000851.1, forward strand.
TGTTTCCAGTTAAAGCGGAACCATAGACTGAAAGAAAAATGAATTAATGTAAGTCAAATTTTAATTTCCTGGTTTCGATATCAAATAAGTTTTTTCGTTGTAAACTGAATTTTGAAGGCTAAATAAGTCCTTTGAGTAAATGGTAGCCAAACACAAAGCAAAAACTAAAATAAAAGGGCTGAAAAAAATACGGACATACAGGCAGATAAATAAACACACATACAAACATATATATATAAAATCGATTTTCTGCACTATTGTAAGAACTGCGACCTTGAAACTTCTGAATATCGTTTCTTATGTCTTTGTCTATGAGTGTATCAAATTTGATTAAAATCGGACCACTACTTTTATAACCCAATTTTTTTGATTATCAATTTTCTATTTTTGTCAGGAGTACCTTGACACAAAACCTAGATAAGAACACTTGCAGTCACTTATAGTACAACTCTAAATTTTCAAGAAAATCGGTTCAACCGTTTCAGAGTCTTTAGGTAACGGACAGACAGACAGACAGACACACAAAGTTCCATTTATAAATAAGATTAGATTAGATTAGATACACTTCATAGAAAAATTAATCTGAACAAATATACACTTTTAAAAAAATTATTTCATAATCATTTCACCCCAATCAACGCATAAATATAAATAATTTCTACAAATACCTTCACGGCTTCTGCTCTCATGAGTTTAGCTCCCTGATGCCCACAATGCATAAATTTACTTTAGCTACTAGACTAGCAACTAGGTCCCACCCTTTCACAGTGAAACCAATAAAATGTAACAACTTTTACTGTAGCAGCTTCTTTTCTCACATTGCCCACCTGTGGAATTCCCTTCCATACACTTGCTTCCCTGACAGCTACAATCTGCCAGAATTTAAATGCAATTTCAATTGCCATCTATAATCTCTGACTCACATCCTTTCCTTGACAACCCTAGTATCATGTTCTTTTCCTTTTCCACTCTACTCTCATGCTGCTCTCTTCACACCAGTGTTCTCATCCTTCTCTTACGGTCTCATTCTCTGACACGCCCTGTAACTAACTTGTTCCTCTTTCTTTTCACGTAAGCCCCTGTGGCAGTACTGCCTTGCTTGCAGTGAAATGATTATAAAAACAATGCCACTGAGGTGCAGGGTTACATTTAAAGAAAAAAGGTACAGGGAATGTTGAAGAAAAGATAAGAGATGAATGAGAATCAAGTAGACAAATGATGGCAATTGGCATTGCATTTAAACTTTTGGAGATTGTAGCTATCAGGTAAGCAAGCAAATGAACCTGAGTTTCACAAAAGGGAAGTGCAAGAAAAGGAACTGTTAGAGTAGAAGAGGGAAGACTCTCTTCAAGCAAATAAACTATATATATAAAAACTTTACAAATCAAGATCAGTTTGTTTTTCTGATGGCCAAAATGTTGTGTATATATAGATAAGTGGTAAGCAGGTCAGAAATTTCATATGCATGTGTGTGTGTTTAATTAAAATTAAATCTTTTCCGTTTTGTAAGTCAGTTGACTTTTGTTAGCGATAAAAAATTTTTACACTGACTTACAAAATTCAATTTCATCTTTAGACTTCAAAATTGTTTTCAGTGATTTTGGTCAGTTCTACTCTACGGGTCATCTAGTTCTTTTTGTTGTTTTTGAAATACTACTTTTTGCAATGGTTTGCACATTTTCTTTTTTGTATGTTTGAATTGAGTGTGTCTGTGTGTCTATTAGGTTTTTCATGTTCTTTTGTTGAGGGATGGCTTGTATTTTTTTATAAATATTTCTTCCTGCATCATGAACGTGTCATAATCTGCATTTTGGTAGATAGGCATTACTCTGAATTTACCTCCACTGCATTCATGTAAATATTGCTAGTTTAATGTTACTTCTGTGCAGGACTATTCTTATATTCAGGCCTTGTGTTGCCCCCATATACATTTCTGCACATTCATCGCATTTTAGAGCATAAATTACATTTTTAGAGTTGCAGCTCAGATTTGTTTTTATTTTGAATGTAGATGTGTTTTTAAACATATATATAGATAAAGGAAATAAAAAGAGTAAAGAAACCAATTTCACAGTGTTGACTTTCTTTTTCTCTCAAGAGGTAAATTTATATTCCTGGGTTGCAACTGAGTGAAACGATGAAAATAGAAAGAAGCAATTTTAAAGATAGTGCTGTGTAGTAAATGGCAAAAGTAAATTATCAAGAGCATCAGACAATGAACTGGTTGACCAGATCCAATTCTCCAAGAAGAGAACAAAGACCTTTCATCCTCTGTAGGTTTTCTTTCTCTTTAATTAAATTCTAGATTATTTTTGTCATTTATTATTACTTTTTATCTATAAACTACCTTACATATTATATATAAAACTATCACTAACAATGTCACATACCAGACATAAATAGCTTGGATATGAAAGTACATCGACAAGACAGACACCTGTGTCATAAACAGGCTGATAGGAAAAACAGAAATAAAACTCGAAAACTAATAAAAACATGGTAGTCATTTTTGCAATAACTTTCTTTATGCTAGCTCAAATACTTTTAAAATATTTTTGTATCTATAAATGTGCTTAGTGATAAAAGAATCACTTAATTTTTATTGAATGAAAATGAAAAACAGTGCAGCAGACCAGAAGGAGTTTACCACCACCTTTAAATTTGTTGTTTTCCTTTTTTTTTTTACTTTTTCAGTGCAATCTTACCGATTACACCATAAACTTCCCAATTGACAGAAAAAAATATCCAGAAAAATTTAAATATTTCAACAATTTTTGGGGGTAGGGGTTGGGGGATCAGTTTTTCATACAACATTATAGTAAATTGATCCTCCATTTTGGAACCACTCACCGGTACGACATTACCACCACCTGTAAATTGCTTGATTACCATTTTTTTTTTGTACTTTTTTCAGTGCAATCTTATCAATTAAGCCCTAAACTTTACGATTGACAATAAAATTTGTAAAGACTTCAACATTTAAAAAATTTGGGGGGGGGGGCTCAGTTTTTCATGCAACCTTATAGTGAATCAATCCTGTGCAATAACTTTATTGCGTGCACATATTCAACAACTGAATCCTTTGCAAAATTTTTGAATAAAGCCATTCTTGGAGTTTCCAAGAAAGATGTCATCATAAGAACTGAAGAAGACTTGAAAAAAAAACGCGTTGCAAAATAACGAAAACAAAGCAACCCCTTGCAAGTGGTTCCAAAATGGAGGATCAATTTACTATAATGTTGTATGAAAAAGTGAACCCCCTTCTAAAATTGTTTAAATATGGAAATTTTTTCAAATTTTTTGATCATTGAAAACTTTATGTAATAACTGATAAGACTGCACTGAAAAAAAAGAAAAATGTAAAACAACATATTTAAAAGGTGGTGGTAGTCTCCTTCAGGTCTGCCCAAAGTGCTAAAAATAGATTGGACCTGGTCTATGTTCTTTAAAAAAAAAAATAAAAAAATAATTTTCAAAACAAAAACCGAAAATAAAACAAATGCCAAACAATTTTTGTCTGAATTTCAGAGATAAGGAGTTATCATTATTTACACTATTTATAATTAGACTATTGTCCTCATCTCTGTTGTTTTTATCACAACATTTTGGCTGTTGTACCCTCCAGCCTTTTTCAAGTGTATATCAATCTAGGTAACCTACAGAGAATTCCAAAATTAACCCTTTATTTAATCTACGGTGATACACGGCTCTTGTTGCTCTGCTTAAATTTGGGGATACTATCTAGTGTTATATAGCAATATACAACAAACACGCATATATATAAAAATATAAGTTGTATTTTTTATTAATGACAATGGACCGTGTAGCCTAGTGAACAGAGAGTGAGAGCGCACTTCCAAGGGTTGACGGGGGGGGGTCGTCGCTATCTGTTGCTCCTCTGGTCTGGTCTGGCTCTCTCGTCTGCCTCTGTCTTCGTCTGCCTGAAATCCGTGCGCCAAGGTCTTTTATAATCTCCAAACCGGTACTTCCGGATTTTGCCTCACCCACGTAATTCTCAGAGACACCTGTTCTGTCTGCCTCTTGTAGCCATTTCCGCTACTGCCGGAAATAAGGTCAAACAAACATCCGTTCCTTTCGACGACCGGAAAACACCCCCGCTTGCATCAGCCTTTCCTCGGGTGGGGCCAGGTTGTTATATTACACTAGTTCATATGTGGTGCAGTAAATAGTGGCTTGGAACAAGAAATCAGAGAGCCAAGTTAATTCCAGTTGAATCCCTTGCATTCACTTATGCTCAAATACCCTTGGGAAAGGTATTAATCCATCTTTTCCCTCCAGTTATGGGTTAAATAACAGAACAGACTGGGTTCTCTAGCCTTGGCTGGCAACCAATCTACTGCAGAAAGTAATGGCAGCCTAATGCAAGATAATTTTCTGCCCAGTCAGTCATGTCTCTTTTGAGCCATGATCACCCAAGCATGCATCACGTATGGCACTAAACTGACTGTTTGATTATTGCTCACTGATTTTCACTATTAGCCATTGGCTGAGTAGATAAAAGCACTGGTTTGTGAATTTGATGACAATGGTTGAAAGTTCAATTACTGGGGCAGGTAGTGCGTACTTGCATTCAGTGGAACTGAACAGTGCAAAATAAAAATCAGGATTAGATGATATCTCTAGTCATGACCAGTGGAAGGAGAACAGTCTAGCCCTGTAGATTAAATAAAGTGTTCAGTTTGAATATAAACCTGCAAAAGGTTAGCAAGGACAATGGCCAAAACATGATAGATTTGAAAAGGCCACTTTTGCTATTACCAAGCATGTTCATATTTCAATATCAAAATTTTCATCCTCTGTTCAAACACTTTCCAGATATTTAAATTTTTGTACTTGTGTGATTTTATCACTTCTATTTTGTCATTCCTATCTTGAGTTTTTCTCTTACTAAAAACCATGAAGTGGATAGCAAGTTGAAAAATATAACTTAAAAATAAAAATAAAATATAAAAATAGGGAATGTACCCAATAAAGAGGATGTGCATTATTGTTGAATATCAACTCGGAATGACAAATCAGGGAGCCGAGTTCAAATTCCAGTTGAATTCATGGCATTCACTTATGTACAAATACCCTTGGGAAAGGTATTAATTCATCTCTTCCCTCCAGTTATGGGTTAAATAATAAAACAGATTGGGTTCTATAGCCTGTCTACCACAGAAAGCAATGGCAACCTACTGTGGGATAATCTTTTGCCCAGTCAGTCATGTTGCTTTCAGGACATTATACACCAAAGTGTGTATCACGTAGGGCACTTAACTGACTGACTGACCCACTAAAAGTTTATAAAAAAAATAAATAAAAAAAATTTGACGTATCTAGCTAGATGAAAACACTACTTCTATTCCAACAATTTTTAACTTCTCCCCCATGAAACGCTTTTCTAATTTCTTGTTTTTCTGCCATCTACAAACTTGAAAAATGATTATAACTTGTTGCTATATCTGGTTGGGTGCTCCTGCTATAAGGGTCATTCAATAAATAAGGTGAATTTTTGGGCATAAGGACTTCTAATATAAATAGAAGCTTACTTTTTTTTAAAAAAATTTCCTTTACTTCTTTTTCAAAGGGATTTAATTGTTTTTGTAGATTGAAAATAAAATTTTAGAGTTTTGGAGATTAACAAAGATGGCCGACCAAGAAGCATGCTCCAGGATTGAACAGGGGTCAATGATCAAGTTTTTGGTTGCTGAAGGGTGCAAACCAATTGAAATTCATAAGAGAATGTCAACTGTGTATGGTGCCACATGTTTCAGCCATAAAATGTCTGCAAGTGGGCTAAATTGTTTAAAGAAGGATGGAGCAGTGTTGAGCATGAAGACAGGGAGGCCTACAGAAGTGAGGTCTCCTGAGGTGATCGAATTAGTCAATGACCTCAGTCTGACAGAAGGGTGACAGTGGATGACATTGCATGGACTTTGAGTTTATCTCTTGGAACAGCACACAGAATTGTCCATGATGACCTTGCCTACTCAAAGCTCACTATTAAGACAATACAAGGCCTCACTCAGCAGCCCAAACGGTGCAGACCATCAATGAACTGGGCTGGGAACTGCTCCCTCATCTCCCTTAAAACCCAAACCTTGCCTCTTCAGACTTTCACCTGTTTGGTCCCTTGAAAGCATTCATGAGAGGCACGAAGTTTGAAAGGGACAAGAGAGTCAAAGCACTTTTATGCAGAGGGAATACGGAAGCTTGTGCACAGATGAGAAAAGTGTGTGACACTGCTGGGAGACTACGTTGAAAAAAAAAAAGCTTCTATCTGTATTAGAAGTCCTTATACCGAAAAATTCACCTTATTGAATCACCCTCGTATTTATCTCGAGGTTCTTGATAAAATCCAAAGAAAGATCTGTAAAGTGAATCAGTCCTGCCTTGGCATCTTGACTTCAGTCACTTTCTCACAACTGTGATGTGGATTCCATCTGTCTTTTCTATGAAAACTTTCATAGTAACTTCTCTGGCGAACTTTTCCTTCCCTGGTGAGCTGTCCCTAAGAATTTAAGCATACTACTAAATTGGCATCTAAGTCCCACCTTTTTACCATTGAATTAGTAACTATCACTACTACTCAAACAGTTTCTTTTCTTGCATGGTCCTGGGTATGACAGTAAACTGCATCCGGCAGCAAGGCCTCTGATTTGGAGGTTGTGAGGAGCATAGAACTACCTCTTTATTGCTGTTCTCAGGTCCACCCTGACTCGGAGTGGTAGCACATGTTAGGGTCCCAGCTATGGCCAAGTAGGTAACCCCTCCCAAACTGGGGTTAAAACACTATATAAAATAGACTTTTATAGAAAAATATACATTTTTGAAGGAAAAACATAACCAACAATACATTTTTGAAGGAAAATAAATTATCATCATAACACATTTTTGAAGGAAGCAAAAAATTATTAATAGCAATACTTTTTGAATACAAAACTAAAGTTTTCTAAGATAAAAAAAAAATGGATTTTTATCAAAATCTGACTAAATCAACCTTCACATTATAACCGAACATTAAAAAAAAAATACCTTAAAACACCACCTTTTTGGCATTAAATAACCCACAGAGATTGATATGCCGTTAAACAAAACTCAAATCAAATCAGTATATTTTCTTGCGCTTCCCACATGTGGAGCTCCTTTTCATTAAATTGCATTTCTGATAGCTACAATGTCCAAAAATTTAAGTGCAATGTCAATTGCTATTATCTATCTTCTTGAACCCCATTTATCTTTTACCCTTTCTTCAATACCCACTGTACTGTATCTTCTCTTTCATAGTAACCCCCTGTACACTAGTGACAGTTCAGCTTTGCTTGGGGTGAAATAATTTGAAAAAATAAAAATGTTACATCAATCACCATTTTTTGTCTAAAAATACATTTTTTTTTTTTTTTTTTTTAATCGCATCACCCCCAAGCAAGGTGGCAACACCACTGATGTGCAGGGGTCTACGTAATAGTGAAAAGATTGGTAAAGAGAAAGCCGGAAACCACATCCTAAACAGGGAACAAGGGATGAGCCTCTTCACCTGTTCAATAGACGTGGGTGGAGTGTGAACCGAGCGATAGATCTATCTACTTGAATTCTTAGAATTGTCGAACTGGATAAAAATATAGGATGAATAAATAACCAATGCTTTCACTTCAAACAGGTACAAAAATTTAAATACCTGGGAAGCGTTATAACAGAAGACGGAAAGTGCAACACGGAGATCCAAAGGCGAATTGGCATGGTGAAGGAAGCATTCCAGAAGCTGAGTAAAATATTAAGAAACAGAAAAATTTTGCTAGAAACAAAGAAGAGAATACTGGATTGCTATGTGATGTCAGTTCTTCAATATGGCACTGAATACTAGACAATATCATCAAAGATGAAAAAAAAACTTGAAGCAACTGAAATGTGGTTTACAGAAGGATGCTGCGAATATCATGGATCAAGCATGTGAGCAATGATGAGGTTTTGGAAATGATGGAAACAAAAAGGAAATTAATACTAAGGAAGAGATAGCCAAAGTTTCTGGGACATGCAATGAGGATGGAGGGCTTGGAGAACCTGATACTAACAGGCCAGATAGAGGGTAAAAAGAGACAGGGGAAAGCAGCAGATTATATATTAGAAGGACCTCATCAGGTGGATGATGGAATGAGGGTTGCATGGTGTAACAGGAGAAGGTGTGCTAAGAGCCATCAGGAATAGGGAGACGTGGAAAGCCATGATCGCCTATGTCCTGAAAGGACATGGCAGATAGAAGAACAACATAGAAATAGAATTTGATAGGGGACAAAAATTTTTGTTTATTTTTACAAAACTAAAGTTGGTACAAGTTAACATTTGAAAAGTACTTGTTTCAAGATGAGAACTACAATATAAACCAATATAATTTGCTACTCAACTATATCATTATTTATATGTGAGGGCGTTTTGGAAAATTCTTGACTTGATACACTTCCCAAAACCTGATTAAACAAGAAAATACTGCTGCAGAAATTACTATACTCCTCTTAACATGATCAATATTTACAAGAGCCAGAGCAGATAAATAAAAGAGGACCTTTCTGCACAAATGAATAGTTGTAAGTTTCATGCTACTCGATTGCTATTTCCATAGTAAATGTTGTGATCAGCTATGTCCCTTCATTCTGACCTTTAGAGCTAAGAATTGTCAGCCTCCTTGTATTCCATTTGTGAGAAGGAAGTTCCATTTAAACATTTTTTTTCCAAGAACCACTACTTTCTGTAATAGGCTTCTGAGCGGACGTTCCCTTAATCGTCGCAATCTTAACTTTAATTCTATTGTTAACTTATGCCTTTCCTACTTATCCTCATGAACAGGGCTTCTTATCTCTCACATGCTTATATTGTTTATATACCCTGTTTAGTGGACTTATACTTTGAGTGGATCTTGGGCCTTGTATTGGGTGAACAATTATTTAAAAAAAAAAAAAAAAAGATTTTCAATTCATTTTTAGTTATACAGAAAAATGGTCATACGATTTATAAGTTAAACTATTAAATGAATTTATCCTGAACTTTATGGATATATTTAGAAATTGCTTTCTTTATAACTGCTAATTTTAATAATTTTTTTAAAAATTGGAATCAGCACAAAATTATATTTAGAACTGTTGATAGAAAGACCTAGTTTTTAATATGGTATGAAAAAATTCAGGGATCAATTTTTATTGCTGAGGTAATGATCATGGATATAATTTGTCTTTTTTTTTGTTAAAGTTTTACAAACATGCAAAAAAGTTTTATTTACTCTTGTTGTAATCTTTTGTTAAATGAGGCAAGAAGTGGCTTGTTAACTTGAACACCTTCAAAAGACAATTGCACTTAATTTCTTGAGAGAGCCTCTTTTTGGCTTTTATCAGCAAAGCTGATGTTAACCTCCAGAAGAATGACTGCTTGTGCCTTTGTGGAAAGATTATATTGAGCTACTTGCTCAGTCTGATGTTTAGAAGTTTGGATCACTGTTTTGTGTGAGACAATATTTCTCTCCAGAATCTATCTTACACATTTATAAGACTACCATTCATCCTTACATTGAATACTTCTGCACATATGGTCTTGTCTTTTTGCTATCTATTTAGAGATTCTTTATAAAATTCAATAAAATCACCATTAGCTTCAGCCACAGCCTTCAGATGACTTTGGAATCTTTTCCATCTCTTCTGGACGGTCTCCTTGTTAAAGTTGGTCGATGCTGCTATAATAATTGTAAATAGTTCAACTTTGATGTTACAAGGAGTTTTGTTGGTCTCTCACTCAAGTGTGCCCCACACATAATAATCAAGGAGGTTTGCAGTCTGGGGAGTTAGGTGGCTAAATGTAGGGGTCACAGAAATTGACAGCCATGATTGTATGGTGCAGAGTCCTGTTACCAGACATTGGTTCTTCAAGCAGCTACCCTCTTTATCCGGGGACGGCACTACTTCTTTGAGGCACTTGATGTAAACATCTGTGTTAAGTCTGGGGTCTTTGGGGAAGATGAATGGAGGCATAACATTTCTATCCCTAGTGATCACTGTTAGATTCATCCAACTCTTTCCAATTCCTCTGCACTGTCCCCAGATTGACAACCAAGCATTTTGAAATGTTCACATTGGAACTTCTGGCATGAATGCCAAGTAGTACAGTATGCCATGTCCAAATGCCTGGTGGATTAAATTGTGTCATGATTCTCTTTTTCTTTAACTGATCCTACTAGACTGTGCAGTTAACAAAATCAAAAAGCACTGCACATGTGTGAAATTGAAAATATAAATTAGCGACAGTTTACCTATCACACTCTTTACTTATAATCAGAATGGTTACATAATGAAGAAAGAGGGTTTGGAAAATGTAACAATCATAGGACATCAATTTAGGCAAGAAGAACGAAATAAAACATGAGCTTGTATAAATGGATGCCAGTATGAAAGCAATAGGAGGGAGAGTCAAGAGAAAAGATTACTTTGAGCTAAAAAGAATAGGAAAGCGTGGAGAGCCATGGTCTCTGAAGTGTTGAAGAGATAATACAGAAAAGAACAAGCAGAGAGAAATAAGCATTTATTGTTAAGCATTTCCCTTTTATAAATATAATTTTATGTCAGTTAAGTGCCATACATGATACACACTTGGTCAATCATGTCTCTTTCGAGTCATGACCAACTAGGTGGAAGATTTTTGCATTGGACAATATCTTCGAAGATGAAGGAAAAACTTGAAGCAGCTGAAGTGTGGTTCTACAGAAGGATGCTGCGAATATCATGGATCGAGTATGTGAGCAATGATGAGGTCTTAGAAATGATGGAGGTGAAAAGGAAATTAATACTGAGCATCAGGAAGAGACAACTAAAGTTCCTGGGACATGCAATGAGGAAGGAGGGCTTGGAGAACTTGTTACTAACAGGCCAGATAGAGGGAAAAAGAGACAGAGGAAAGCATTGGATAACATATTTGAAGGACCTGATCAGGTGGATGACGGAACAAGAGAAAGCGTGCTAAGAGCCACCAGGGACAGGGAGATGTGGAAAGCCATGATTGCCTATGTCCTGAAAGGACATGACACATAAAAGAAGAAGGTTGCCATTATTTACAACCAAGACTATAGAACTTAATCTGTCCTGTTATTTAATCCATAGCTAGAGGGAGAAGAAAAGATGGATTGATATCTTTTCCAAGGTTTTTGTGAATAAGTAAATCCAATGAATTCAACTGGAATTCAAACATGGTTCTCTGATTTCTTGTCCCAAGGTGTTATCCACTTCATTTTACAATGCACATTTTACAACACACATTTTATGTAAGCTTTATGAATGATATACATTTGATTTTAGGTTATGTTATCTTTCTGTTCATTCTGTATCATTGATCAGACAGGCAGATTTGAATATTTTTTTCTTCCATTGGCAGCAATAAAAATCCTTGCAATGCAAAACTGATAGATAAAAATCAAACTAAATATATATTTTGAAAATAATATCTATGATGCTTGAAACTCAACTGGAAAGTTGTTTGCTTTGCTCTCTCGGGAGATAAATTATGTCATTCTGACTGTGAAACATTAAATTTCTGTTTGTTCATGCATAAGAGGTAGGTCTCAAGTGTGGGTAAATATAACCTTGGTATAAATTAGCAACAATGTTAGGAGATTTGTTAAATTCCAATTCATTTGAGAGTTGGTGATCTGTTGAAGTTATAAATCAACTAGTTACGGACAGAATAATTATGTATAAATAGTATCACTTTTTAGACAGTGTTTGTATGAAGAGTGTGGGTCTGTTACTTTGTCTCTGTGCATCTCCATGCTTGTGGCCTGCTTGGCATTTCATAGTGGTTGATGAAGTTTTTGTAAAACCTTACATTTGTTTCTACTTAAATATACATACATAAATAATATATAAAAATAGGTATGATTAATATTACATTTCGTTGTTTGATTCAAGCTCCAAGTTCTAGACTGAGGATTGTCTCATTGAACAATGAGTTAGTTAAGTGTTATATATGTTACATGCTTGAGCAATCATGTCTCAAAAGAGACATGACTGACTGGGCAGAAGATTTTCCTGCAGTAGGTTGCCATTACTTTCTGCAGTAGACTGGTTGCCAACCAAGGCTATAGGACCCAATCTGTCTTGATATTTAACCCATTGCTGGAGGGAGAAGAGACTGGTAAATATTTTTCCAAAGGGTATTTGTGCATAAGTCAATTCAACTGGAACTTGAACCTGGTTCTCTGTTTTCATTCTGAGTCAATATCTATTGCACTAAAATGCACATTCCATTGAACAATGCTTAGACTTGGTGTAATGGATAACAAGCTTGTCAGGCTAGCACAATTATACTTGAGTAATGAATTTGATCCTCATAGGGTGCCCTATACTTTGGGCCTTTTTTTTTTTGCTTAGAAAATTGCCACCACCTATAAACACACCACTGAACAATAGCCTAAAGTGTTGGTTTATCAATTTACTGATATAGTAGTTGTGAGTTCAATCCCTATACCAGGTAGTACAAACAAAGTGAGCAGTACTAAAAAGAAGAGTGAAATTCCCAAGACATGAACAGTGGAATAAAAACAATCAAGCACCATAGATTAATGAAGAGTTAGTTTTAGTTTCTCTGGAAGAGACACAGAATAACAGAAAATGACAAAGATCGACAAAGGGTAGAAAGTGCTGAAAAATTTTGATAACAAGAATGAGGACGTATAATATAAAAACCTAATATAAATAGGCACATTGTACTGGTAATTCAGCCTTGGAATGAAAAAAAAATTCAACATAATTTTATTCTGGTCATTGTACAGGGTGATTGAAAAGTAACTCCGTATTTTATGTATGATGGACTCTCCCATCTAACTACATTTTTTATGACAAGACGGGAGAGTCCATCATACATAAAATAGGGAGTTTTATTTCAATCACCCTATACTTTACCCAGGGGTAATTTAACATATGCAGTGAAAATTTCAAAATTCAGCTCATAGCTGTGTGTGTGTGTGTGTGTGTGTGTGTGTGTGTGTGTGTGTATATATATATATATATATATATCTCAGCATGCAGTGTGGGTATAGAAGAATCCAAAGGAGTACCCTGTACATACAGTGGTAGGATAACTCTCTAAGAGAGCTCTAAATATATATGTATATAAATACATACAGAGCAAATATAAGAAAAATTAAGACAGACACGTTATTTCATGGGAAATCAGAAGTATAGGCCTATTTCAGGCAAACTATCATCAGCTTCCGTCTTTATTCTACAAAGGATTTTACACAAAATGTGTATATATATATATATATATATATATATATATATATGATAGACTACAGTATTAATGTATGCTATATTTATAGGTTAATATCAGGAACAAACTGTGTATAAATATAAAAGTGGACATTGAAGCCAGTAGTTTGTTTCATGCTTTAACACAACCATCAGATCATATGCATTGTTTTTCTACTGACATTTTTATATATACAGGCCAGTGATGCATTGTGGGTATTCTATTGTATTACTCTAATTGTTGCTTGGAATTATTCAAGAGGCTATTGAGTAGAAATAATTGTGCATCTAAATGCATATTTTGTCAAGTGCTTGTTAACATGTTTAACTGCATATAGAACCACTTTAATGACAAAATCTTTGAACATTTTCTAATTAATTTATATACTATTGTTGTTTTAATTAACTATGAAGCACTTATTTGACCAAAATTCTACTGGCCTTAAAAAATACATTAAATTTTACTAATTTTCAGTTATTTTGTTACATGTTATTGAGTTGTGTAAATATGTATGTATTGTACATACATATATTGTCTTGGACATTAATTGGTAGTCTTGTACACCAGATGCAAAAGTCCTTCCGTATGCATAGCCAGCATAGAGACGCTATTTCTCCATAATCAAATTCACTGGAAAGATTGACTGCCCAAAAAACATTGTAATGATGAGCTGGTACAAGGTAATAGGCTTGCTCATAAACCTCTAAAACGTTTGTTTGTTTGTTTGTTTGTTTCAAGGTTTAATGACCTATCAATCCTTATGAGATCATTTAAGGTCATAACCAATGATTTTGGGTAAGGTTATTTTATTTTTACAACATTTTTCTTTTTGAGTGTCAAGATTCATTGGGATTTGTTTTTAAGAGCAGGGTCCCCAAATCCTACCCTTGTTATTTAACCCATAATTGGAGGAAAGGGACGGATTAATACCTTTCCCAAGGGTACCAGTGCTTCAGTGAATGCAGGGTATTCAACTAGAATTCAAACTCGGCCCACCGATTTCTCTTTCCAAACTGATATCCGCTACACCACAACACACATCTATCACTATACACTTACAGCACCTGGTATTCCCAAGCGGTCACCCAGCTAAATACTGACCAGGCTCAATGTTGCTTAACTTCGGTGATCGAGCGAGAACCAGTGTATTCAACGTGATATGGCTGTAAGCACGCACATCCATCACTAAACACTTACAGTACCTGGTATTCCCAAGCGGTCACCCATCTAAGTACTGACCAGGCTCAACGTTGCTTAACTTCGGTGATCGAGCGAGAACCGGTTTATTCAACATAAAACATTTCAAGTCTGTAGTTAAATGTAACCTAAAGACTCTTGGCGTTAATGTTAAAGATTGGGAAATGGTTGCTGAAGATCTGACTGGAAAAGGTTGATGCTGCAATAATTTTTGTAATTAGAGAATTGAGCCTCCTAACAAAAAACACATTATTAGGAAGAGAAACAGAATCTGTGCCAAGAGCTATTAGGACACCAACACACTTGCAGTATTTGTAGAAAAGTCACCATCTTGGTGACTGGTTTAGCTTGTCACATGAAATTACATGAGAGAATTCAGGTATAAACTCCTGCGAATGTAATTCTGCCAGAAAGACCTGCAAGCTTTTTTTTTTTTTGACTTGATTTGGAAGTCTATTGTGGGACTCAAATATCACGTGATTTTACAGAGGGACCGGCAAGTTTCAAATGTAGGTAACAGATACAAACTTTACCACATGTGTAAGAGAAGTTGTAAAATTGAAGCTAATGATAAAAATCATGAAAGCAATAAAATTTTGAATGAAAAACACAAAAATGCTACCAAGTGAAGAGTTGATCTTCTTCTGAAAAGAAGTGACAATCATCAGGTTTTGTACATAGCTGCTAAAAATTTCAGATCAAGAAGCCCATCATCAACAAAAACGCATAGATTGTAATGTTTGGTCAGATTTTGGGAAGTGGATTGGTGCATAAAAAAGGCTGATTAAATGAATAGATGTTGAAGTTGTTAAGAAGAAAGTAAAAAAAGGCAGAAAATGACCAGCGCATCAAAAAATCTGTGCCAACCAAATAGACAGCAGTCAGTGAGATTGTATTATAAATAATTTGTAGCAATTCTTTCTTCACTGTCTTTTGTCAAAATTAACTGTATACCACACTCATTCTTTCCACTAAGTACCTGCTCAATAGAAGACAATATTTTTAAAGTTTCTTACTAGTATAGACATTTTTTTCCTGAAATAAAATCAATGATGATTCTCTGATCTATTTTAGAAATTACTTTTTTATTACAACTAGCAATATAGCCCAGCATTGCTCGGGTGTAATAAAAGCCTTAAAACTAATCCATAGTCCTGGAGCTCAGACTCTTTGAATGTTTGCACGAAAGACGAAAAAGCAATAATTGTTTCCAGTTAAAGCAAAACCGTAGACTGAAAGAAAAATGAATAGATGTTTTGATTTCTTGGTATCAATATCAAATTTTCTGCACTATTGTAAAAACTGCAACCCTGAAACTTTTGAATATCGTTTCTTATTTCTTTGTCTACGAGTGTATCAAATTTGATTAAAATTGGACCACTCCTTCTATAACCCGACTTTTTTCGATTATCGATATTTATCGAGAGTACCTTGACACAAAACATAGCTAAGAACACTCGCAGATGCTTGTAGTACAACTGTGTAAATTTTCAAGAAAATCGGTTCAGCCTTTTCGGAGTCTATAGGTAACAGATAGACACAGACAGACAAAGTTTCCTTCATAAATAAGTTTAGATATTGTTTATAGGAACTTCAAAGAGTAACACATGATTATAAATAAATACACATTTAATAATAGAATACATAAAGCTAATCACAACAAATACAAAAAATCCACTGGATTCAGAATCTAGTTCACAGTAATCTTTTTAATTACATGTTTGAATAGCAAAATTCTTAATGACTCTCTAGAATCTTTTCATTTCCATATCATCAAAGAAGAAACACTTTGCTGAGTACTTCTTTCATGAGCCTAAACAGCCTGAGGGAGCCCTTGTGGATGAGGTAAAGTTGTCTCATCATGCATTGAGATTGCTTGACAGGTTTTAAAGTGGATGTGAGGGCCTATGTTATGTTACAAAAAACACTTCATCTTCAAATGTGGCTCACCACAAAGTTTTAATAATATGCCATTGGTAGAGTCAAAACAGATAATAGTGCCACAGGGCATAAGCTTTAATGGCATGATTCTGTTCTAGTCTCAAAACACGATGAGCATCACTTCCTATACAGAACATACTCTTTAAAATTCTTTGTGTGAGTTTAGGTGACATAATTTCACTGATCTTCTTTACTTCTATGGATCATATTGCTGAATACTGAGATTTAAAAAAGAAAAAAATCATCTCACCCCAAGCAAGGCATTCTACTGCCACTGTTGTGCAGGGGGTTACATAGGGGAAAGTGATGAGAAAGAAGGGTTAGTTATAGGAAATGTCAGGAGGAGTGTAACAAACGAATGAGAATACCGAGGATGGGGTTGGAGTAGATGAAAAAAGAGCTTGAGAGAATGGATGCGAGTTAGTGAGATAGGAGATGTCTATTGACCTTACATTTAAATTCCTGGAGATTGTAGCTGTCGGGGAATCTCCTGTCCAGGAGAAGACTAATCATGTTGTGCAGCTTCAAGGGATCTTGGGCAGTAGCACCTCTTTCTCTCTTTTATAGAGTCTATCAGCATTCTAGGAATCTAGAACTTTGAGTAGGCAAGAAACTACAAGCACTAGTATGGCTCACTTGATGGTCTACCCAATTTCTTAAAAGTGATTTTTCTGTTTGCTGTAATGAGAACATCAGCCTGTTTGACCATGTATTCATCACAGTAGCAGATTACCTGCCCCTGCAGAGGCTGTCACTAAGGTCAGTTAACTTTTCTCAAAAGTGACTAAAATTGAAGGACTGTAATTTTTAAAAAGTGTCTTTCAAAGATATAACTGGAATATCAATTAGTGACAAAAATACAAATGTTGTACTGTGTTGAGCCTACCAATGATATATGAATAAAAGTTTAGTTGAAGATACGAAGGATATTTCCATTTACTACTACATTAATTTGTTTTAACAAATAATAACATCTTATCGGCAAGCAACAGACTGAAATGAATTTTTCATTATAATAGAAGCACATTGAGCCTACCAAATATGAACATAAAACTCACATTCCAAATCTAGTCCTCAATGTCTACTTTCTCGGTTGTTGTTCTTTGAATGAGGACATGTAAATGATTTGTGGGTTCAGTTTAGTGATGTGCAAGTTTTCTCTTTATCTGCCTCATTATTGGAAAACCATTATCCTTTTTAGGACTTTCATGGCTACTATCGATGTTGTAAACCAACCAATCATGGAAACTGTCATACACTAGGAACTCACTTTGCACAGAACTTTGGGTAGTTAAGAAACTGCACTAAGTTACAATTCTTCTTTCATGTATCATGTTCATTCAGAACGTAGGCAATCATGGCCCTCCACATTTTCTTATCCCTTGCAGATCTTCATACCTTTAGTCTTTGTATTTCTCCCAAGACTTGCTTTGCCATCCATTTGCTTAAGCCCATCAAGTATGTCACACATTGCTTCCTGTCTATTTTTCTTTCTATCCATTCTGCGAGTCTTAGACTCTCCAAGCCCTCCTTCCTCATTACATGTCCCAGAAACTTCAGCTGATTCTCTTACTGATATTAAGTATAAGTTCCCTTTTCATTTCCATTCTCTCCAAAACCTTGTCATTGCTCACGTTTGGTCCATGGTATTCTAAGCTTCCTTCTGTATAACCACAATTCTGTTACTTTGAGTACTTCCTTCATCTTTCAGAAGGTTGTCCAGCATTTGCTGCCATATAGGAGGATAGACATCACACAAAAGTCCAGTATTCTGTTCTTCTAATGAAAATTTGCTGTCTCTAAATACTCTACCCAGCTTTTGGAATACGTCCTTGGCCATGTAAATACACCTGATATCAGTGTCATACTTTCCGTTCTTAACCTCCTGAAACAATTTCCTTACTGGGCTTACATCCAGTGTAGCCTTTTCATAAACATTCATTTCTTTAGAGATTCTTGATAAAATCCAAAGAAAAATTGGCAATATTATTAGTCCTAACCCAGTCACTTTCTCACCACTGTAATGTAGATTCTATGTACCTTTTCTATAAATACTTATATAGGAATTGTTTATATGATTTCTTTGCTATGGTACTTAGACTTTATGAATTTCAATGCCGTACTAGATTAGCACTTACGTTGTATGGTGTGGTGCAGTGAATATTGTTTCGGAACCAGAAACTGGAGAGCCGAGTTCGAATTCCAGTTGAATTTATTTTATCAAATTATGTACAAATACTCTTGAGAAAGGTATTAATCCATCTCTTCTCCCTCTGGCTATGGGTTAATTAAAAGGACAGATTGAGTTCTATAGCCTTGGTTAGTAACCAGTTTACCACAGAAAGAAATAGCAGCCTACTAAAGGTAAGTCTTCTGCCTAATCAGTCAAGGATCGTAAGAGTCATGATTGTATGTATTACGTATGGCAATTAACCGATTGAGTAGATTAGTGGTTAGGTCTCTGCAATTCACTTGTGAATTTGCTAGGTGTAGCCATGTTGTGCATTGTGGGGCAATGGATATCAACTTGGAACGACAAATTGGGGAGCTGTGTTCGAATTCCAGTTGAATTCATGGCATTCACTTGCGCACAAATACCCTCAAGAAAGGGATTAATCCATTTCTTCCCTCCAGTTATAGGTTAAATAATAAGACAGATTGGGTTCTATAGCTTTGGCTGGCAACAAGTCTACTGCAGAAAGTAATGGCAACCTACTGCGGGATAATCTTCTGCCCAGTTATGTCTCTTTTAAAATATGATTGCCCAAAGCATTTATGGCGTATGGCACTTAACTGACTGAACCGTAAGTTCTATGCTAACAGTTTCTTTTTTCGCATTTCTCATTTACAGATGTCTCTTGACTTCATACTTTCCAGCAAATTTTGAACTTAAATGCAATGTCAATGGTTATCTCCTGTCTTCTTTATTTCTTTCCTGTTGTTCTTGCTCCTTAGTAATGTTTCTTATTTCCTCATTCTTTTATACTCAGTAACCCCTTGCGTTTTACAGGATTTACTACTTTGCATGACATACAATAATTTAAAAAAAAATTAAAAAATTGAAAACACCTGTGAATAGATGCAATATATTCTCCAATCCCAAACAAAAATTTTGTAACCTGCTTGTTTTGTTTTATGAGTGTCAATAAGGGTAACCATTTTAAAAGATATTTATGATTGAAAGAAGAAACTGCAAACTCCACAAATCTTTGCCTTCATTTTCTAGATATTTTATGCGTGACAGCTAAAGTAAACCCTATAAATTTTGATTGATTCTTCTAATTTAGAAAAAGAGTTACATTTTGACCAACTCTCATATGAATGAGTTTATACTGAAATATCGTATATGTTATCTATGAATATCACAAATTGCTATAAATACTTTGATGGTGTGTGTTTCTTGTGGCAAGGCTAAATAATGGACTATTTTAACAGAAGCATCTTTTTCATTTTGTCTTAAGCTTGAAAGAAACTAAGTGTTTTAGCCAAACTCAATACAAGTATCAGTAATACAGAGCCATTTCATTTGGTTTGGAATAGAATAGCAGAAATAAGATCCCACATTGGCAAAATTAAGTGACTGTTAGCAGCATTGGAAAGAACATTTGACCTCATGGCATTTTGTTCTGATGAGAAAAGGTCAGAGAATATTAGCAATTTTATGAGATTCAAATTTACTTTTTCTGAAAAGGGAGTGATAAAAAATTCTTAGTCTGACCAAAAGACCTTTCAGCATCTCAATGTACACTCATTAAACCGAACAATTTTACAATTTTTAATAGGTTAGTTATTATGAATTGAAATTGATTCATAATAACCAACCCAGGCAAAAAAACAAAAAATGAAAATCTAATTTATGATTCTAATTGTGTGAATAAAATATCAATAATTTTATATTTTCTGTTCAGTAATTCCTGATTATTAAATTACACTTAGGTGTCTTATACAAATAAGACTTAATGAAAGTGACAGTCTGAGTTTTTCTCAATATGCAATAAACAAGTGGTTTTAATAAGAGTGAGTTCAGAAAATCATTTGAAAGGTTAACAAGTGCAAAATTAAAAAACAGATCAGTCTTAATAAGCTACATAGGAAGAAAGCAGTAAATTTTATTAAAAAAAAAATTAACATAAGTAACTGCCTTGATATGTATTGCATATAGTTGCACAAGAACGAATGAAAACAATATACAACTGCTAGTGAGGTGGAAAGAAAGGAAATGAAATATGTTAAAACAAATTCATTTCTATTACCAATATAATTATTAAGACGGAATGTCTCTATGGGTGAGGGAAGTAATCTGGAGGATGTGGGGAGACATTGAAGCTGGGTCTAGTCAGTTGACTGAGGCCACTGATAGTGTCAGGGATAACTTGCTTGTGACTGACTTGAGTGTCACAAAAGAATATTTTCAATCATTTAGGGTGGATACATAATTCAGCATTTTTTCCTCATGTTTATTCTTTAGTGGCAATATTTGTGGTTGTCTACATTTAAATTGTATTTTATTATTTTTTTTTTATGTTGGGATTTGTTCAGTGAGCTGGATGGGATGCTCAGAACCCCTGCCTAGAAAGTGATATTTTGTATTTTTTTATTTTAATTTTTTAGCATTCATATCCAGTTGTCAGGTTTTGATGTGGAGTGAGTCAGAAAAATCTTATGGGAACCAGAGTGTAACAGTTTTCTATTATGCACTGAATAGAAAAAAATCTATTCACTATTGAATAATAATGATTTCTACATTATCAAAAAAGTTTCTGATAGTGATTAGTGAATAGCCTATCTCTATGATATGGGCTCTTCTGATAAGGTAAAAAACTGTGATACACATAATAATATATACTTATATCCATACCATGTTGGTTGGTGCAATGGAGAATAAGTTGCAATGAGCAATTGGAGAGTTGAGTTTGAATTCTAAATCAGTTTGTTACATTTGCTTACACATAAATAATCTTTAAAAAAAAAAAAAAAAAAAAAAAAAAGGCATGAATCAATCTTCTCTTACCCTGGATGTAGGTTAAATAGAACAGTCTGGGTTCAATAATTTAGGTTGGCAACCCTCCTAAGAGAAGGAAAACTCTGAATTTAAACCAGCGTGGAGAGAATTGAGTTTTCTTATAAGAGCTAATGAGGAACATGCAGCTAGGTAAGAAAATTTCTTAAAAAAAAAAAAATAAATAAATAAATAAATAAAAAAAATACCAAAAATAAACTGAGTGTAACATCATCTGACATGTAGCACAGTGCCCCAGGACAGGGTGTGGCACTATGATAAAGAGAGTGTGTATTGCAGAACTCAGGCAACTGACCATTTTAAACACTTCACTTTGCAGGTTGTTAGGCAAGAATTTACTGAATCCTCATCTGTCATGTTTGACAGGAGAATCCATCAATATATTTAATTTTGTAAGTACATTACCCATTATGGGGTGGAAAATAGACATTGATGAGAATAAAAAGCACTCAAACTCATGACAAATATATTATTTTTAATAAAGTGTTTCTTATGGCCAGCCACTATTTAATTTCATGCATACCATAGTATATAATCTTTAGGCAGCTGACAATGTTAGACACATTTTGGGGAGATTACGGCCATAGCATTACCAAAGCAGTTGCAGGTGGTTGTAGCCGTATTGTAAAAATAGATAGGTTTCTTGTCATATCCTGTGACCTAATAAGGACATTTCTGGCCTCTACACCCTTGGCCATTACTCAGTTGGTCTTTTCTGTTTACAATGGACACAGGAGCCATGATTTTTCGGTAATAAAAAAAAAATTTCTCTTTCAAAATTTATCACAAAATAGCGTACAGTATTTTGGTTATGGTCTGTGCATACACCGCTTAATATAAGATTACAGTGAAGTAGCTTCTATAGACATTACTTTTTTTTTTTTTTAATCACATCACCCCAAGCAAGGTGAAAATGCCACTGATGCGCAGGGGCTATATAAGAGTGAAAAGACTGGAAAAGAGAAAAACCAGAAACCACATCCTAAAAAGGAAACAAGGGATGAGCCTCTTCACCTGTTCAATAGATGTGGGTGGAGTGTGAACCGGGTGATAGTTTAGACTATCTACTCCAATTGAAAAAAAAAAGTAAAATAAAATTAAAAAAAAAAAAAAGAGTGAAAAGATTGGAAAAGAGGAAAACCGGAAACCACAACCTAAACAGGAAACAAGGGATGAGCCTCTTCACCTGTTCAATAGACATGGGTGGAGTGTGAACCGGGCAATACTTTTATAGATATTTTAATAAAATTACACTCTGTGTTATTGTTTTTTTTTATTATCCAATACTTTATGTAGTATGACAAAATAAAATTTTTTTCAGGAAATTATAATTATCCTTCCGTGGAAATTCCACGGGTTTCGCTCATCGTATAAGATTACTGTAAAGTAGCTTCTATGGACATTACTTTTATAAAATTACATTCTGTGCTATTGTTATTTTATTATCAAATACCTTTATGCTTGAAGACGTTACCATCATTTGTAGTACGATAAAGTAAAATATTTTTCAGGAAATTATAATTATCCTTCCATGGAAATTCCGCTAGTAATAATAAATTCAATTTAATATTTTGATAGATTTGTGTAAAAGAGCAGTATGTTTGACTGACTGACAAAATCAGAGACAAATTAATATTGTGGCCAATGTCCCCATTGTAAAAATCTTGTGGAAGAACCAGCCAGTACTCAACTAGAATAGAAATTGGGTCTGACTGACCAAAAAACACCCTGAGGCAAATTGGTAGGTGGTTTAAATAATAACCTAGGAGATTCCATTCTGTTACAGGCAAGTCTATTCTGTAAGCAATGATTGGCTGATAATTCCAGTGTGTACATTGAGCTCCATAAATATTCAGCACAATATCCACCATTTGTCTTTGGGCCTCATAGGGACATGTATTCAGTTACAACCATGTTTATTTTTGTCTGCCAACTGGATGCTAGTTGGAAACATCAGGAAGGTGAGTCTCACACTCTTGAATGTTCACCTTTGTACAGAGAGATAAAAGGAGACAGCCATGTTGAAAGGGAAATTATATGACTTCTATACCCATCAGCTGCCATTAATTGCTTCTGTTGATTTAGTAACTTTATTATTGAATTCTCATCATAAAATTTACTTGATTCTGTTGTGTGAACCCAGCAGCTCATTTGCATATTTGACTGCTTGTTCTTCCTTTATATGATTGTTGTGACATTGAATACACAGCAGTTCTTCTATTTCTCCTGAGCTGAAACCTGGTTCAGCTGTTCAAAATGGTGATACTCTTGGGAATAACTAACTTTCCAAGTCAGCTGTTTTTATTTTTTTAAATTTCAAAACTGAAGATGACACATAACCAAACAGATATTTTTAGTGACCACGAAGAAGATTCAAAACTGCTTCCATATGACTTTTACTGCTAAGTTTCTACCATGAGTGGTGTCTTCAGGTGATTTTTCATAAAATCACCTGAAGACATCACTCACAATAGAAAACTGGGTAGCGAAATAACTCGTTTAAATATGGAAAATATTCAAAAGTTCTACAATTGCATCAAACACTTTTTAATACAAATGTATATTGGTCAAACCCTATTATGACCAAAAACTAAGTATTAAACAATATATATATATATATATATATATATATACACATGGATTATATCTTCTCTGTAACCCTATGTTTCTGTGTCATAAAATCAATGAACTTTTGTTCTAATGTAATGAAAAAAGTATTATTTAAGTTCTTAAAAAAAAAAAAAATTTGCCCCCAAACCAAAAATTCAATTTTACCATATATGAAATAAATGTTAAATCAAAATATTCAAGAAGCTTTATTTTTCAATTTTCTAATGATGTAACTGAATAGGACTCGTGTATTTTTTTAACACATTCAACAGTTTATAACTATAACATAGCATACAACTTACAAATAAACAAAAACAAGTTCTAGAAGGCTCTAGAAAATCCTAGTGCTATGATGTTTATATGATTTCAGAAGTTTTGTATTAAGGGTGTCATTTTAAATCCTTTATTATTTTTAGTAAAAGCTTATTGAATTTTTATATAAAAAATCAACTTTTTAATGAAAAGTTCAGTAACAACACACACACACATATATATATATATATATATATATATATATATATATATATAATTTTTAAGACAGGAAAAATTATAAAAAAAAAAACCAGACACTATACGAAGGTCATTCAATAAACTAGGTAAATTTTTCGGTATAAGGATTTCTAATACATATAGAAGCTTACTTTTTTTAAAAAATTTTTCCTTTACTTCTTCAAAGGGATTTAAATGAAAAAAAAGAGTTTTAGGAGATTAACAATGATACCGACCAAGAAGCATGCACCAGGATTGAACAGAGGTCAGTTATCAAGTTTTTGATTTCTGAAGGGTGCAACCCAGTTGAAATTCATAGGAGAATGTCAGCTGTGTATAGTACCACATGTTTCAGCCAAAATAATGTCTTCAAGTGGGCTAAATTGTTTAAAGAAGTTTGAAAGTGACGATGAAGTCAAAAGTGCTGTGAGCGATTGGCTGAGACAGCAGTCCAAAGATTTTTACACTGAGGGAATAAGAAAGCTGGTGCACATGTGGGAAAAGTTTGTGATACTGCTAGAGACTACGTTGGAAAAAAAAGAAAAAGTAAGCTTCTATCTGTATCAGAAAAATTCACCTTATTTATTGAATGGCCCTCGTATGTTGATTAATTTTACTCAAGTTATGAATAATCTTTCTTACACAAGTACAAAATTCAATCAGAAATTATCCAAATTTGGAAGAAATTACAGGAAATATGGTGAAAGCTTTTGACTTTCTTAAATAATTATCAGAATCGGTATAGACAATTGGGATGTTCAGTAAAGTTGTGTAACAATATTTTTTAAAATAAGCCATTTAGAAATATATGATGACAGCATATGGAGCACATTCTTGAATCTAAGGTCATAGAACTAGTGAGTGTTGTGATATTTTTTTAATATAAATATAAGTATCCTAAGTACAGGAGAATGTATTGGTGTGCCCTGTTTATGAAACTACACTGCCATGGAGATATGTTAAAGCACTCAAGAAATCATAAAACAAAAATATCACCATCACAACACTTGACAAAGGTTTGTCCTATTGGACATCAAAACTTAAGAAAAACAGAGCTTTTCCTGAAGGCCCCAGATATCTAATTTAAGAATATAATATTATAACAGACAAAAACTTCAATAATACTACCAGAAACTTTGTTACCAAGGCAGAGAATTCTTAGGAGAGATTGATAGAAACCCACCCAAATATACTCAAACTTTATAGCCTACCTATTACACATATTTAAGTGTATGCTCTTAACTTATAATGGTTTTATTTATTGATAGTTTTTTTTTGTTGCAAAAGTATTTGCTTTGAGGATCATAAGTCTGTTTTTATTATTTGATTTTGCTAGTAGCTGGTATTGTTTTTGATTAGTCTTCAAACATTTTTGTTACCCTTCTGCTGCTTAGTTATGTGTTTTCTGATGGCCCTATGATTCTATAAGTGGCAAGTGAGTCTCCGAGAAAGAGTTGTTGTAAAAATGATTTATAATGTGGCAGCTGGTTGGATTATTCAGAACTTGGAAAAGTCAATCATTAAAATTAATCAACACAAAATATCTTATTTTTAATAGTATTTGCCTTAAGGAAAATTTCTGCATAAATCCACAGGAAAAAAAAAAATATATATATATATATATATATATATATTTGTGTGTGTACACCTTCAAAAATTTAAGTCTCTGCATGCAGAAACAATAGAAAAAATGTAAAAAAAGAAATGATTTACAATGTGGCAGCTGGTTGGATTAAAATTGTCAATTAAATATGGCAACTGTTTGATTATCTGATGACAACTGACTTTTTGAAAGAGGAAGCTAATGAAATAAATTTGTCTTTTATATGGTGAAAAAGACTCCATCTAAAAAAAAAAAAGAATTTATTGTATCACCTTCCTCTCTTGAAAAGTCAGTTGTCATCATATAATCGATCAGCTGCCATAGGTAAATGACAGCCTGAATCAAGCCAGCTGCCACATAGTAAATCATTTTTTATATTTTTCCTGCATGCATATGCACAAAATTTACAAGTGTGTGTTTGTGTGTGTGTGTGTGTATATATATATATATATATATATACACACACACACAAACTTGTAAATTTTATATATATATATATATATATATATATATATATATATATATATATATATTAGTTGTATGTGAATCAACATAAATTTTAATGGTAGAACAATGACCAGAAAAAGAAAGATTGCAAGGTAGACTGAAAGCAGTGAGCAACAAAACCAGGAAGCCATGGTAGTCTACCTATCTAAAACAACATGACACATAAAAAATGAAAAACCTAAATATGTGAAGATGAATTTATACACTTCTTTGTTCTTGAGAATTTACAATGAAAGTATTAAACGCTATGACATATAAATGGAGAATACATAGATGCATAAACTCTAAACACTCACAAATAAAATGGAAGATTCATAAGTAATGACTCCAACTTATTGCTATGGAAACTACAAATTATACATGAAGCAGAAAGTTTTTGAATTCAGCAAAATTTCAGCTTCCAAACACTATTTTTCTATAAAGTCATTCTTATTAGTTAAGCATTTTCACTATCCATGAACATTTTGAGGGTTGACAGGTCTACTCGTCACAAAGATGACAGACGTGTTTGTGGCTTCTCTTTGAGTTTCAAGAATTGCCAAAAAATTAAAAGTTGCAGGCTTTTTCTGAAATTAACTCACTAAGCCAGAAAAAGCCTTTTATTTAGTGTGCATATATTTCTTTCTTTGTTATTTGTGTGCAACATTTCAAGTTTAATATAGCAGCAGTAACTATGATATGGTTTTAAGCTATATTTTTTGCTTTAATTAGCATGTTGACTATATTTTAAAATTCTCAGGTAACTGTTAAGAGTGTGTGAAGGCTTAGTCGAATAAATGTACAGTTAACTTGAGACATTGCTGTTTCAACAACATTCAGATGTGGGTGTGTTAATGTATGGTACACATGCCTGCCAATGTGTATTCAATGGGCTAACTGATTATTACTTCTTTATTGATAATATTTTGAGGTCAGTAAAAATATAAATGTATGAAGTTATATATATATATATATATATATATATATATGTATGTCATCCGCAGATAGATCTGTTTCAGTATACCATCAGTACAGTTAGACATCTGATTGCTTTTTACCCAGGATTGAAACCTGACCGAATTGGTGTCAGTTGTCGATTCTACCTCTGAACTATGAGCACTAGGTAGAAGGAGGCAGAAATTTAGTGTGTGATATATCATGTATACACATGCCAATAGCTAAGAGTGTTCTAATTCATTACTGAATGAACAATATGCTCTATGTTGCATTGAGTATTATTTTTTAAAAAATAAATGCCTGTGAACTGTGGACTCTAGACCTGTCTGTTCTCTTTATCTCTCTTTCTCTCTCTATATATAACATTTCAAAATTATGTTATTCTGAAAAGGTGACAATTTTCAATAATTCTACATATGCATGTATATTATTATTATAGTAAAACGTATCAAGAAAACAGTATCATTAATGGCTAAGATCCTTTGTCCTGACGATCCGGCGAGTGAAACCGCGGTCGACTTTTGGCTCACTTTTAGATTTAGTTCGTATGCATGTATATTATATATATATATATATATATATATAGATGTTACCCTATTTTCAGATGGCTGGTATTAATTTTAAGTAGTTTTCAAAATGAGAAGAGATTTCTCTAAAATTGGAAAATATAATTAATTTTGTTGAGAAAAATAGCCAAAATGTTAAGTTGAAAACCTAGGTGTGGTGTAAATTGAGTACAAAATTATTTTTAAGTAAATTTATCAAAGTGATTCTAGTCAAAACCCATTGCAATAGGTTTTGACAATGTATAACCCTAGGTCGAAAGGTGGCCTTGACAATTTCTTGTGTACTGGATTAGCAGGACAGTTAAGAAGAGCAGGCAGACAAATAGAGGGAGTTTAAACAACCACAAATGAAGAAGAAAAAGTGATCTTTCACCAAGTTCACACACTGTGTCACAAGTGCATTGCAATGATAGCAAAACTGCATGAACTGCACTTTGAATTGCTTCCACATCCATCCTATTGTCCAGATCCGACCCTCAGCAACTAACGGCCATTTGCAGACCTCAATGGAATGCTCCAGAGAAAGAGATTTGGCTCCAGTAAGAAATTTAGGGGTATTTTGAAGCCGAAGACAAATCATTCTTAAAAAAAAAAAAAGGGTATCGAATTGTTAGAGAAGCATTGGAATCACTGTATCACACTAGAAAAAGACTATGTTGATGAATAAAGTTGGATTTTGCCTAAAAGCTGTTTTATTAGTTAGGCCTGGGATTTATTGTGTGATATGTTAAAACATACATAAGTCAACAATAATTTTTCCAACTACATCATTGATAAACAAATGAAATTATTCTTACATAAAATACATGACAGTAATATTAAAAATAACACAAGAAAACATCAACATATTTTATTGCAGCCAAATGCATATTAATTATAAACAGGATGAAAAATTATTAAACACCATATTTCTGCCGTAATTCCTCAAAAACATGTAAAATTTATAATCTATCTATATTTATACATATAAAAGGCAAGACGTTTGTGTGTGTGTGCATGTGTCTGTCTATCTGTCTGTATGTCCTTTATACAAATTCACAATTTTATCCGATTCTCACTAAACTTCACACAAATATTCTTTAGGCTTCTGGTCAGGTCATGGGCTACTTATTTTTTCCAATTATCACCTGATATTGAAAATTGATACCCTGATATCTGATCAGGTCTGATAAAAAATCAGAAATTCAGCCCTTTTATCATGGTTCTTGCTGCAGAATTTACACTAACTTGGTAAAGTTATAGTTTTTAGTCTCAAACAATAGTAGATCTTCTCAGACAACTCATTTTCCCCAAAATGGGAAATTGATACCCCCGATATTCTATCAAATCTGATCCAAAACCAATATTCAGCCATCAATATGGCTCATTTTCTCCAATTTTACTCCCGATGGGTACAATAAGTTTTCATGGACTTACTTAGGTTAGTTAATCTTTGGATGACATTTGACTGATATTGGAAATAGATAACCAGATATCCTACTGAGTCTGATCAAAATCAGGTTTTCATCTCTTTTACTTTGGTTTTTATTTTGAGTTTTGCTCTAAGTAGATATAATTGTAGTTCTTAGTCTCAGCCATGATACCATTTACTCAGAGGACTTATTCAGCCTTCAAAATTCAGTTTGTGACAAAACTTATTTGATATTGATACTGGAAATCAAAATTTGACTTACATCCATTCATCTTTCTTTCAATCTATGGTTTTGTTTTGAGTGGAAACAACTATTGCTTTTTTTGTCTTTCGTGCCAATGTCCAAAGAGTCTGAGCTCCAGAACCATGGATTAGTTTTAAAGCTTTCATTACAGCCGAGCAATGCCGGGCTATAATGATACTATATTATAGAAAATGAAAGACAGCAAACCTTGTTATTTCTTATGATGATAATTTTATCAAATCTAAACTACTGATGTCTTATAGTGTGTAAATTTTAATGCCCTGTACAAGATGGTATTTCTTGTTATAAATCAGTTACTTATATTGGATATACTACTACTTCCCTGAGTAGATGTCTTACATGCCATCTATCTAGTAATAAGAGTGCAATAAAAATCATTTATTAATCCATAACTTACAAGAATCCTTAAGAAAAGTTTTGGTTGAAAATATGATTTAAATCACAATATCAAAAGGTACCTCATGAGAAAGACACTATATATCAAACAATTTTCTTCTACCATCAACTTTATACTATTTAACAGTAAAAATGGAGTTTGAAATTTAAAAAAAATAAAAGAAAGAATGGACAGATGCTCAAATGATGCCCACTGTACATATCATATGACAGTTTTAAAGAACTCTCCTTTTAAAAAACAAAAATCTCTAAAAACAGAAAAAGTTACAGTCAAACATGAGGACATAACATCGGAAAAATAACAACCTTGAAAATAGTCTATGAAGAGGCTGAAAGTGCTTGGAAAGTTGAAAATTATGGAACATTTTTACATTCCTTATCTCCAGCAAAGAGGAAACATGTAAGAATACTGGAAAAATTAAATCAAAAATTAATAAAATCTTCCTTGTTGGCTGTTTTTAATGAAACATGTTTAAATGAAAGACTACTACCCATATATATATATATATATATATGGTCATCCGCAGATAGATCTGTTTGGCTGTATCACAGCTCATCAGTATAGTTAGACTCCGATTGCTTTTAACCCGACCGAATTGGCGTCAGTTGGCAATTCTACCTCTGGGCTATGGGCGTTCAGTATATATATATATATATATATATATATATATATATATATATATTCAGGTTTCATTAATGAAACAACAGGCAGGGTATGATGGTTTAGTATTTGATGTAATTTTTCATGTGATTGCATGATTTTGTTTTTTTGAAGACATAAATCATAAAAATTGTCAAAATGTTTTGTTTACCTGAGTGCTTTCAGCTATATTTTTGGCCATTTTCGGGGATGAATGCTATTTTACTTGTAACAGAATGTATGTGGTATTATGTATGACAGAGTATAAAAAAGAGATTGCTGCTTATATATATATATATATAGTTATTGGAAATTACCCTCTTTTAAAAATAAAATATTATTTTAAAAAAGACAACAATTTCCAAGAATTCTTTCATTTGCAATGATAATAAATCACAATCATATTCAGATGTAAGAATATATTTACTAAAACCTGTATTTAGCCAGGAACAATTATATGTAGCTCTTATTAAAACAAAAAACCCTGAAAACCTCAAAATAATAATTTAATTAACTCAACAATTAAATTAGAAAATGTTTGTGCTGCTCTATGTACACATCAAAAATATTGCATTGAAAGAACATTTTAATTAAATGTCATTTTTCCTATATGCTTGTAAAATTATATATTTTCATCTTCATTGCTCTGAATCAAAGAATTTCAGCAGCATCGAGTCTGATTAGAATCTAGTAGGGTGACTGCTTCGGAATCATAAGTGTTGTAAAGTTGGATGTTTGGGTGGTGTAATGGACAACAGTTCATAATTATTAATCATAGTGCTAAGTTACATTTGGTCGAGGTACCAGGGAAAAAAGCTCATCAGAACAATTGCCATGAAAATATTTGTAGAAAAGACACAGGGAAGTCACATCCCATTGATGAGAAAGTGATGAAAGTCAAGCTACTAATTAAGGATTGATTATATTGTAGATCCTCCTTTGGATTTTGTTGAGAACCTTAAGATGAATAGTAGGAGCACCCAAGCAGATATTGCAACATTACCCAATACATGAATGAAAATTAAATTTATAAATGTGCAAAATGAATTCTGACAAGAAAAACTTCCTTGCCCGACACAGTGAACCATCCTTCCTAGCAGTAGATGCAGCTATGGATCTTATGTAGTCATTCCATTTGAGTCTAATATATTTTGTTGGCTAAGAGTAATCTTCGAGCTGGCTGATTTTTAACAATACTTAACCCCTCTCTAAAAAACAAAAACAAAAAAACAAAATTGGATACCATGCACTAATAGGTTTGGGAAATACATGAGTAATCAAGAATCTCTACTGGAAGCAAACTGCCTGCATATGGATAGGAAATGAATTCAGCAGATATACAAAGATAGAAAGGGGCGTAAGACAAGGATGTGTTTTTCACTGGATCTATTCAACTTGTACAGAGAGACTATTCTGTGGACCCTAGATGCTATGTCAGGATTCATCATCAGAAGCAACAATTTAAGCAACGTAATGTACACAGATGATACAGTGCTGATAGAAGACACGGAAATGAAATTACAAGACCTCCTACAGAAAGTAGCCAAAGAGGGCGACAAGAAAAGACTGAATAAACTGCAAGAAAACCGAATACATGGTCATCAGCTAAAAGAGCAGCCCAAAATGCCAATTAGTGGTGGGGGACCAAGCTGGTACAAAAATTTAAATACCTGGGAATTAAGTAGATAGAAGTTGTTAGTGCTTCGGGAAGCACCCATGCAAGAGCCTGTTCCAGAAAGTGTTGATTCTTGGGTAAAAGTTGAGTATAACTTTCTTCTTATGTAAATCCAACTTTTTTTTTACATATGCATGTATTTACTAATACAAATTCTATAAAACAAAATTCTAATGAAAAAATAAAAAAATCTAAATTATGAGGTTTTAAAAAGGATTAAAAGGGAAAGGAAGCTAATACTTAACATTAGAAAAAGATAGTTGAAGTTCCTGGGACATGTAATGAGAAAAAAGGGTTTGGAGAATCTGATACTCACAAGTCAGACTAAGAAAAGAGAGACAGGATAAAGCAATGTGTAAAATACTTGATAGGCTTCAGCAAGAGCAGAGTTTGGGTGGAACAACAAAAGAAAGCCTGCTAAGAGTCACTAGGAACAAGGAGATATGGAAGGCCATGATCACCTACATCCTAAAAGGATATAGCATGTAGAAGAATTTTGTTTTAATATAGCAGACAAGTGACTTCATGTAGTCATAGAACGAACAAAATATATAAATCATGTTTACCATAGACCAGCAGTTACTGTGAACTGAATATGGATGTCATGATTTCTATTATCTCAGAAAAACAATTTCAGATCTGTATTATTAGGTTTTTCAAAAAGTCAACATTTCAATCTGGACAAGATACAATATTTACAATGACTTTTCATAGTATTATGGATTTATCTGACCAACAGCTGATAAACGATGACATTTGTGATAATCTGACTGAATCTATCAATAAATCTTCTACCCAAACATGGAAAGTAAAGGTCTAAAAGTGCTTCTTTGGCAGAAAACTGGACATTGATAATCATAAATAATTTCTACCATGCTACCAAAAACTGCAAGAATCTATCCTTGTTTGAACCTTGTGGACTAGTGCGACCGATTAACAAAAAACTGTATAAAATAACAGAAAGTGCATTACTTGAAAACTACCAACAGCATCAACAAAGAAAATGAAACACAAAGAGAAAATAACATGACCAAGATGTCGACATTCCACACTACTTCAAATAAAAGGTTAGGAAGGAAACCTTGATCATGAATTTATTCGAGCCACATGATTAGCAACTAGGTCCCACCCCTTTTACTGTGAAACCAATAAAATGTAAATGCGACTTCTATTCTAGCAGCTTCTTTTTTCACACTTGCTTGTGGAATTCCCTTCTGTTTACTTGCTTCCCCAATAGCTACAATCTCCAAGAATTTAAATGTAAAGTCAGTAGTTATCTCCTATCTCTCAAACCTGCCTCCTTGTTCACATGCTCCTTTCTCTGTCCACTCCACTCAGCAAAATTCTCATCCTTCTCTTACCCACTTCCTAACACCCACTATAACCTGTCACCCTTATAACTTTCCTCCTATGTAACCCCCTGCACACCAGTGGCAGTAAACTGACTTGCTTGGGGAGATATGATTATATAAAAAAAATACTAGAGTGATGACAGCTTCTGGAAAGACCTATTTTCCTGAAAAGTTCTTTAAATAGAAAGATTTTATGTAATTGGAAAAGAAAGGAGTATTGGTTGGTCAATCAATGAAGGCCAAATGCTTGCTTCTAGGGAATCAGTTAAAATTACTACACATGTCTTCAATGTTTTTTTTTCACCATTTGTCCCATTATGGTGTTCATTCAAACCATTGCTACAAAGACTTTCATCAGCAGGAGTGCATACTACAATATTCAAGTTCTATACCATGTCCCTAAATGACTGATTACTGAACTTTCTGCTATTGTCAGTGAGGATAGATCCTGGAGTGCCAAAATATGCTATCCAGTATGTGAATGTCAGAACTTTTCTTACTAGGAATCATGATTACAACACTGTATTTCGTACCATGATCAGTTCGATGGAATTTTTTTATCCATTAATTTTTTTTTTATATCCATGGCAATGCTTTCATTAAAATATGATCCTAATGAAAATCCAACAACTGGTCTGGGTCCTGTCATTTTTTTTTTTTATTTTTTTTAAATCATACCACTCCAAACAAGGCAGTCCACTGCCATGATAGCGCAGGGGGTTACATAGAGTGATTGGGTATAGGAAATGTCAGAAGGAGGGCGATAGACGAGTTAGAAGGTACATAGGGAGAGTGTTGGAGAGAATGGGTGCAAGTTAGTGTGTTAGGAGGTGTCTATTGACCTTACATTTAAACTTCTGGAGGTTGTAGTCGTTGGGGAAGCAAGCATGCGGAAGGGAATTCCTCAGGCGGGAAGTGCGGGGAAAGAAGCTGTTGGAGTAGAAATTGTGGTTACATTTCCTCGGTTTCACTGTAAAAGGGTGGGACCTAGTTGCCAATCTAGTATCTTGTGCAAATTCACACCTAGGGGGCACCAGTGATTTAAGCCGTGAAAGTACTTATAGAAAAGGCACAGGGAAGCCATGTCATGCTGGTGAGAGAGTGACTGCAGGCAGTCAACTAAGTCGGTATCGATCACATTACAGATTCTCCACTGTATTTTGTCAAGAACCCCAAGGAGAATAGCAGGGGCACCCAACCAGATGTGGCAGCAGTGTTCAATACACGGGCGGACAGTAGATTTATATATGTGCAGGATAGAGTCAGACGGAAAGAATTTCTGGGCCCTGCACTTTCATAGCAGCAGATTTAGCAATGGATTCAACGTAGTCATTCCATTTGAGGTCTGCTGAGAGTGTCAGGCCAAGCAGGCATAGTGTTTTACTCTCTGGGAGGCAAGCCTGTTCCATGCTAATGGGAGGGAGGGGCAGTTGTCTTTGGTGGTTAATTGACAGCACCTTCATTTTGGAAGAATTGAATTTTATGAGCCATTTCTTACCCCAATCCACCACGGATTGGAGATCCTTTTCAAGCTTGGCAGTGAGGTTCGCCTTGTCACCAACACCAAATTTTTGATCAAGGTGAGAGTAAACTGTGGTGTCATCGGCATACATGCCTACTTGGGATGTTATGGCATCAGGGAGATCATTGATGTAGATTTCAGATGCATATTTCACAGAAATTAGGAAGTTCTTGTAAAATCTTTACGAATTGAAGATCTTTTATTCCTGTATTTACTAAATCACA
This sequence comes from Ascarosepion bandense, assembly GCA_037127315.1. NCBI lineage: Eukaryota > Metazoa > Mollusca > Cephalopoda > Sepiida > Sepiidae > Ascarosepion > Ascarosepion bandense. Next base: position 1,758,606 of record JBBBDQ010000851.1, read on the forward strand.
CAACATTTTTATATTTGAATGCCTGAATTATCTCGATGTAATTTTGTTGCAATTCTATTAGTTTCTGTTTTTGGTAGTAATTTCTTTAAAGGAAACTATTTGATTAAACTTACTTCAATCTGGTGATAGGGAAGTGATAGTGACCAGACAAGGTACATCACAGTAGAACTTTTTTTCAAGCATTGTGAGTCATTTTCAAAATTAATACATGTTTTGGTACTTTTCATAGCATCTTGGCTTAATAAAGCAGAATGTCTGAGTCCACAATATCAGTAACAATACTGACATCAATGACACACAATAGAGTATATGTGAAAAGTGATTTTAGTTTCTTTTCATTGTAAGTTCTCAGAACTTCTCAGACAATTATTGCTGTTGTTGTTGTTGTTGTTGTACAGAAATGGTTTACAGAAAGCACTCATCCCATTCAGTCCCAAAAAGCAGTTGCAGAAGTACCTCCGTCTATGACTGTAAAACCATGTCAGTCAGTTAAGTGCCATACGTGAAACACGCTTGGGCGATCATGTCTCAAAAGAGACATAACTGACTGGGCAGAAGATTATCCCACAGTAGGTTGCCATTGCTTTCTGCGGTAGACTAGTTGCTGACCAAGGCTTTAGAACCCAATCTGTCCTGTTAGTTAACCCATAACTGGAAGGAATAGACAGATTAATACTTTTCCTCTGGGTATTTGCGTGTAAGTGAATGCAATGAATTCAACTGGAATTTGAACTTGGCTCCTCGATTTCTTGTTCTGAGCAGATATCCACTGCACCACGATGTACATCATACAACTATCTGCAAAATATTGTCTCTAAGTCCGCAAAATAGTACTATCAGCAGTCCTTCTTCCAAATCAGGCAAGAAATATATATTTTCCAACATTAACCGACTAGCCCACCACCAAATACCTATGAGAAAACAGCAATGGCAACACTCTTTGGCTTTTTGTCTACAAAATGATACAGCTACATTTCAAAGATTTATGGACAATATATTTCTCCAGTCCAACTCTGTTTTCATCAGTGTCGATGAGATTCTAGTTTTCTCCAAAACAGAAGAACATTACAAGGAGTTTTACAAGAAAATAATCTAAAAATCTCACTGGACAAGTGCCAGTTCTTCAAGAAAGTTGAATTTCTGGACCCACATTAGTCCAGAAGACTCAACACTCACAAAAGAGGAAAAGCAGGAAATGAATGAATTCCCAGAATCAAGTGATTCAAAATCAGTTTGACGTTTCCTGGAAATGGTTAACTTTTATAGGAAACTCGTTCTACAAGCAAAAGACATTCTTCTACTACTCATTGAATCAATAAAGAAACACCCTCAGAGTAAAACTATACTGCTTGGCGATACTGAAAAAGCATTCACGAACATTAAAAGTGCCCTGGGTAAACTGATTGCACTCCTTTACCCCAACTCAGATATATCTCATTATTATCTGACGTCAGTTCCAACTATGCTGTAGGTGCATTACATCAGATAATTAACAACAGACCTGTTCCTATAGGGTTTTTCTCTTAGAAACTCTCTGAAAACCTAAGAAAGCAGTCCACATTTAACTGGGCATTACTAGCAGCTTACTTGACAGTGTTGCAACTTAAATATGAAATTGAAGGTAGACATGTCCCTTTGTTCACTGACCATAAGCCACTCGTATTAGTTTTACAAAATAAAACAACACTGATGAAATCAGATAAACAACAGAAACACCTGGTGTTGGTATTGGAATATGTAACTGATATCTTATGTATTTGTGAGGAAAGAAAGCATTGTTGCTGAATTGCCTCTCTAGACTAGCAAGTGCAGTGACAGTTAAACTTGATTACTTACCAGACCTTGTTGAGCAGCAAGAGTATGACACAGAAATAAACGCCTATATAGACAGGCTGAAGGCTTACACTGTTGGCAACAAAATTATTTCATGTGACTGTTCCATTCTATCCAAGACCATTTATTCTACAAATACTGTGCAGGATGATCTATGATAGTTTCCAAAATAAGTCACATCCTAACCCACAACTAGAGTAATACTAATCAAACCCCACCACTTTTGGCCTGATATGGATAAGGACATACAGTCATAGGTTAAAGAGTGCCTCAATTGTCAACAAAGAAAGGTTACACAACACAAAAGCAATGGTATTTCCTTTCTTACTTCCTTCTACATGATTTGAAACCATCCATATTGGCATTATAGGGTCATTATCAGTAACCATTGATCACAACATCACATACTTCTCACAAGCAAGGAACATCCTAACAAGCTACTCAGTGAGCTGATACTTCACTCTTGTAAGACTATGGCTGCTAAAGAGGCCATGTTATTTCTAAATGTGTGGATATCTTGATTTGGATTTCTCTGTGTCATAGATGTCCACAGACTAAGAACTGCAGAATACCATCCACAATACATTGGAGTAATTAAAAGGCAACAAGGCAATTAAAATTGCAATAAAGACAAAAAAAAACCCCCCAAAAACAAAAATCAAAACTGATTAGATGTCTTGCCAAAGTATTACTTGGTTTATGAAACTTAATAGACCAAGGTTACCCACCAACCATTGCAGTAACAGGAACTTCCGTGTTTCTAGCCAAGCTTATGATTGAAAATGACTATGGAGTTTACTAATGAAAAGTTTTGGCAATTAGCACAAGAGATGATAAGACGTGAAACAACATTTCTCTCTGAAAAATGCCAGCACACTGGTTTGAAACGTTTAATTCTTCAAGAACTAAATAAATGCACACATCTGGTTACATTTCAACAGCGTAAAGTACCCTTTAGAAGCCCCTTATGCTGGACTATTTATAGTCATAGAGACATGAAAAATATTTTGTTATATAGCTCTCTTCTGAAAATCATCAGAATGTGTCCTTGGATAGACTGAAGCCTGTGCCACAGACAAAAATATCTCTGTCTGATCCAAAATCAAAGAAAGTGGTAGCAACTGATAATGACACCCACAGATGAACTATCAGCTGCAAAAATCACACCAGATGAAGACTTCCCAGAATTATAAGAACCTCAAACTCAACCTAGAACTACACACTCAATAAGATTGTTAACATTTTCTAAAAAGAACAAGTTTATATATTTCTAATAAATAACTTATTTATACAGCTCTGCTTCTTGGTGAAGATATATTGTAGGAAAGTATAAATAAAATAACAAATTGCACTTTTCCACAATGCAAAAGCAAAGCAGAAAGGGTCTCCTTTCACATGTGAATTTTATGACCCCACTTCTGGAAAGGAGATGATCACACTCTTATTTCTCAACCATTGAGTTCAGGCATGAAAGGAAGATTCAGCCACCCTCACTCAATGTCAGGCTGACTTGAGGTTGACCATACTCAAAACCTTCACCCACCTGCGTCAGTAAACACTGGTGATTCATTTTCTACTCAAGTCTTCCTTTTGCTTTGTTTATTGCAGTTCAATGACATCCAACTGTTGTTAGCAGCATAAGGTTAAATACCAACCCGCTACAATACTTAGCCTGTATTACTATTACAGTAGTGGTGTGTTAGATCATAAATTAGGCTTAAGTATGACAGAAGTGATATTAGACTAACTGGAAATTAACTTGTCTGTTAAATATTTTTTCTGCTTTCAGTCTGAGATATTTCACTTGGTGTAAAGTTAAGCTGTTTTGGTTAATTATCTAGTCAAGATGTTTGCTAATAAAAAACTGTAAAGAAAAAGTGTGAACATTTTGTTAGAAAAAGTTTATGTATCGTGACAAGCTTGAAGACATCTGTCTTTCTTAAAATGAATAAAAACAATTGTAAATATTCCTCATTATTGATATACAAAGTTCAAATATGAAAAATCGTTCCACTTTAATTGGGTTTTATGTCTCTCTTAGCCATGGTAAGACCTAATAACAAACAAATAAACAAGTACCAGACTTATATAATATCAATTCTCTTATATTGGAGTTGAATACTGGGCAATCTCATCACAAATGAAGAACAGACTTAAAGCAACAGAAATATGGTTCTACAGAAGGATACTGAGAATACCATGAACTGAACATGTGAGAAACAGCAAAGTTTTAAAGACAATGGCAAAAATGACACTCATGCTTAACATGACCAAGAGACAGTTAAAGTTTCTTGGGTACATCGTGAAGAAAGAGAGCTTGGAAAATTTGATACACTCAAGAGAGACTGAAGATAAGAGAGAGGAAAGTAATACACAACCTTCCTGGTGAGCTTGAGCAAATGGATAGAGGAGCAGGTTTTGAGAGAGATGGCAAAAAGACAAAAGTTATTTAGAGCTACAAAAGACTAGAAATCGTGGAGGACCATGATCACCAACATCCTGAAAGAACATGGCATATAGAAGAAAGAAACAAACAAACATTAAAACAGTAATATATCTATATTTCTTAGATGATATATTGTAACTATACTATTTACATTGTTCAGACTATTATCCTCATCTGTATCATCATGTGATTACTTCAACCAAGACTACAGACATATGAAAGTACATTCAATACCTTAACCTTGTCAGCTGCTAACTAGGATAGGTAACACAGTTTTGGTGCTAAGGCGGTACTGTCATCCTTGGAACCACCAGCAGCTTTTACCACCAAAAAGGGTATGGCATTTTTCTGTAGACATGTCAGTCTCTGTAATATTTATTCAACTGCAAGTCAGATTTTCAAAAAAAGCATTTGCTTTTGATTGTTAAAATTTTAACTGGTTAAAAATATCAGTTGGAGAACAGAGCAAAAGCAAAATGGTATTGCATAAAAGTATTTTTTATATGTACATCAGTGAATTCTTTCATGAAAAAAAAAGTATTTGACCAAGTTTAGGTTATTCAAGTCTATGGTCAACCATTAACTATTTTCAACAACTCATTCAGTAACCCTGTACATTGAGTGGCTCTTGGGCCTTTATGTTGGATAAAAAACAGTGAAAAAGATAAGAATCTGATATGAGATATACTATTGGAGACATAGTTTAGTAATGGAAATGCACAGTGGATTAATAGATTTCAGCTTGGAAGGAAGAACTGAGTTCAAAGTCCAGTCAAATTCATTACATCGATTTATGTACTAATACCCTTAGGAAAGGTATGAATCCATCTTTTCTACTCCCATCTATGTGTAAATAGCAGGACAGATTGGGTTCTATAGCCTTGGTTGGCAACTGGTCGAGGAGAAGGAAAACTTTGAATTTGAACAAGCCTGAGAATGTCTCGGCTCTTTCAGACTATTTTGCCCAAGACACACCACTTCTATTATGGTGGTAACCCTACTGACAAGTTACCAGGTGTCATGATTGTGATACTATAGGAACTTGTAGGTAAAGCAATGAATACAGAACATGAACTTGGTAATTTAAGTTCAAGTTCTGGTCCAGTCCATTCAATGTTTCACAAATATCTTTTTAGTGTCCTCTTCAAATCCAACACCTTCAGACATCTGTTTGTTTTATCTCATGCGACAATCTTTTTTTCAACAGCTTCAATATATTCATGATATTCAATTCCTTAAATATACACTATTGGCCATAATTATTAGGCCACCCAAGTTTTTTTTAAAAAAATTATGTATTTCATACTATTTTTAGTATTTATTGCCAAGTGAATAACTAACTGAAAATAGAATGGTTCTTTCGTTGGTTTCCAATTTTTGTGCTCCCTTCCCCATGCTAGTCTCTTATTGTCTGGCCAAAGCAAAGGCTTCCTGGCTGCCTTGTAAAAATTTTCTAAGTAAGAATAACAAAAGAACCATTCTATTTTCATTTAGAAACATCTAATTGACAATAAATACTAAAAATAGCATGAAATACATCATTTTTTTAAAAACTGGGGTGGCCTAATAATTATGGTCGGTAGTGTAGGTTGATTGGCTTCATTTCATGTCTTAATAACTTGTTGCAGATTATTTAAAGCAAGTAATTTTTTATATTGTAATAATTCTTTTGAGATAATAATGGTTTACTAATAAAGGTTTTACTAATTAACCCAAGGCAAGAAAAGGTGAACTCATACCTCTCTTAAGAGAATTTGTGTATAAGTAAATATGATGAACTTAAATGGAATTAAAACTACAATTCAAAGGCATTATCTATTACACCACATATGCATCCAAGATTACAGTACCTATCGCGTTGAATACACTGGTTCTCGCACAATCACCGAAGTTAAGCAACATTGAGCCTGGTCAGTACTTAGATGGGTGACCACTTGGGAATACCAGGTGCTGTAAGTGTATAGTGATGGATGTGTGCTATGGTGCAGTGGATAACTGCTTGGAAAGAGAAATCAGTGAGCTGAGTTCGAATCCCAGTTGAATACCCTGCATTCACTTAAGCACTGGTACCCTTGGGAAAGGTATTAATCCATCCCTTTCCTCTAGTTATGGGTTAAATAACAAGGGTAGGACTTGGGGACCCTGCCTTTAAAAACAAATCCCAATGAATCTTGAAACAAACAAAAAAAAACAAATAAACTAAATAAAACAAATCAAAACAATTTTCAGCATTAAATGACCTAATGAAGGTTGATATGCTGGTTAAATGAACCAACCAACCAACTAACCAACCAACCAACCAACCAACCTTAAAGAATCAGACACTGCCTCTATGCTTCCTGCCTGTTGGAAGTCTTCCTCTGTAGTTCCTATATTCAAAAACTTTGGAGAACCCTCAGACCCCGCAAATTACCGCCTTCTTCCAATCTTTGGCAAAGTGTTCGAGGCCATTATCAACGCCGAGCTCATTCAGCACCTCACAGGCTCCTCTCGGACAAGCAGTATGGTTTCCGCTTCACCAGGTCTACTGCCAATATGCTAACGGCCATCACTGAGTATATATACCAGGCACTCGACAGGAATGGCGAAGCCCAAACCGTCGTCTTGGATATCTCTAAAGTGTTCGACAGAGTTTGGCATGCTGGCCTTCTATGCAAACTGCGGAGCTATGGTATAGCTGGACAATTGTTTGAATTAATCCAGTCATTCCTATCTAACCGCACATTGAAAGTGGTATTAAACGGACATGCCTCCCAGAGCTACCATACGAGCGCGGGTGTCCCTCAAGGCTCTATCCTAGGTCCTATGCTCTTTCTGATCTACATGAATGATCTCCCCGATACCATAATATCCCAAGTAGGTATGTACGCCGATGACACCACAGTTTCCTCTTGCCTCGATCAAAAATCTGGTGTGGGCAACAAAGCTAACATTGCAGCCGAGCTTGGAAAGGACCTCCAATCCAGAGTGGACTGGGGTAAGAAATGGCTCGTAAATTTTAATGCTTCTAAAATGAAGCTACTATCAATTAACCATCATAGACAACCGCACCTACCTCCCATTAGCATGGACCAGGCTTGCCTCCCAGTGAGTAAAACACTGCGCCTCCTTGGTCTCACACTTTCAGCGGACCTCAAGTGGAATGACTACATTGAATCCATTGCTAAATCCGCTGCTATGAAAGTTGGTTCGCTGTGCAGGGCCCGGAGGTTTTTTCCGTCTGAATCTATCCTGCACATTTATAAATCTACCATCCGCCCGTGCATTGGATACTGTTGCCATATCTGGTCGGGTGCCCCTGCTATTCTCCTTGGGCTTCTCGACAAGGTACAGCGGAGGGTCTGTAATGTGATCGATACTGACTTGGCAGACCGCCTGCTGTCTCTCTCTCTCACCAGCGTGATGTGGCTTCCCTGTGTCTCTTCTATAAATACTTCTATGGCTTCTGCTCCGATGAACTTAGATCACTGGTGCCCCCTAGGTTTGAATTTGCATGAGATACTAGATTAGCAACTGGATCCCACCCTTTTACAGTGAAACCGATAAAATGCAACTGCAACTTCTACTCCAACAGTTTCTTTTCTTGTACTTCCCGACTGTGGAATTCCCTTCCATATGACTGCTTCCCCGACAGCTACAATCTCCAGGAGTTTAAATGTAAGGCCAATAGACACCGAACACAATAACTCTCTTCCATTTTTTCAAACACTCTTCCCATCCTCCCAACTACCTATCACCCCCTTCTGACATTTCCTATATCTAACCACTCTTTCTATTTACCTTCCCATATGTAGCCCCAAGCGCAATAGTGGCAGTGGAATGCCTTGCTTGGAGTGAAACGATTAAAATAAATAAATAAATAAAATACTGATTATCTGAAATGGATGATAAAGTCGGTTGTAGAAACAGAAGAGAAATATGCTGATAATGGAACAATGATGTCATGAATTTTTTTTTTTTTTTCAAAGAAATGATTTACTTCAAAATTTTTAAAAACTTTTGCATCAAACTCTTATGTGCAAATAAGTCACAGAAGATTTTTTTTCCTCTCACGTTTTTATCAATTCATTTATTTATTCACAGTAACAAAACTCTAGGTTTATAAGGTAATAAATCTGTCAAATTCATTGCTTGGGGTTAAAATATGTCAGCTTGAATACTGAAACAATTTCAGTTCAACATCTGTAGTCTAATAACATCAATCAATATGCCTTCTTCTGTTTAAATCATGGATATCCAAAAAGAGGATAATGTAAGAAGCTTTTTCATCAGGATCTTTATTTGGGTTAGAAGTTTCAAAAGTTACAGAATAAAGAATCAGTATCAATTTAGGAAAGATGCTGCACTAAAATATTTTGGTAATATGCTGACGTGTATTGAAATACTCACAGTATGTTGTTAAAGTTATCAGTAACATATTTGTCAAGATTTACACACTACATATATATCTGTAATATAATAGATCCCGACTTGGCAGCTCAGATACAGTCACTTTTTCACCAGCGCAATGTGGCTTCCTTGTGTCTCTTCTACAAATACTTTCATGGCTTCTGCTTTGACGAACTTAACTCACTGGTGCCTCCTATATATAAATTTACTCAAGCCGCAAGATTAGCAATTAGATCCTACCCTTTTACTGTGAAACCAATAAATTGTAAATGCAAATTCTACTCCAGCAGCTTCTTTTCTTGCACTTCCCGACTGTGGAATTCCATTCTATTTACTTGCTTCTCTGACAGCTATAATCTCCAAGAATTTAAATGTAAAGTCAATAATCTATCTCTCTAACCTGCATCTTCTCTCTCATGCTCCCTTCTCTGTCCACTCCACTCATCAGTATTCTCATCCTTCTCTTACCCACTTCCTGACACCCCCTATAACCTGTTACTCTTTCTTATAACTTTCCTCGTATGTAACCTCCTGCAAAGCAGTGGCAGTAAAATGCCTTGCTTGGAGCTATATATATATATATATATATATATATATATATATTAGATAACATTCAATTTCACAAACAAATCAGTTTTTAAGCACCGAGTAAAACCAACTTCACTTTGTACCCCCTTATGTGTTTGCATTTCCCCACTATTTTAGTGGGTGTGACTGATATTCAGATAGAATAACAGAAGTCACAGGTGGTGTAGAAAGGAATGGAAAGCCTCTTTTCTTATATTTGGTGAGTTGTATGCGACATGTAAGTGGGGTTAGTGACAAGGGAATAAGTCTTGTGATTTGTCCATTAGAATTTTGAGTGAAAAGAGGGAATGGGTAGTGGATAGACTTGATTAATGAATGTGTCGAAAATTTTGTAGACAGATTTAACATTAAAAGAGAGTATAATCTTTTATAGCTTGATGGATTTTTGTGGGGTTTAGTAAAAGAGGATAATAAAGAATTGTATATAGGGTGGGGAAGGGTTAGGGTTAGATGCAATGAAGTGGGAATGGTAGTTACCATTGAGTGGACCTATCTTTATTATTAAATTGTATGAGTACTCAATATTTTTGTATTGAAACTTAGGTTTTATAATTAATCTATTTTTGTATATTTAACCTTAATTTTAACTTTTTCTATAAAACTTTAAAATATATCACAGTTTGTGGTATGGAATAGGTAAAATTTGATGTAAATGTGTTGTTAAAATTATAAAGGTTTATCATCTCTAAGGGGTCCTAACTTTGGCTTTTGTAGTTTTTAGCATGATTGTAAGGTTAGTTCTTTGATCATATATATATATAATCTCTAAATGAAGAAGAACAAAATAATATTGAAAAATTCAAAAAATTAGTATTTGTCTATATTTCTGAGATGAAGTAGAATTTACAGCTTTTACATTATTTGGACTATTGTTCTCATCTTTGCTGCCATTTCTATGACGTTTTGTCCATTGTACACTCCAGCCTTCTTCAGTTGCTAGGAATTTTGAACCAAATCCATTATATACTGGGCCATGTGTCCAGTGGATATAGACGTTGGTTAGTTCCTGATTTGACTCAGAGTTCTGAGTTCAATACCAGCCTACAGCAGTGTAATGTGCAGGGTTAGAGGGAGATAACTCATGACTTTTAATTGAGGCTTTATGAAAGAAATGTAGTTCATATAACCTCAATGGTTTAGTTCAAAATTCTTAGCACCTAAAGAAGGCCGGAGCATACACTGGCCAAAACGTCGTACAAATGGCAACAAAGATGAGGACAATAGTCTGAATAATGTCAATACTATTCAAAACATTAATTTGAAAAGGTTCAACATAAAATTAGAGCAATGAATATTTATTATTAATTGTTACGTTAAAATATGTGAAAAACTACAAACTACTACAAAATTGTACATTTTGTTTTGACATTGAAAGGATACCCTGGTATTGAACTCACAACTCAAGGACCCATGGACCAATGGATATAGACGTTTGTTAGTTCCAGCAACTTGACCTAAATAGTTGTGAGTTCAATACTAGGCGACAGCAGTGGTGAACAAATAAGTTAGAGAGTTAAAGGGAGATAACTACATAGCTACATGGAGTGATATATCTCAATGATCGAAATAAAGGGTTTGACTAAAAGTTCTTCTCACCTGAAGAAGGCTGGAGCATATAATGGCTGAAATGTTGTAAATATGGCAATAAAGATGAGGACAATTGTCCATATAATGTAAATAGTGTAAAAACTACCTCATCTCAAAAGTATAGACAAATACTGGAGATGCTTTGAAGTTTATAACTTTACCTATTTCTTTAAATCTGACCAAATGACTTTAGATCAAACTTTTAAGAATGAGCTTTGTTAACTTGGAAAATTTTACAGCACTCTCTCAAAAATGTTTAAAAAATAATTTTTATATGAACTAATTCTTCTATATACCAGGCTCTCGACAAGAATGATGAAGCCCGAACCATCACCTTGGACATCTCTAAAGCGTTCGACAGAGTATGGCATGCCGGCCTTCTACGGAAACTGCGAAGCTATGGCATAACTGGACTTTCGTTGGACTTAATCCAGTCATTTCTCTCTAACCACACTCTGAAGGTGGTATTAAATGGACATGCCTCCCAGAACTATCCTACAAATGCGGGTGTCCCCCAAGGCTCTATCTTAGGTCTTACGCTCTTTCTAATCTACATCAATGAGCTTCCCGATGCCATAACATCCCAAATAGGTATGTACGCTGATGACACCACAGTTTACTCTCGCCTTGATCAAAAATCTGGTGTTGGTGACAAGGCAAACCTCGCTGCTGAGCTTGAAAAGGACCTCCAATTCGTGGTGGATTGGGGTAAGAAATGGCTCGTAAAATTCAATTCTTCCAAAACGAAGCTGCTGTCAATTAACCACCACAGACAGCCGCACCTCCCCACCATTAGCATGGAACAGGCTTGCCTCCCAGAGAGTAAATCACTACACCTGCTTGGCCTGATATTCTCAGTGGACCTCAAGTGGAATGACTATGTTGAATCTATTGCTAAATCCGCTGCTATGAAAGTTGGCTCTCTGTGCAGGGCCTGGAAATTCTTTCCGCCTGACTATCCTGCACATATATAAATCTACTGTCCGCCTGTGTATTGAATACTGCTGCCACAACTGGTCGGGTGCTCCTGCTATTCTCCTCGGGCTTCTTGACAAAATACAGCAGAGAATCTCTAATGTGATTGATACCGACTTAGCTGACTGCCTGCAGTCACTCACCAGCGTGACGTGGCTTCCCTGTGTCTCTTCTATAAGTACTTTCACGGAGTCTGCTCAGATGAGCTTAAATCACTGGTGCCCCCTAGGTGTGAATTTGCACGAGATACTAGATTGGCAACTAGGTCCCACCCTTTTCAGTGAAACTGATGAAATGTAACCACAATTTCTACTCCAACAGCTTCTTTTCTCGCACTTCCCGCCTGTGGAATTCTTTTCTGCATGATTGCTTCTCCGATGGCTACAACCTCCAGGAGTTTAAATGTAAGGTCAATAGACACCTAACACACTAACTCACACTCATTCCCTCCAACACTCTCCCTACATACCTCCTAACTCGTCTATCACCATCCCTCTGACATTTCCTCTACCCAATCGCTCTGTGTAGCCCCATGCGCTATAGTGGCAGTGGACTGCCTTGCTTAGGGTGATATGATTTTAAAAAAAAAAAAAATTTCTAATCTAGTAACAGTTTCATCAAAATAACCCACATCTGCAAAATGTTTTGTATATTTGCAATTATCAATGGCATCTGCTGTCAAATTTCCAAAAACTAAACGGAATATAGTTCATCCTTTTGTTCTTATTATTCATTTTAATAGCTAAATCAATAAATAAAGAAGCTATGCATAAAAAAAAGATATTCTGGCGGTGAACAGTCTTGGCGTAGCTCGACCCTAAGGATCAAACAAAGAATTTAATCTCTCATTCAGTCAGTTAAGTGCCGTACATGATACATGCTTGAGTGATGATGTCTCTTGTGATTGATAACTGACTAGGCAGATTTTGGAATTTCTTTTCACAGGAGACAGGTTGCTAACCAAGGCTATAGAAGTCAGTCTGTCTGCTATTCCACCTATGGCTGGAGGGAGAAAAGCCGGATTCATAATTTTCCCGAGGGTATTTGAGCATAAGTCAAGGAGACAAATACGACTTTAATTCAAACTCAGTTCTGCTTTTTCCTTCTGTGCCATTATTCATTGCACATGCACACAAGTATCACAAAACTTGAAGCAAAAGATTAGGAAGGAAACCTATCAAAGCTAAAGAAATAATAATGGACTTGAAAATGATATTGAATGGCAAGAAATTTTTATAATTCAACAAAATTTTTATAGCTAAGAAAGGGAGATAACTACATAGCTACATGGAGTGATATATCTCATTGATCGAAATAAAGGGTTTGACTAAAAGTTCTTCTCATCTGAAGAAGGCTGGAGCATATAATGGCTGAAATGTTGTAAACATGGCAATAAAGATGAGGACAATTGTCCAAATAATGTAAATAGTGTATATTTCATGCTCAAATATGTCTAAAACGTGCATTACTTAAAGGTGTTAGCTATCTTGATGGTCAGTTCATCCCAAGACATCACACTGACAGTACTGCAGGATGCCAAAGCAAAGAGAGCTGTCAAAAGATCTTAAAGATGGAATTATTTCTGCACATAAATATATATATATATATAACTTTTTGTTACTGTTTCTGTAACAAACTGTTTTTATGGGGCAGGGTTGTTAGCCCTGTGCCCAACCCCCAAATCTGAAGGACCGATGGACCATTCTTGGCCCTTACATTTACAGCACCTGGTATTCACAAATGGTCACTCATCTAAGTACTGACCAGGCTTGATGTTGCTTAACCTTGGTGATCGAACAGGAACCGATATATTCAACATGATATAGTTGAAGACAAGAAATGTTTGGTGTATGTTATATAATGCTTACCATAAATCAGTAGGTTCAGTAAAAAAGAAAGAGTTGTGATGATTTTTGGTGCCAAGATTGTTGAATTTTCAGTTGTTTAACTGATGAAAGGCACTTTGGCAAGCAGGTTTTTTAGTGGTTTCGTGAGGACATCATTATATTGTCTTCACTTGTCAGAGCTGAGATATTTTTTTGCAGAAATAAAACTCAGCCCTGTTAATTAAAGACATCATAATGGTGATCTCAGAGAAACTTTGAAGTTTGCAGAAACCTGCTCAGCTAAAGTGACAAATTCTTTGCACTAAAACTATATATATATATATATATATATATATATATATATATATACATACAGTGATGTGAAACAAGTATTTGGACAGTAAAAAAATGGATTTAGAATCATATATTGAAAAAAAAAGCATTGTCTGAAGCTCACAATATATTCGTAAAACAATTATAAATGCAAATAAACATCAAAAAGGAATTATTTGACATGTATATATATTTTATATACCAAATATGAAAACAGGTAGTGAAAAAAGTATTTGCACAGTTACAAAATTATGATTAAAATTAAATGTTTTTTCAATATATGATTCTAAATCCATTTTTTTACTGTCCAAATACTTGTTTCACCTCATTTTATATATATATATATATATATATATATATATATACATACACACACACATCTAATGGTGTGTAGGCCAGCGTTTCCGTAACAAATTGTTTTTTATGTGGCAGGGTTGTTAGCCCTGTGCCCAACTCCAAAACCTGGAGGAAGGTGATTTTCTAAGTGTAGCTTAAACTTAACACAGCTGAAAATAAGGGGTACCCAGTAAGGATCACACCACTAATCAGTTATGATTCTAGTGAGATGAGCTTGCTAACCATTAGACCATGCTGTGGTGTCTATATATATATATATATATATATATATATGGCTTAGGGAGTAGGGACAGATTGATACCAAATCAATTGACTTTCAATCCTGGCTGGAAGGAAGTGGATGTCTAGCCACAATGATGAGCTGGGATACAGCAAAACAGGCTTGTATATGAATAGCTTTATATATATATATATATATATATATTTGTCCTGCTATTCTACCGATAGCTGGTAGGGGAAGAAGAGAAGGATTCATACCTTTTCTAAAGGTATTTGCATGTAAGTGGATGTAATGAACCTGATCAGAACTTGAACTTGGCTCCCCAATTTCTTATTTTGAGCTGTTATTTATTACCACTACACACCCCACCACACATCCACTGGTAAATATCCCTTTACTATTTTCATAAGAAAAGGTAATTAAAGATAATTGCATTACATGAAGGATTTTAAATTAACAGAGGAAAAGCAAGGCTAAAAAAATGTTTTGAATTTCATTTCAGATTATTGGAGGATCAAGTTTCATCAGATAATTATACATGCATATATAATTAGAATGAAAATTTAACTTTTTATAAGATTTCATTATCAATAAAGTGCAATAACAGATCGCGGAAAATGCCATGCAAAAATTCAGAGGTATATTGAAATAGCAAAAGATGCCTTTCAAAAGCTAGATGAAGTATTAAGACACAGGACAATTTTGTTAGAAATAAAGAAAAGAGTGCAGAACTGTTATGTAAAAATCAATTCCTTTGACATGGAGGTGAATACTGGACAATCTCCTCACAGATGATGAAGAGTTTTCATGCAGTAGAGATGTGGCTCAACAGAATGATGCTGGGAATACTATGGAAGGAACATGTGAACAATGAGGAAAATTTAAAGAAAACGGTAAAAAAATTTACTTCTACTTAGAGTCAAAAAGAGTTGAAACATTTGGAACACAAAAAGAAAACTTGGAGAATTTGATACTCATGGGATATATCGAGGGAAACAATGTGTAACCTTCCTAACAGACTTGAAGAGATATTAATAGGATAGAACTGCAAAGGATAGGAAGTTGTGGAGAGCCATGATCATCAAGATCTTGAAGGGCACTTACGATAAGAAAAGAAAGAATATGCAGTTTTATAAGACATATTTGTGACAGATTTTTTTATTCATCCCAGATTTTACAAGAGATAAATATGAAAATGCATGAATAATTATTTCAAATATTATTCTGGCCATTTGTTATCAGAAGATGTTGCTATTATTAAGAAATTATTACAAATAGCTAGCCATAAGCATTTTAATGAAATGCAGATCGAGATAGTACTAATGGAACATTGAATATTAATAAGGATCTCGTTTTAAAGACCCAGACAAAAATGCATTAATTCTGGGGACATGAGTTGAACTTTATATCTGAAGAGACTTCATATGTAACCCAAAAAAGACAATGACAGAGTTTTATATACACAGATTCTGACAGCAGACCATGGAAAAAAAGAAGAAAAATCAGTCAAAATTGAGAGTGTTATTCATGACTAAATGGCAATGGTAATATTGGCTGTTTTCTTATGAGTAAACATTTGGTCTTCATTTACCAAGTAATCAGTGTCACTGGTTGATATTTATAAAATCTTTCTCTTAAAACAATTTTTCAAGAAAATAGATTTCTTTCCTGTAGTTGTTATCACTCTTTCCATTATTGATGGGTGTTTCTTTCTTTACCTGATAATGTGGAATGTCAACATCTTGATTAAGTCATTATTTTCTCTCCAACTTAATTGTCACTTTTAATCAATTTCGCCCAAGCAAGGTGATAATACCTCGAAGATGCAAGGGGTTACTGGGGGTGAAAGCAAGTGAAAAGACTTTTGAAGGAACCAGAAACCCAATCCTAAACAGAAAATGAGATAAACGACAAGGCCCGGAATGAGTGTGAACTGGATGATAGGCAAACTTATCTACTCCTATTGGTGGAGGAGATAAAACATAGTAAATGGTTACTGAATAAGATTCCAAAGTTCAGATGTAGCTGTTAGGAATACAGAGCTGAAGTAGACTTTAGAAAGAATTAGAAACCCACCTCTGAACAGGAGATAAAAGAAAAACCTTTACTCCTGTTCAAAAGACCAGTGAAGAGTGTGAAGTGGGCAATAGACAAACATGCTATCCACCTTAACAGTTGTAAATCCTCAAGTGATATTGCTTCTGTTATTTGGTACTGTTCTTTGTAATACTGTAGCCACTTCACAAAGGAAAATCCTCACCAAGACCTAAAAGTTTCATTCCCTCAAAGTCATTTTTATCCTCACCAAGACCTAAGAGTTTCATTCCCTCAAAGTCATTTTTATCCTCACCAAGACCTAAGAGTTTCATTCACTCAAAGTCATTTTTAACCACTGATCTGAGAAAGTTGCTTTTAGTCATTATTATTAAGTACTTGTTTTAGTTCGAAATACTTATAACTAGCTGTTACCATTATTTATTGCTGTTATTTTAAGTACTCAGGAGAAGTACTAATGTATGTTAATTATAAGTACTTGATATCAGCTGTTTTACTAAGTACTTTTTAGTAACTGATGCAGGTTTATTGAATGTATTTGTTGAGATTTAAAACATTGATGATTGATAGAAAAAAGCTAAAGTAAGCAGATGCATCATGAGATTTAATCTGTGCTGTCAATATTGATTATTCTAACAGAATTATTGCTGGCTCATACACAGACATATTAAAGGTGATAAAATAAAATGTATATGTATATATATATATATATATATATGGTGCATGTGTGTGTGTATATATATATATATATATATATATGGTGCATGTGTGTGTGTATATATATATATATATATATGGTGCATGTGTGTGTGTATATATATATATATATATATGGTGCATGTGTGTGTGTGTATATATATATATATATATATATATATATATGGTGCATGTGTGTGTGTGTGTGTATATATATATATATATGGTGCATGTGTGTGTGTGTGTGTGTGTGTGTGTATATATATATACACATACACACACACTTTCTCTTCCTATTGTACTTTTAGTGTCTCCTTTCTCATTGACATACATTAATCTTAGAAGATTCTGCTAAATCCAGAACTTCCTTTTTTGAACCAACAATCTAAATTTGAAATACCACTGTACTCCAAAAACTTCACACAGGTTTCTTGCACCTGAAAGAAAATGGTTGCTATATATATATATATATATATATATATATGTGTGTGTGTGTGTGTGTGTGTGTGTGCATGTGAAAAAGAAAGAACATAAAAGAAACATATCTCAATCTAACATGTTTCACTTTTAGTAAAGCATCTTCAGAGATCAAGAGAAAAACAGAAAACCAAAGAGACACAGAATATCGGTCTGTTATGATCTTGGGTGAGTTCATATTTGTCAGATGTGTGTCACATGCATTAAAGCAATAGATAGTTTTTAAGTATATGTGTGAGGAATATTTTGGATGATAATGTGTGCAATAGTGTACGTGGGTGTTTATGAAGGAATGCTTGTCTGTCTAGGTGTATGTTGGATGGTAAAGTTAATGTATGTGTATAAAAGTATGAAAAAATTAAAGGCCCTGATATATGTATAAACCTGTTTGAACATGTATATATGTATGTACACATGCATGGAAATGTATATATAACAACAAAAAAAATCCCTGATTTTAAATCATACAATACCAAACAGCTCTAACAGATACAGAAAAACACCAAGCACCCAGGTAGACTTAAAAAACCTAACTCCAGAAATTAGAAGGTAATAAGCTAAGGTAATTAAATTCATTTATAATTCCTGCTTATCCTCTGAGATCCCAATGCATTTTTTCACACACAGTTTGTCTTTGATTTTAACCTGATGAAGCCAAACAGAGCATTGCTCTCTGGCAAAATGAGTGATTAATAATTTTTAATTTTTGACATGTGTGTTTGTATATAAAACAGCTATTGCATCACCATAAAAGTTCATTGATTTAACCTTGTAGGTGATCATCCTTAAAAAATATGTTTTATAGGTGATTTGAATAAGCACTGACCTTTCTGATATGAGTAGTTATAAATAGCTACATTATTTACATGCAGAATGTTGTTGCCATGACAATATTTAAGCTGTTGGCTTTCATCATGTCAAATTGAACCCTTTATTTAATCTATACAGATTAATTGCTCATGTTCTACTGCCTGTGTCTACTGATATATCATGTTCTTTTATTTTTAGTACTGCTCAGTTTTTTCTCACCTTGTTCCCACTGAGTAAGACAGACTGGTTGATTGGTTCATTTAACCAGCATATCAACCTTCATTAGCTCATTTAATGCTGAAAATCGTTTTGATTTGTTTTATTTAGTTTATTTGTTTTATTGTTTTTGTACGTAAAATTTTTTATTGTTGGTAAATACTTTCATAGCATTTTAACCCCAGTTTGAGGGTTAACTACTTACCCATAGCTGGGACCCTAACAGGTGCTACCACTCTGGGTCAGGGTGGACCTGGGAACAACAGCAATTAAGAGGTGGTTCCATGCTCCTCACAACCTCTCAATCAGTGGCCTTGCTGCCAGATGCAGTTTGCGGTCATACCCAGGACCAAGACAGACTGACTTAGTGGAAACAGGGTGAGCAATAACTGAACAGTACAAAATAAGAACTAGTTGAGATATTTCTAACTATGGCCAACAGAATGAAAATAATCTACTCCAGGAGATTAAATAAAGGATTCAGTTTAAAAATCTCTGACGGTTACCTGGACCGATAAATATCTTTTGAAGGGCACTCCAACCAAAATGTGATAACAATCCTATTGATGAGGATAATACAGCCATTAAAATATAGACAACATTAAATAAACCTTTTAAGAATTATCTTTATTCTTGATATATAATTGCTCTATAAAAGATTAGTTGATATTGTGTGAATGTAAAAATCTGATGCTTAAGATTCAAATTTAAAACCTATCTCTTATCCTAAACTTTCTTCAGAGGTCAAGAAAATACACTACCTTTCACAAAATTTGGCTGTGCCAAAGGATAGTTTCAAATTTCTGGTATTTGTTTTTTTTTTCTTAGAAAGCATAGGACATTTTAGTTGACCACTACTCTAAATCATATTGGTAAAAGAATTATTAGAAGCTAATACAGATGACTTGATTTCTGTTTGCTTTGTTGACTTCAGATATTTGAAAAATCTTTTCTGATAATCTACAAGGTTACTCTACCAAACATTCTCAGTCTGGTTCTTGAAGAGTTTGGGAAAGTAACCAAACAGCTGCAGAGAAAGCTTGGTGCCAAATTTAAGACTACAATTGTTTGCTTGAAAGAAAAATATAGTTTTGGGTTGTTTCATTCATGAACAAAATTGATATTTAACTTTAATGAACCTAAAGTTTTTGTTCAGACCTAGAATTTTTCAGCAATTATTTATCTGTATTTATGATTTTTACACACATATGCAAATCAAGTCAATAACTTAATGTTAAAAGAAGAAACAGCATGAGCTAACTTATCTATTCAGAGGGACAAATAAATTTTTGTGAGTATATATATATATATATATATATATATATATATATATATATATTCTGAAAGGATTTTGATTTGTTTTATTTAGTTTATTTGTTTTATTGTTTTTGTTCATAAAATTTTTTATTGTTGGTAAATACTTTCATAGCATTTTCATAAAAAATTTTATGAACAAAAACAATAAAGGGTTTCTGAAAGGATTTTTCTGTTGCTGAGGTGATGTGTTGTCCCCCGTGGGGATCTTCATATCGAAATGGCCATTCAACATCTTTGAATTAATCCTTTTTTAATATATATATATATATATATATATATATATATTTATTCTATCAAGGCAGCAAATAATTTTCTAAACATATACTGTTAAATATAAGAGACAATGAATGTCTTCTGTTTAATCATGATCCACTCTAAATGTCGTATTTTGGCTTTAATTTCAGTTGAAAATAAAGACAAAAATTCTCCAACATTTGGATAATTTTTTATTAAGTTGGTTCTAAGTGGATGTTATTGTGTTACCGTCCTTATAACCTCTCTGGAGATGGCTCATGTGAGCAGAAAGCTTATAACCAACTTAATAAAAGAATTATCCAAATGTTGGAGAATTTTTGTCTTTATTTTCAACTGAAATTAAAGCCAAAATACAATGTTTAGAACGGCTCATGATTAAATATAATAGACATTCATTGTCTCTTCTATTTAACAGTATATGTTTAGGATTATATATATATATATATATATATATATATATATATATATTTGGGATCAACCAAAGATGCTTTTAAGACCAGATGGTTCAATCACAGGTCTACATTTAAAATACAAAACTTTAAATATTGTACAAACCTGGTGAGCCACATGTGGAAATTTAAATTAAAATATGGAAATGACACAGACATATCATAGAGTACAGTGAAAATATACAAGTCTTACAACAGTGGCAAAATATGTAGACTGTGCCAGGAAGAAAAGTTAGCTATTATGTTATCCCCAAACAAAAATGAATTACTGAATGAAAGAACAGGAATTATAACAAAGGATAACCATACCATAAAATACCTATTAAGTTCATCCAACCATAAATAAAAATGTTATAATTTCTTCTAATTTTGAAAATTGCACATTAAAAAAAAATCTCTATTTTATGAGCATTAAAAAAACCAAAAACCAAATCAGTTATTGTTAATCACCTGAAGACACCACATGATAGAAACCTAGGTTGTGTAATAATATTTACAAATGAAGAATATTCAAAAGTTCTACAATATAATTGCATTGAACACTTTTTAATACAATTGTGTACTGATCTAATTTTATTATGACCAAGAACTAAGTAATTAAATAATCAATACATATGAAAATAAATTGAATGAATTTACAAACCCATTGGTGATAATTTATTTTGTGGATAATTTATAAAAATATCCAGCTCCTCAAACAAAATATTTTCACAAAAATGAATGGGTTAGATTTATCCAGAGAAAATGAATTGTGGAGGAACAAGGGATGAAGGAAAACATTTTATCAAGGGGACAGCAGGGTTAGTTATAGAGTGTTCATCTTTAAGTGTGGATTCCACTCCAAGAATGCTGCATTTCTATTTTTTTTTTTTTTTTAATCATCTCACCCCAAGCAATTCATTCCACTGCCACTATTGCGCATGGGGCTACATAGGGGAAGGTAAAGAGAAGGAGTGGATAGACATAGGGAATGTCAGGAGAAAGGTGATAGATGAGTAAGGATAGCGAGGATGAGTGTCGAGCAGGTTAGTGTGTTAGGAGGTGTCTATTGACCTTACATTTAAACTCCTGGAGATTGTAGCCGTCGGGGAAGCAATCGTTTGGAAGAGAATTCCACAGTCGGGAAGTGCGAGGAAAGAAACTGTTGGAGTAGAAGTTACGGCTGCATTTTATCGGTTTCACTGTAAAAGGGTGGGATCTAGTTGCTAATCTAGTATCTCGTGCAAATTCGTATTTAGGGGGCACCAGTGATCTAAGTTCATCGGAGCAGAAGCCGTGAAAGTATTTATAGAAGAGACGCAGCGAAGCCACGTCTCGCCGGTGAAGAGAGACTGCAGGCGGTCTGCCAAGTCGGTATCTATCACATTACAGACCCTCCTCTGAACCTTATTGAGAAGCCCGAGGAGAACAGCAGGGGCACCCGACCAGATATGGCAGCAGTATTCAATGCACGGGCGGATGGTAGATTTGTAAATGTGCAGGATAGATTTAGACGGAAAATACTTCCGGGCCCTACACAGAGAACCGACTTTCATAGCAGCGGATTTAGCAATGGATTCGATATAGTCATTCCATTTGAGGTCTGCTGAAAGTGTGAGACCAAGGAGGCGTAGTGTTTTACTCTCTGGGAGGCAAGCCTGGTCCATGCTAATGGGAGGTAGGTGAGATTGTCGATGATGGTTAATTGATAGTAGCTTCGTTTTAGAAGCATTAAAGCATTGGAGGTGATAAAATGAACTTGGACTTAACTTTTAGTTGGCCATTCTCAAATACATGACAGTAAATTTAGAGATTGTATTTTAACTAAAAGAATTGAATTGTTAGATGTTTATATTAATTCTGATAGCAATAATATCTTCATTTTATAAATAATTATCTTTTTGGTTTTATGCTAATATTACTATCAAGTATAACAATGTAAAATGTATTAAAAAGAAGAAAAAACAGGAAAACCTTAATTATTATTATTATTCTTAATAATAATATCATTGATTAATAATAACTAATTAATATAATCAATTTCTCCCCCTCAATTTCTTATGACTTTTTTTTTTTTAATCATATCACCCTGAGCAAGGCGGTAATGCCACTGATGTGCAGGGGGCTACATGAGAATGAACAGATTGGAAAAGAGAAAGCCGGAAACCACATCCTAAACAGGGAACAAGGGATGAGCCTCTTCACCTCTTCAATAGACGTGGGTGGAGTGTGAACCGGGCGATAGGTTAGTCTATCTACTCCAATTAATAGAAAGTTTAAATTATGCTAAAACTATGTAAACATTATAAAAATGAACTTGAAATTATTTTAGCTTCTAGACAATCTTAACTAGTATATAACAATTCTACTTGAACTAAAATTTTAATGATAGTTTTGACATCACAATGGGCATGATGATTCAGCCCAAATCACTGATCTAATAGGAATATACATATTACACACTCTTAGAATGATTGATCCCAATCAAATAGGTCTTTACCAAGATGATGGACTTGTGTTTATTCCAAATAGCAATAGCCCTCTATCATCTAGAATACAAAAAAAATAAAAATAAAATATAAGAGCTTTCCTATTTCTAGGTTTTAAAATCAAGATCTCATCTAACCTCAAAATAGTAACTTTATCGGTTTGAACCTTTCTAACAATGCATTTCAAACCATTTCATAAAGGAAATCAATCTTCTATTTACATTAATGTCAATTCCAACCATGCTAAGTCAATAATTAATCAAATTCCTAACACAGTAAATATGAGAATTAATAGATTATTGTCCAGCAAAAAATATTTAACGAGAACAAATCAATATGTAATGAAGCTCTCAAGAAAAGTAATTTAAAAAAAAGAATTAGTCTACCAAGAAACTTTGAAAGATGAAATAGCTAATGTAAAAAAAAAAAAAAAAAAAAAAAAAAAAAAAAAAAAAAAAAAAAGCAAAAGAAAAATAATATAGTTTAACCCATCATTCTACAAGTTGTCTAATATAATTATCAGCTGATAATTTCTTAACCTAAGAGAAAAACACTTTAACCAAAATAACCAACTAAAAAAAATTTTCAACAGAAAACCTCTGAAAATAAGTTATTCCTTCACCAAGAATATTCAATACATCATTAACTCACATAAGAAGCAATTATTAAAAAAATGTCACAATAATGCACAAGAATATAAACAACCTCCTTGTAACTAATAACTGAACCAACTGCTCTGTTGAAGGCAAATGCAATTTTGGTAAAGCAATATATGAAGCTCGCATTTTTCCGAAAGAAGACCTGAACAGGAAAAAAGATATACATAGAAATATCTGCAGGAAGTTGGAAACAAAAGCTTGTACAATCATTGGCACTCTGTTTCCAATGCTTCCTTGAAACATCAGATTGCCCTATGAAAACACTATTGGAAACTGAAAGTTGGAGGACTCACCTCCACAAATTAAATGATGAACCATCAGACATGGACAAACTCCCAACAACTTCAGGGACAGATGCAATCTATGCTTAGAGGAAAAAATTGTAATCAAATATAAAAATCCCAGTGAACTATTGAATCAGAGGAATGAACTCATTCTCAAATGCAGACACAAAGATAGATTTAAAATTCCATGACAAAATGGAATTTACACTTAAGTTTTATTCAGTTAACAACTGACATATAAATTTGCTAAGATTCATAATTGCCTAAAATCACAATAGTTAATTTTAAGTGGAATGAAGTCATACTAACATTAAGATATTTATAGATATATGCATATGATTTATTTAAATTTTTTTATGTACATGTAAATATTTATGTAGTTATAAACAAGTAGGTGGGCGAGTAAATATTTATATGCAAATAAGTATATAATTTGAGTCCCTTAAAATGGCCATGCAATGTTTTTATATTATGCTCATGTAATGCCCCATTAAAGACTTTGTATTTATTAATTTATTTTATTGATTCATTGTTATTAATAATTTTCTTAAGTATTATTATTGTTATTCTTAATAAAAATAATAATAATTAAGCTTTTACCTTTATAATCTTTAACATACTTATCATACTTGATAGTAATATTACTGTCATAAAACCAAAAAAGATTATGATTTATAAGATGAAGATATGCCCTTAAATTTACTGTTGTGTATTTGAGAATGGCCAACTGAAAGTTCAGTCCAAAGTCATCTCATTGCCTTGGATAAAAATGTAGCATTCTAGGTGTGACATCCGCGATTAAAGATAAACACTGTATATCTCACCCGTCTTTCACCAATAAAATGTTTTCCTTCTTCCACTGTTCCTTCATGATTTGTTTCCTCTCGATACATCTAACCCAATCATTTTTGTAAATAAATTTTGGTCTGAGGAGCTGGATATTTTTTATAAAATATCCATGAAATAAATTATCACCAATGGATTTGTAAATACATCCAATTAATTTTCCTTATAATACTCTGTTAAATTCTAACATTGAGTTCTCATCGAATTAGATCCCCCATGGAATTAACCTTATAAATTACCAAGGATACTGCTTAATTTTATATATATATATATATATATAATTGTTTAATGAGGCAAAGTTATGCTGACTTAAGAGTTTTGTGATGGTACCATTATGTCGTCCCCACTCCTCAGGTCTTTTTTTTTTTGCTGATAAAAAAAAAACCTTGAGGAGTGAAGTCATTATATGAAACTTTGAAGTCAACATAACTCAGCTTTGTTAAGTGACAAACTTATTAACCCTATTTACGTTCTATCTCTATATTGAGCACTTTACGACAAAAATCCTGCTTGCAAAAATAGCTTTTTATCAGTAAACCACTGAAAAAACAACTAAGCATCAAGTATCATCACAACAGTATATATATATATATATATATATATATATATATATATATAGTTTTTTTTATAATTTTTCATGTGATCTTAATTTGTTTTTTCAGAATTTGAACACACATGGAGGCCTTCCAACCTATCCATAACAAGCTCATTGATAATCCAAATATAGTACCATCCTTCACGCATATAAAAAGAAAAAATGCTAAAACTATTGAAAGCATTTTAATGAAAAAATTTCAACACCCAACAATATTAACTATAATCATGGCCACAATGTGCTCCCCATGTTTGGAATATGAAATATTCCTATGACTGTAAACACATGCACAAAACAATTTATATACTCATCATATAATAATGGCCAAAAGTATAGCCAAAAGCACTTGGAGAAATAAAACATTCAGACAATTTTTATATAATTTATATTATGAAAAGAAAAAAATTATTGAAAGATCAAAAAATATTTAAAAGAAATATATAAAAACTTGACCAAAGCACATTGTTTGTCATTTTTAATCAAACTTGCATTAAAGAGGGACTGCTGCCCAAATTTATATACATAACAAGAGAAAGAACAGATAGGAAACGTTTATCAGACTAACATGTTTCACATTTTTCAAAATTTTGATTAAAGTGAAAAATGTTAGATTGATGTTTCATACAAGGTCTGTTTGAAAAGTAATGGGACTGTTCACATTCATCAATGTCAAAGTCATTGTCCACAGTGAGTTCTTGTCACATGGCCAAATGATCAATCAGTAAGTTTACAGAAAATCCTGTGCTGTTTGCTTCACTCAGTGCATGAGAAGAGATGAGAGTTGTGGCAGGACAAATTGCAGCTGCTTAACCACAACAGTGCACCTGCTCACAGTGCTCTGAGCATCCGGCAGTTCCAGGCTGAGAAGAACATCACCATACTGGAACAATCTCCCTAATCTTGCTGGATGTGACTATTTTAATTTCCCCAAAACTCAAGGATATTATCAAGGGAAGTCATTTTGAAGGTATTGAGGATATGAAGAGGGGGGGCATCCAAGAAGAATCCTTCCAGCAGTGCACAAAGGCATTGCAGGGAAGGATCAAAAAGTGCATTAGCCTTCAGGGAGAGATTACGTTGAAAGGAAACCATGTTGGGAATTGAAATAAGTTTTAACACCAGGCCCATTACTTTTCAGACAAACATTTTCTACGTTCTTTATTTTATCACCCTGTCAGATTCTGATCTGCATTTCATCTTCAACTCATATATATATATATAAGATATACTAGCACCATAGCCTGGTGTTGCCCGTCCAACTCAGAACATTTTAGTAGGAGGAGAAGATGCCAATGAGAGGAGAAGATGGAAATCATTTCTTGAAAGTTGGAAAGGAAAGCTGAGGCTGTTAGTAACCATTTTCAGCATTAAGAAGAAGGCTTTCAATGCATGTTGCTGTAGTATTCGAACTGAATATAAAGTGTAGTTTTAGTGCCAGTCATACTTTTGTCTCCTAAGGGAAGTGGGGGTTTTGTTTCAAAATTACAGGGGAAAATATTCACATTTTTTTGTTGACTGAATTTTTAAAACGTTGGAATGAAAATTAAATATAAAGGCTCATTTATTTTTTTTTAATAAAAAATATTTTAGTCACGTTTGACACATGTGATTTAATTTCTGTAATGTAATTTAGCAACCATCTTAGAGATTAGATGTTTTACAAAGCAAATGCAAACAATCAGCTTCATTGTACAAAAAGTGGAAAAGGGAAAATTGCTGAAATTAAACTCAAAGAGTATGTGTCGACCTTGGCTTCCCTGTAGATATGTGTTCCTAGAAAGTTGGAATGGCATAGCTTAAAAAATGTAGGCATGCATAGGGAACAGTCACACACAGACTTACATATTGCCTTTTATATATATATATATGTATGTGTGTTTGTTTTAAACAGTCTATATTACATTCTAGGTGAAACCACCATTTGATACAGTGTTCTTTACTGCTTGCCTGTCTCTTCCAAATATGAGTATTCCCACTAATATTTGAAGTAATAAAAATCTTGGATTAAAAGTAAATCAATTCTTTAGAAATATATATGGGCATGATAGTGAAGGTGGTAATAGAAATCAACATTGTATGGTGACTTCAGTGAGGCCTTCTATGTCCGCACTGTCTGTACCTACAAATACTATATTTGCACTATCTGTACTTACAAACAATATGACCACACTGTCTATATCAACAAATACTATATTCAAATATTGTGCACTATTCCCTTATGAATACAGTCAATTTTAAATTATATAAAAGAAGGAGAGAGAGATAGAGATAGAGAGAGATATGATTTTTAAAAGATTGTCATGCATGTAACACTTCTGTTTTTAAATCATCAATAAAAATTCTTATCTAATGCTGTTAATATTTAGGAATTATGTGAGAGATACTGAAGGTGTTATAGAAATCAACAATGCACGGTGACTTCAGACAATCCATACAGTGCAAACTTCCATGTCCACACCGCTGTCTTTCTCTACAAAGACTATGGCCAAATATTGTGCATTCTTTCTCTATAAATATAACAAATTTTAAACAATATGAGAGAGAGAAATATATGACATCTTTTGTTTATGTGTATAACACTGTTTTAAATAATCAAAAGAAATCATTTAAAAAAAATTTGTTTTATAATCATATTGCCCCACACAAGGCATTTTACTGCCACTGTTTTGCAGGAGGTTACATAAGGAGGAAAGTTATGAGAGAGTGACAGGTTATAGGGGGTGTCAGGAAGTGGGTAAGAGAAGGATGAGAATACTGATGAGAGTGGATGGAGAAAGAAGCATGAGAGAGAGAGAGGATGCAAGTTAATGAAATAGGAGACTTTAAAATGGACTTTACATTTGAATTCTTGAAGATTGTAGCTATTGGGAAAGCAAGTAAATGGAAGGGAATTTCACAGGCGGGAAGTGCGAGAAAAGAAGCTGATGGAGTAGAATTTGCATTTACAATTTATTGGTTTCACAGTAAAAAGGTGGGATCTAGTTGATAATTTTGTGA
Source organism: Ascarosepion bandense (assembly GCA_037127315.1). Taxonomy (NCBI): domain Eukaryota; kingdom Metazoa; phylum Mollusca; class Cephalopoda; order Sepiida; family Sepiidae; genus Ascarosepion; species Ascarosepion bandense. The sequence goes on from JBBBDQ010000851.1 coordinate 1,787,284, forward strand.
CTTGAGTAAATTCATATATAGGAGGCACCAGTGAGTTAAGTTCATCTGAGCAGAAGCCATAAAGTATTTCTAGAAGAGACACAGAGAAGCCACATTGTGCCGGTGAGGAAGTGACTGTATCCAAGCTGCCAAGTCAGGATCAATCACATTACAAATTCTTTGTTGGATTTTGTCAAGGACCCCTAGGTGGAATACCCGACCAGATATGGCAGCATTATTCAATGCACTGGCGGATGGTAGATTTGTATATGTGCAGGATTGTTTCAGATGAGAAAAAACTTCCTGGTCCTTCTCAGAGAACAGACCTTCTTTAGATTGGCTCTGGATTCTATATGGTCATTCCACTTGAGGTCTGTTGTGAGAGTTAACCTGAGGAGACGCAGTGTTTTATATAAGTAATTAATGAATTTTTAGTCCAACATGATTTCTTATAACTATAAATGATATATTTAGTGGTAACACATGTTTTAATCGTTGTCTCAGATTTTATCTTTATGGAGAATAATAAGCTGGAGAGTTTTTTAGATCCTTTATACTTTTCAGCAAAGTTTGGATGTCCCCCTTATATCAGGGAAACCCCCATATTTTCTGCCATGCTTTTAGACCATTCGATAATGAGGGTCGTCATGGTTAATGCAAAACTCAATTATCCTTATGAAGGAAAGCACAATTTTCATTAAGATCTTTTGAAGACCATATATGCTAATTTTAATTTTGTATGTAAAAGTAATTTTGAAGAAATTCCTGGATGTTTAATATGACACTACCTATTGCTTAAAATGTTATGTTTGAGTAGACATTTTTTTTCTAACAGATTAATTATCCTTCACAAATTTTTTAACTTTCTTTAAGTAAATGAATGTTTATACTTAGAATAAGAAAGAAACAGCTGAAATATTTTGGATACATGAGAAAAGAAAGCTTGAAGAATTTAGTACTCAAAGGATATGTTGAGGGTATAAGGGATAGAGGCAAACTGTAAGTAACCTACTTGAACAGCTTGTGTAAATACATGACAGAATAGGGCAGGGTATTAAGACAAATATTGCTAACAACAAAAAAGGATAGAAAGCTGTGGAGAGCCATGATCACCCATGTTATTAAGGGAGACAATGTAAAAAAAAAAAGAGCATAATGAAGATAAGCGAACAAGGTTCATTTAGTGTCTGAACAAGCTTGGTTTTTATTTTCTCTTAAGGTAGGGAAGGAAATTGAGAAGAAAGGACTAAACATCAATTGTAAGAAATTAGAATGCACGGTTGTTAGCAAAAAAACGCAGCCCAATGTGCAAACTACAAATTGGAGATATTAAAATCAAGCAATTAAAAAATTTAAATATCTGGAGTGTGTTTTAATGAAGACAGAAAGTGTAATACTAAAATCTGAAGTTGCACTGAGATAGCAAAATATGCCTTTCAAAGCTAAGCAAAGTATTAAAAAGCAGAAAAATTTTGTTAACAACAAAGAAAAGAGTACTGAACTGTTATGTAATATCAGTCCTCCTATATGGTAATGAATGCTGGACAATTGCCTCACATATGAAGAGAATTGAAAGGATGCTGAGTAACTTTTTTTAATGGCATATCAACACCTCTGTGGGTTATTTAATGCCAAAAATATAGGGTTTTAAAGTATTTTTTTTAAATGTTCAGTTATAGTAAGTAGGTTGATTTAGGCAGATTTTGATCAAAAAATATCTTATTATTTCTTTTTAATTTTAGAAAACTGAAGACACCTTCCAGTTTTGTATCCAAAAGTGTATTGCTGGTAATAATTTTTTTTCCTTCAAAACTGTGTTATAGTAATAAATTTTTTTCTTAATGTTGGTAATATTTTTTGTTCAAAAATGTATATTTTTCTATAAAAGTCTATTCTTATGTATATATTTCTATAAAAGTCTATTTTTATACTTTTGACCCCAGTTTGTGGATAAACTATTTACCCATAGTTGGGACCCTAACAGGTGCTACTACCCCTGGTCAGGGTGGACCTGGGAACAACAGCAATTAAGAGGTGGTTCCACGCTCCTCACAACCTCCCAATCAGGCGCCTTGCTGCCGGATGCAGTTTATTGTCATATCTAGGACCAGGATGTTGGGGATACCATAGAGTAAAAATGTGAGCAAGGAGAAAGCTTTAATGAAAAATATAAACAAAGAAAGACAAACTCTTACTTATCAGAAATGTTTTGTAGTAATTTCCCAGGCATATAATGAAAGAAGACTGGGAAAGTCTGATACTCTCAGGAGAGATTGAAGTCAAGAAGGACAGAGGAAAATAATTCACCAAGGTAAACTTAAGTGAACAGATTGTGGAGTAAGGTTCAGAAAAGATAACAGAAAGAGAAAAGTTCTTAGGAGCTACAAAAAATAGGAAATTGAGGAAAGCCGTGATCGTCTACATCCTGAAGTTGTTGGAAATATTACAATAAGGAAATAACAAAATACGGAATGGAAATTAATCTCGTCTTATGAGTTGAGATGGATAGGCATCAAAAGATAAACAGAGTTGTGATTAGATATGAATGTCTTTTGTATTTTCTATATTTTAACTCATCTTGTGGGCATCCAGACATTACAAATCTCCGGCTTTAACCTTATTGCTTGACCTTAGCTTTTGTTGTTTCTTCACTACAAAAGATTTACTTTGAATTTCTTTTTACTTGTGGAGGTTAGGAAAATCAATGAGAAAGCGGAAAAATTTTTTTCCTGTGACTTTTCTTTCGGACTTCCTCAGACTAATGTAGTGTCTATGTTGATGTAACTACAGTTATGCTCAAAAGAGTGTGGATGCTGAAATTTTAATCTTTGAGATTTAATTGCTGAATCATTCATTGTAAATTTGTATCCAAGTATATATATGATGTGGCCCTGGGATAAAGGTCACAAGAAAGACACGATATACAATTAGAAACAATATTATATTACAAAAGAGGAACAGTGTACAGAGGAAATACAGTAGAATAGTACTTAGCACCAAAACAGCATACTAACAAATGAGTATCGTAGCTGCTGCTACTTACTACTACCATTGAGAGTAGATAACTCTCGGTATTTATGTAGTCTGGTAGAGTTCATATTAGCGTGTAGGTAATTCCTCGCAAAAGTATATTTCACCTTTCTTGGTAGATCTTTTATTATGATAATATTTGATACTTAATAACAAAAGTGATCTAAACTTATTTATAAATGGAACTTTGTCTGTGTATGTGTGTGTGTGTCTGTCTGTTACCTATAGAGTCCGAAATGGGTAAGCTGATTTTCTTGAAAATTTACAGTTGTACTATAAGCATCTGTGAGTGTTCTTAGCTAGGTTTTGTGTTGAGGTACCCCTGATAAATATCGAAAATCGATAAAATCGGATTTTAGAAGGAGTGGTCCGATTTTAATCAAATTTGATACACTCATAGACAAAGACATAAGAAACGATATTCAGAAGTTTCAAGGTTGCAGTTCTTACAATAGTGCAGAAAATTGATAATATATATATATCTATATAAGGCAAGATGTTTGTGCGTGTGTTTATCTGCCTGTATGTCCTTTATATAAACCCACAATTTTTATCCGATTCTCACCAAACTTCACACAAATATTCTTTAGGCTGAGTCTGAGCTCACACATACATATGCACAAACTCTCCTTTTGGCATTTACTGCTATAAACATTTTAATGTCCTTTGAACTCAAATGACATTACTTTATTTAAAAAAAAAAAAAACCTTAATTGATATCTGTGTATATATAAATTGTTTCTATACTCAATTTGAATTTCTTGTTTTATTACCCCCTTTTATAACTTATAGTGGGCTATCTACTAACGAGGCCAAATTCTGTTTCCACATGCAACTACGTTTCACTAGAACGGATAACCCATTATAAGATCAATGTTGACAAGGAAGCCAAAAGAGAGAAGATAGTTTTACAAGCAAGAAGAGTGAGAGAAGAGACTATTATCATAGAACTTACAGCTACATCTAGCCATTGTAACTGTAAAAATTGATTAAGTCTAGGTACAGGAAAAATTATTAGAAAAATTATGAAAGTATTTGTAGAAAAGGCAATGTTACAGTGTATTCTATGAAACCGATAAAATGCAGCCGTAACTTCTACTCCAACAGTTTCTTTCCTCGCACTTCCCGACTGTGGAATTCTCTTCCAAACGATTGCTTCCCTGACGGCTACAATCTCCAGAAGTTTAAATGTAAGGTCAATACACACCTCCTAACACACTAACCTTCTCCCATTCTATCAAGCACTCTTCCCATCTGCCCGACCCTCATCCTCGCTATCCTTACTCATCTGTCACCTTTCTCCTGACATTCCCTATGTCTATCCACTCCTTCTCTTTACCTTCCCCTATGTAGCCCCATGCACAATAGTGGCAGTGGAATGCCTTGCTTGGGGTGAAATGATTAAAAAAAAAATTTTTTTCTTTAAGTTAGCAAATTATATAGAAAAAGAAAAGGAGGTAGTTTTTTCTCATTGGTATAAAGTAGGAAAATTTTGTTAGAAACAAGGAAAGAGTGCTTAACTGCCGCATAATAACAAACGGCATTTCAACTGCTAGTTATTTAATGCCATGCAATATCAGTCTTTTTTGAATGACAGTGAATACTGAACAATTTCCTCTTGAATGAAGTGAACACTTTTGGAAACGTTTGTACAGAAGGAAACTGATAATACTTTAAATGATAACTTTCGAAGAAAATAGAAATGAAAAAGGACATTCATACTTAAGGTTAGGTAAAGTTTAAATTTACAATTTATTTAAAGCCAGAAAATATTTTTAGATTCTAAGAAATTTTTGGGGGAATGATTTACTGATACAATTTGACTAATTAACCCCTAACTGGGGAAAGAGATGTATTTATACCTTTTTCAAGAGTACTTGCATATAAGTGAATATAATTAACCTGGCTGTTGTTGGAACTTGGCTATCTGATTTCTAATTCTGACCTTATTAGCCATTACACCACCTGCAAATCAAAGCTTACAGACCCTTGTTATGTTGTCACCCATCTATTTACTGACCAAGCATCCCTTTGGTAACTGTACAAGAACTGGTGTTTCAATGTGATATGGCTGTAAGCCAGGACACAATGAGGAAAAGTGCTTGGAGAATTTGACACTCCTAAGGATATGTTGAAAACAACAAAGTCAGAAGAAAACAATGAGTAACCTGAGGAATTTGGAAGGAGTAGTAAGAAGATAAACATTACTTAGGGGATAGGAAATTTTTGAGGGCCATCATCCTCACACCATAAAGAGATATGTCCCTTAAAAAAATATTCTCCAAAGATAATGGAAAATAGAAATTTGGAGTTTTCAACCTGATCACAAATTCCAATTATATTTTTGTTTGGCCAACTAAGGTGATTATTAAGTGATTCACTATGATAGATACCTGAAGAAGGCTATTGGATACTATAGCCGAAATATGACTAACATCTATGGTAAGAACATTTATTTAAAGAGATTAATACATCATTGTGACAAGTTTTCCTCTCAGAAATTTGAAATATTGAAACTAATCTAGTCTTTTGTCAGTGAATTAATTGCTAACCAATAAGACTGACAATAAAACAGACATTAATGGATTAATTATTCTGCAAAACTCGCAAATGATGACAGTCTGACAATTGATTTTTGTATGAGAGAAATCTTTTTACAAAAGTAATTGGCTTTCTTAGAGAATAATTTGGTAAAACTTTTTGGAGATTTTTTTTTTAAAGCTTCAAGGTATAATGATGGTAGTTGTCACAATGCAATTTGTAGTTTAGTTTGTCTGATTTTTTTTGTCTATGTAAAAATGGATGATAATTTTTTTGCAGAAACCTAAATTCTACAAATTGTTCAAACCAAATAAGAGATGATATTAAGGCTACTAATAAGGATGTTGTGCAAGAAAGAATATTCCTAGTTTGCATTTTCCCCATTTTAGGCATTATTATATACATGATATAGTAACACCTTAATACATGGATAGAAGATAATCACTGAATAATAAATATGCTTGGTTCTGAAAGAGATATTTTATACCAATATATGCATGATAAATGGATGGTTGGTTGGTCACTTGTATCCAAGGATGTCCATCTACTAGGGTGGCTAGCTAATCCCTGTTGCAGACACTTGCTCACACACATTTGTTTAATATTCCACTGTGTCCACCTGTGATTTATACTACAACTATGCTGAGTGAACCTTAGTTGCAGTTTCTGTGTCTGGGAGAGAGTGTGTTATCCAGTATGATCAAAAGAGTTTGAACAAGGCCAACATGCTTAAACCCTTGGTCATGATGACTCATAACTTAATGCTAGCACAACCATCAACAGCTCTCAAAGGGTTTTGTTGACTCAATTTCACTCACAATGCTTGGGTCAACCTGTGGCATGGTTTTCAGGCACGTTCCAAAGGTTTTAAATGGTGAGATTGCTTCCTTTAAACTGATAACATCAAGAAGTAATTTTCCTGACAAATCAACCATGGTGAGATTTGAACCCAGGTCTCATAGTCAGAAAGCAAATGTTTTAACCAGTTGACCATGCGCTCATAGATATATACATATGTGTTAACTAATTTATCCCTCACTTCTAACAAACGTATAAAACAAGCAGTGTGAAAGTGGTAAAAAGAGAAAGGGTTTTACTTGTAATATTTCTATATGGAAAAAAAATTATATGGTTTTCTTTATGTACCAGGTGAGATCATGTTTTTTTCTGTAAATGCTTCTGCTGTGGGCTTGTGATATCCATCTTTTCCATGGCCTACATCACAGCTGGCATGGACAGGTATGTCTCGCCTCTGAGTGTAATAAATAGCAACTGGCTTCAACTCTCTATAAACTGACATCACTCACCATCCATTATGTGACAGCTTCAACCAAAGGAAATAATCACTCTTTACATTATTTCAATATTTTCAAACAATATGAGATCATCCTAAATCATCTCAAAATTAAAATTTCTGATTGTGCAGTGTGATGTGAAATTTGCTGGCTAGGAATTACAATAATATAAAGACAAATGCACCCAACATCACAAAAATACGAGTACATGGTTCCATTTCAAGCCAAATTCTATATGTGAACTGTACTGTAAATCAGAATGTGAGTACAAGAACCACCATAAATGCTACAAAATTTCATAAGTTTAGTGGGGGAGTTGGTCATCATTGTGTTGGTGGGCTGCCATGATGTTGATAAGGACAAAAGCTAGCAAGTAGAAAATCATCTCATTCATTGAATTTTTATAACATCAAAAATCCTTCTTTTGTTTTTGTTGAGAGTCCTGATAAAAGCTTATCTAGCAGGTCATAGCAGACCTAACAACTGATCTAATATAGTCGCTCCACTTCTTCATAGGAGTAGAAAATGTATGACCAAGAAGGTACTTTGTGTTACTCTCCTGATGATGGAGGGCAAAAATGGTTTGATGATGAAGAATAGCAGTTTTGTTTAGGAGGCATTAAAATTTACAAGCCATTTCTTACAGCAATTAATAACTGATTGGAGGTCATTTGCAAGATGAAATGGCTGTCTTACTTCATACATTCTACTAGTACGGACATGTATCAAAATACATGGTTAAATTACTTCAATTTCCCTACCCCACTCGCTCGCATGGGGGTTATTTGGGATGGCATGCTTAATATTTCTTCCAATAATTTTCTCTTTTGTATGATCATTTTCTTTACATTTATTAAGCTTATATAAGAATTATTAGTGGAATGTTTATTTGAAAAGGCATGTTTAAAAATTGCCACTGGACAAATCATTCCAAATTGCACTTATAAACGAAAGAGAAATGTCTTGGGTGATTCTGGCACATCAATACGTAATCTTACTTAGTTTGATTCTTTTTTTTGCAAGGAAATATATGACAATGCCTTTTTTTAAAAACAAATTTATGTTTGTTACATTCTTTTGTTTTAAAATATGCATCTCAACAAATGTTTACTATTACAAATTGGTTTAATTGAAGTCTTGGTTTGTAAAATTTTTAAAACTTTTTTTTATTAACTTTATCAGAAAAACAGTAAAGAGTTTGTCACTATAAAAAAAGACTCATTTTAATATAATTAAAAAAAATGTAGATTTTTTTTGTTTACAATAATTTTGATAAGTTAGGCAAATATTTTACATCAGTGATAAGAATGGCTACAGCATTTCTTTTTTTTTTTGTAGACTATTTTGAAACCAAGTATATCAAATTTGTTCGATCATAATTCTCGAAGATGTGAAGTTGAAGCCTTCAATAAAACATGATTGGAAGGGTTCTTAAATTTTTTATTTTTATGTGACAAGAAAATTTACTGTCTTGGCCACTGAAAAAGAATTGGTTGGAACTTTGTTGAATGTTTGTAAGAAAGAAACTATACTTAGTATATGCATTTTGTATAGAAATCTATTTGACCATGTTCTCAATAAAATCCTCGTCATATTAATGATATTTTCTGTAGATAGATTTACACCTATGATATTTGAATGTATATAACTAAGTTTTACTTTTTGGCGTTAGGTCAGGCTTAGATTTGCTACTGGCAACATGTAACCCAGTATAACCTGACACACTGGCATCTCAGCCAGCTCTGCCACTAATTTTTCTATTGGTCAATATCAAAGTGTGATGGGATTCTCATAAGAGCCAACAGCCAATGTGTGTGTGTGTGTGTGTGTGTCTGTCTGTATTTGGGTAGCAACCAATCTTTTATACAAGTTTCATTAAAAATGACTGACAAGGTACTGCAGATAAGTTTTTATTTAACTCAAGAATAATTAAAAAACTAATTCACAGTACTTTATCAGTCATTTTTAATATATATATATATATATAAACACACACATATGTATGTATATATCAAAAAACATCATTCACTAAGTCTTGGGCCTGATATAAAGATGGCACCACTAATAAAAAAAATCTATATCATTTTTATGAAGTACCAAACTTCAAATGGCACGTGACAAAATTTGGGTCTAATCGGATTATTAGTTTACAAATTATACTTATTTAAGCTACTTTTGCAAATTTTCAAAACAAAGAAAAAAATCTGAATTACATAAGTTGATAAAGCATTGCTAATGGTTAAGAGGTGCTATTCTGACCTTAAAAATTAGAAATAACAAAAATTGAAGTAAAAAATTATTAATTAAAAATTAAATTTGAAACAGTAAATAAATCACAATATGTCATAGAAAATAAAGATAAAATAACTTAAGATCATATAGTTCAAGTAAATTATTAAGATAGAAAGATTAATACTGTAAAAAATAATTGCTGGAATTTCGAACCTTAGATTTTATAATTCTAGCAGGATTGTAAGGTTAATTCTTCAATATGTTTACAATTTACTGTACTTTCATGCCTCTGATTCAGTATTATATCACTCTTCATGTATTTAATAATTTCCATTTTTTCTTGGAGACAAAGGAAACAGTTTATTTACCAATCTAGATCTGTTTGAGAATTTTCTATTTAACTTTAGGTGATTTTTCTTCTTTTAATTTCCAAAAATATTTAGAAAGTGATGTCATATTTAGTTCATCCTTATTAGTGAAAGATGAGAGATGATTGTAAAAATGCTTTTTAAAATAGTTCATTGTATTACCAATATTTTTGTAAAGTCACAGATACAAAAATAATAATGTCTTTGAACAATACTGTCAGACACTTATTTTTCTCCATGAAGTACTAACACACAGGAAAATTTCACTAGGAACAAAGAAAAGAGTGCTGGATTGCTACGTGATGTCAGTTCTTCAATATGGCAATGAATGTGGGACAATATCAACAAAAATGAAGACAAAACTGGAAGCAGCAGAAATGTGGTTCTACAGAAGGATGCTGTGGATATCATGGACTGAGCATGCAAGCAACGATGAGGTGCTGGAAAGAATAGCAACAAAAAGAAAATTAATACTGAACATCAGGAAGAGACAACTGAAGTTCTTGGGACATGCAATAAGGAAGGAGAGCTTGAAGAACCTTATACTGACAGGCCAGATAGAAGGAAAAAGAGACAGAGGAAGGTAGTGGATAACATATTTGCAGGGCCTGATCAGATGAATGACGGAACAGGGGTTGCGAGGTGTAACAGGAGGAAACATACCAAGAGCCATAAAGGATAGGGAGAAGTGGAGAACCATGATTGCCTTACGTCCTGATGGGACAGGACACATAGAAGAAGAAGAATCAATGAATGCTTATTTCATACCCATATATATTGTTTTGACATGTCATGTAATACCAGCAGCATGATACCCCTGTTTACTTCAAGACAAGGTCAACTGCGTTTGCTCTCTAGCAATTCATGTTCAAAACCAAGTGTCAGTAGTGACCCTTTATTCTTATGTGAGACCTCTCCTTTGAGATGACTCCCTCTGGAGTCTATATTTCTTCAGCTTCAGTTCATTTAGAAATTCTGTTGCTATCCTTTTTCTCTTACTATAAAACCTTGGTTGAATGATTTCTGCTGGTGTCAGTACATCACATAAAAAATTTCCATAGGTACCTCTTTTCGGAGACTTTCTACATCAGTGAATCTGTGTTTTAACTGATTAAGGTATTGCTTATGTTTCCATCTTTGTCCCTGTACCATGTATTTCATTTTGTCCATCCGTTTCTTTTATAAAGCCATCTTCCCAGAACTCTTTTCAATGTTGATACATTTAAAAAAAATACCTCATCTCCAGGTTTTCTTCCATTGTTTTAGCAAAAAATAACTCTAAAAACTTCTTTTGCTGTTGTATTTATAATTGCGGAACAACTACATTGAATCAATAGCTAAATCGGCTGCTAAGAAGGTTGGGTCACTGTGTCGGGCCAGGAAGTTTTTCTCACCTGAATCCATCTTGCACAAATAAAAATCTACCATCCGCCCGTGCATTGGAATTTTGTCACATTTGGGTTGGGTGCCCCTGTTATTCATCTCAAGGTTCTCGACAAAATTCAAAGGAGAATCTGGAATGTAATCAATCCGAGAATGGCAACTCAACTCCAGTAACTTTCTCACCAATGAGATGTAGCTTTCCTGTTTCTTCAACAAATACTTTCACAGCTTCCACTCCAATGAGCTTAGCTCCCTGGTGCCCCCACTGAATAAAAAAAAAAAAAAAAAAAGAACAACAAATGTTTTTCTTGTTGCTTTTGTAGCGCCAACATAAGAATTATGATGGCTTTTAGTTCTTCCATTTTACTGTATTCCACTGAATAGATGAATTTTATAGATAAATTTTTGAATAAAATTGCCTTATTATTGCTCTGTAGTCCTGTGAATATGAAGTCTCTGGCAAAGTGATAAATATTACCGAATATTTTATTACAAAGTGTAGGATATATATATATATATTTTTTTTTTCTGTTTCCTCATGTAAGTTCAATGAATACTCATCACAATTTTTGTCAAGGAAATTGTGCATGACAGTTTTGATATACCCACACAATGAGAAATTGTTAAACCAAGGTTTTATAATTAGAGAAAAAGAATAGAAACAGAATGTTTAAATATTGAACCATAGCTGAAGAAACAACTGGAGAGGGAGTCATCTCGTAGGAGAGGGCATCATATAGGAGTAAAGTATTATTGCCAACACTTGCTTTTGAACAGGAATTCGCTAGTAATCCTAGCAGCACAATATTTCTTAATTACTTTCAGACTAGGTTGACTGTGTTTGCTCTCTGGTGACTTGTGTTCAAAATCAACCAAATGTTGGAAGTGACACTTTATATATATATATAAATATATATATAAAGTGTCACTTCCAACATTTGGTTGATTTTGAACACAATATATATTTATATATCTGTAAATTCAGATCACATTGAGAGGGGATAACTATTTCAACATGTCAGATTGCGACATGCATTGTCAAACCCAGTCAACCAAAGCATATATATATATATATTATTAAATATAAAAGACAATGAATGTCTATTATGTTTAATCATCAGCCATTCTAAACATCGTATTTTGGCTTTAATTTCAAGTGACAATATATATATATATATATATATATATATATATATATCGTTTATTCAGTAATGAATTTGAACACTCTCGGCTGATGGTTTGTGTTTACATAGTGTATAAAACACAATAAAATCTGCCTTCTTCCACCAAGTTCCCATAGCTTAGAGATAGAATTGTCAACTGATGTCAAATTGGTTGGGTTTCAATCCTAACTAGTAGCAATTAGATGTCTAACTGTACTGATGAGCAGTGACGTAGCAAAACAGGACAGTCTGCAGATGACTATATATTAATAAATATACATATTATCTGACATCTATAGCATGACTGGGTTTCATACCCTATGCAATCATCAGGTGTATAGTGCATGAAACTCCAAGTTGTGCCATATGCATAAGATAATATGCATATTTATTGATATATTTTTATAGCTCCATTATATTACATTGAGCATTGTTTTATTAACACCAACGTGTGTGTGCATATGTGCATTGTATTTTTATATTACTACCATAAAAGACATATTCTCCATTAATCACCCCTTTCTTATTTTTGTTTTAACTAATGCTCACTAATTTCAAGAGCCACTCAAGGAGGTAAAGAACTACAGAATGAGGTTAGTGGTATGGGTGGTAGGAGAAGGTAAAAAGTGAACATTATCAGGATAGATAATGGTTGACTCAGAATTTGAACAGGTTAAGCCATTTGTGTAGGAGTCTGTTCCCAAAATGGTTAGTTTACAAGTAATAGTTTAACATCAAAATGACACTAGTTCTCTCATGACCTAAGAATTTTAATAAAATTGATTCTAAGTTAATAAATTTTGACTGAATCAAAACTTATTTATAAATGGAACTTTGTGTGTGTGTGTGTCCGTTACCTATAGACTCCGAAAAGCTGAACCGATTTTCTTGAAAATTTACACAGTTGTACTATAAGCATCTGTGAGTGTTCTTAGCTATAATAGTAATATATATAATTGAAAAAAATTGGGTTATAGAAGTAGTGGTCCGATTTTCATCAAATTTGATACACTTATAGACAAAGACATAAAAAACGATATTCAGAAGTTTCAAGGTTGCAGTTCTTACAATAGTGCAGTAAATCGATAATATACAAATGTGACATGATAACTAGGTGTATATTAAGGTGGATTTGTAAAATATGTATTTTGTAGGTTAAGAATAGAAAAATAGTTTAAAAACGTGTGTTTTGTCTAAGAAAAGTGAAAAAGAAAAGGAAAAAATAAACGCTTTTTCTTTTATAAGTAAATCTAAAATATTTAACTAAGTGATTTGATGTGATAAAAGATAAAGTTTAGGAAATAAATTTTTGAGTGACCAGGTCAAAAACTGTCTTTATTGTATCTTGACCACACATTAAAAAAAGATAATAGAATTTTCCCTTTCTCCAGTCAATAAAAACACGCCTGGTTATGGGTTAAGGTGTCAGGGCTATAAAAACATCCGGCGGCCTTCACACGAAGCTTTAAGATAAAAAGATAAAAAAATCCTCGAAAATACAGGATGTTTGCTGGAACGTTTACACATCAAAGGAAGCAAAATTTAAGTACCCAGAAATTTTCAAACTTACAGTCGCCAATGCTTATCTTTTAGTTTTGTTTTATCCTGGTGGTCTCTAGTGGACTTCCGATTATTTCAATATAAATACAAGTGATTTATCCAATTAGTTCAGTTCACTTCAGTCATGCATGTGCTTGAAGTAGCTGCGTGTGTTGGGCGCGCCGAGGACGGGAAGCTCCGTTCATCTGAGTCGGTCGGTTCGGCATTTTATCTCCATTAATTAGAGTTAGAGCTGAGTGTAACATCACCTGCCCTAACTGCAAGACTAACTCTGAACAAAATAAAGCATTGATTAAACTCATCCAAGTTGTGGAAGTTCATTCCTTCAACAGTTTATCTTGTACCCCCAGCTTGAGACTGACTTTTTCAACCAACCCCCGGCAACATCACAGCGTGGAGAACGGCTGCCAGAGAAGTTGTTCGGACTTCCACTGGGGTGTTACACATATAAATAAAAGGCAAGATGTTTGTGCATGTGCCTGTATGTCTGTATTTTCTTTAGCCCTTTCATTTTAGCTTTTGCTTCAGGTTTGGCTCTAACTAGGTATAATTGTAGTTCTTAGTCTCAGCCATGATGCCATTTACTCAGAGGACTTATTTAGCCTTCAAAATTCAGTTTAACGACAAAAACTTATTTGATATCAATACCAAGAAATCAAAATTTGACTTACATCCATTCATTTTTCTTTCAGTCTATGGTTTCGCTTTAACTGGAAACAACTATTGCTTTTTAGTCTTTCGTGCCAACATCCTAAGATTAGGACCATAGATTAGTTTTAAAGCTTTCATTACACCCAAGCAACACCGGGCTATACTGCTAGTTAAGATATAAAAATGTAAAACAGAAAAAACAAAATAAAATGTATCGATGTATCCCAAATTGTTTATTACCTTTTTGCTAAATGTTTCTTGCCAAATTAGAAATGTATAGCAATAAATTTGACTTTATATTTGGATAAATATAAACAAGTGTAAATTCTTTGTGGAAATACTTTAGGAAATGTGTGCAAATATTCTCAGCACCCTTTGTTCTCAGTTGAAGCAAATTTCTCACCAGATTTTACACAGATCTAATAACATTAGATGATATATTCAATTGCTATGTGAATGTGTACATGTTGGAATTTGTTTGAAGATATTAAAAAAAATTCTTCAGCAAATAAACTTGACATTTTTTTTTCAACACTATGGCAGTACATGAGAGACATTTAGAAAAAGAATATTGATATAATCATAAATCAGATAGTCTGAGTCTGATTCTGTTTCCACTTCTTGGAGTATTAATGGTACTGATCACACTTTGATAAAATTAGGTGCCAAATTTAAATTTGTGGTGAATTTAGACCAGTGTTTCTCAACTAGGGTTCCCTGGAATCTTAAGGTTTCATGAGAACAAGTGAGATAGACTAATGCACTTTTGACTTTATATTTCACATATGTAAAACTACTAAACATGCACAATATATTCTTGATTATTGTAATATATACACTACCGGCCATAATTATTAAGCAACCCCAATATTTAAAAAAAATGATGTATTTCATACTATTTTTTAGTATTCATTGTCAAGTGAATAATTGTAAATGAAAATAGGATGGTTCTTTTGTTATTACTACACAATAACATGTGCATCAAATGTATTTATAAATATTTAATAATTACCTATATTGTAGTTTCATCAATGAAAGAATGAAGAAAGTTTAGGCTGATTCGGACGAGTTCATCTTTGCTTCCTTGCCTTGTAAAATTTTGCAAAGTAATAATAACAACAAAAGAATAATTCTATTTTAATTTAGAATTAACCATTTACTAAAAATAGTATAAAATACATCATTTCTTTAAAAACTGGGGTGGCCTAAAAATTATGGCCGGTAGTGTACATCATCACATGTAATCTATTATGTTATTAAAATTCTAACAATCATTGGTAATATATTTAGTGATGTTTCTATACAGTGTGTAGATTTTCACTTAGGTACCTCCTCTCAGTCAGTCAGTTAAGTGCCATACGTGATACACGCTTAGGCGATCATGTCTCGAAAGAGACATGACTGACTGGGCAGAAGATTATCCCGCAGTAGGTTGCCATTGCTTTCTGTGGTAGACTGGTTGCTGACCAAGGCTATAGAACCCAATCTGTCCTGTTATTTAACCCATAACTGGAAGGAAGAGACGGATTAATACCTTTCCCAAGGGTATTTGCGTGCAAGTGAATGCAATGAATCTGACTGGAATTCGAACTCGGCTCCTCCTCTTCTCATTTGCTAAAAAAACTGCTTAACATATTAAAAGGCCCCAAACTTAATAAAAACAGTTTTATCAAAATGTATTTTTTACCTATTTAAAAAAAAATTTAATGCTTTCTAACATGTTCGAAATTTTTGTTAAAAATCTTGATTTGCCAGTAAAGAATAAATAAATAAAATGACACTGCAATTAACTGTTTTTCGTTCTGTTAACATATACGAATATGATATTTGTTTCTTATGTTTGTTTTTTATGTTTGTGTTTAGAATTTTTTGTGTGAATGAAAACTCTCTGATGAAGTATTATAAATGAACAGTATGAATTATTATTATTTATTATCAAGAAATTTAACTAAGTATTAATTTTTTCTTAAACCAAAAATATATACTTTGATATCTATCATGTGAGCTACAACAAAAATAAAAATGAGAAAAATATGGCATATAATTTTTTTTGTGCAGGGGTTCCAAGAAACATGTAATTTATTTTAAGGGTCATGCAAGGGTAAAATGTTTGAAAAATGCTACTTTAGACTGTAAACCCTAAAAAATCTCATACTGAGCATTAACGACTTCTATTCTAATGTCTTTAGTGGGCATTATTTCATGAGAATGAATTTGCATGTGGCCTAAACAATGAAATTATACAAAAAAAGATTGTTTCCCAAAGACTTGTGGTGAATATGAAATAATGAATAACTCTTTTCTTCATGGTTTTTAAATTTGCAAGCCTGTGCAAAAATTTATTTTGACTAACTGGAAAAGAAATTGTGTCTGAGCTGAAGAAAAACCAAGGCAAAGTTTAACAAACCTATGTAAAAATTTACTTTGACTAAAGAAAAGGGATCTATGAGCTGATGTCAAATTTTTTTTTATATAAATAAGCAAAGAAAGTGGAATGAAGCAAGAAAAGAAAAGAGAGAAAGGCAGAGTCTCAAAGAACATCTGAAGAACACCAGTATTAAATTTACACACAAATACATTATCACCCTCTCATGAGAGCAGGGAAATTTCAAAGAACTCTTTTCAACTCCTAAGCTAAGTACCTTAAAATATATCTTTTTATTAATGTTGATTTGTGGCGATACCGAGCAAAGCGAGGGACCGGATGTTTACCCTCTCAGATGTCCAGAAAGCAAATGACCAAAACTGTTCTTTGCACACCCAGCTTCCACGCATATGGTCCGGCAGAAAACCAAACATTAATAAATATCAAATTCCTTTAATTTTATTTATCATCCAGTGGGAAGCCCAGAATTAAATACGGGTGTGAATTCCCAAATGACCTGCACAGAAAGCATCACCAGAGTTGAGAAAATACAAGCGTAATTAGCACATCCCTTGACCTCGTCAAGCAATCCACTATGCTCGCCTCCTTTCTCTCTCATCTTCTTCGCTGTCCCTGAGCTACTTACCAGTGGATACATCAAAGACATTCCTAACTGACAAACACTCCCACATACATATGCACAAACTCTCTTTTCAGCATTTATTGCCATGAACATTTAACATCCTTTGAACTCATCCAAATGACATTACTTTATTTGTAAAAAAAACAAACAAACTGTAATTGATAGATGTGTATATATAAAATATTGTTTCCATACTCAATTTGATTTTCTTGTTTTATAACCCCTTTTATAACTTATAGTGGGCTATCTACCAATGAGGCTAAATTCAGTTAATCTGTTTCAACATACAACTACGTTTCACTAGAATGGATAACCAACTATAGATTACAACTGTCTAACTTATGTTAGAAATGAACTCTTTCAATTTTTTTACATATTTTGGAATATTACTTTATGTTTGATGGTCTGATATGAGCATTTTCTCTTGACAATTCATCAAAACTACGAATCTTTAACATTTGATTACTTTTCCTGAAACAAGCTACTGAAACTTCAAATGTGTAAATTTGTAAATAAATTCTTTATCTTGTTTCATTAAAAATAACAAGTGTATTTCCTCATCATCAAACCTACAGACTTGTTACTTGAGATTAATGTTACATTTTATTTTAATAATCTTTTCACTTAAAGTAAAGCAATAAAGTCTTTAAGAAACAAGGTGTTACTGAGTCTGAAAGAATATAAGAAAAGAAAAACATTGCAGAGGAAAAAACTTAAAAAGAATTAAGACAAAAAAAACAATTGATGTATTAAAATTTGTGAAGATCAAATTTGTTTGAAAAGCAAGAGAAATGATGAGTTTCAGAAACAAGAAGTGCAAGAGAAGAAATTGTTACCATAGAACTTACAGTTATATCTAGCCATTTTAACTGTAAAATGATGAAACCAAACTGCCAATCTAGTACTGCACTAGAACTTAAGAAGAGAAAAGCTCTTCAGAACAATTACCATGAAAAATATTTATAAAAACAACACAGGGAAGATACATTATGGCAGTGGGAGAGTGACTGAAGCCATCATGGTCAAGTCAGGACAATAACATTCCAGATTTTTCTTTAGAATTTGCAATTATCAGGCTACTAGCAGTATAGTCCAGTGTTGATTGGGTGTAATGAAAGCTTTGAAACTAATCCATGGTCATGGAGCTCAGACTGTTTGGATGTTGGCACAAAAGACTACAAAGCAATAGTTGTTTGCAGTTAAAGTGACACTGTAGACTGAAAGAAAAATGAATGGATGCAAGTCAAATTTTGATTTCCTGGTATCAATATCAAATAAGTTTCTTTGTCGTAAATTGAATTTTGAAGGCTAAATAAGTCCTCTGAGTAAATGATATCATGACTGAGACTAAGAACTACAATTATACCTACTTAGAGCCAAACCCGAAGCAAAAACTAAAATAAAACGGCTGAAAAAATACAGACATACAGGCAGATAAACAGACAGACACACAAATATCTTGCCCTTTATATATATATATATATAAATAATCGATTTTCTGCACCATTGTAAGAACTGCAACCTTGAAACTTCTGAATATTGTTTCTTATGTATTTGTCTATGAGTGTATCAAATTTGATTAAAACCGAACCACTCCTTCTATAACCCGATGTTTTTGATTTTCAATATTTATCTGGGGTACCATGACAAAACCTAGCTAAGAACACTCGCAGACAATTATAGTACAAATGTGTAAATTTCCAAGAAAATCGGTTCAGCCGTTTCGGAGTCTATAGGTAACAGACACACACACACACACACACACACAAAGGTCCATTTATAAATAAGTTTAGATAAGGTTTATACAAATACAGATGACAGTATACAATTACAAGTGGAACTGTGTTCTGGTTGTCAGGGATAAATGGTGTAAGAGATATGAGCAGTGACTGATGTCTAGAAAACTGGTGCTGTAGTTGAAAAATAATTTGTTTGATTCTGTGTAGAAATATTGTCTAGGCATTAAAATGAAAGCATGGGCAAATAAATGTATCAATAGAAAAATGCCTTGGGATCAGCTGTTTGAATTTTAAGACAGAATTTTATAACTTAATTAAAATACATGGGAAAATTTACTAGAACAATTGTCAAATATTTTTGTTGAGATTTTTATGTTTATCTTTCTTGCTTGAGGGAAAATTAAATAATTAAAATTTGTCAAATTTCATTATAAGTAATGGCAATTAATAGGCAATATTAGTTTCTTTGAGCCATCAAAAAAGATACAAAAAAATTCAACAACAATATTTAGTTTTTGTAAAAATATAATACAGATGTCAAATTTTGTTATGCAAGTCAATTTTTTCACAAAATTAATACTAACCAGTTGATGTTGGTAAACTTTTAGTATAGGCTTGCATGATGCACTAGACATGTTAATTTAATCTTATGTGTTTATAAGAAATATTTACAATAATTTATTTGGTAGTGTGATATTTTATTTTGCAACCTGAAGTTTTTCATTGTATTGGAAGTCAAAAAACAGTGTTGTATACATAGTTAGGGGTGCTTCTTTTTTTTAATTTCAGATAAAATTTGCCATGGATTGTAATACTCAAAATAAATATTTAAGAGAATCTTATTGGTGAATCATAATATGCATGTTCACATACATAATAATTATACATATGAAATTATAATTTATTATGAAGCTTGTGGAAAAAGTTGAAAAAGTAATTCTGAGTTTGAATGTCAGAAGGTACCAGCCTAAACTTAAAAAATAAATTGTTTACCCCAACACCAAATTTTCACTATTTCACCTTTGAAGGACGCCAGAGAAAAAAGTAGTAGAGTACTGCTCACAAAAGATAGCAGCAAGGGTCTGTGTGACATTTGGCTTGTGAAACTTGTTTAAATCTTATTGACGCAAAATACCATTTATTTTAGCCTTAATATTTTTGAGTGTTCTTAATATTTTGAAATCTTAATATTTTTACTTCTGTTTATAAATACTTGTCAAAAAAACAAAATCCTTTATTTGCCTTGATGAATTCTATGATTCATGTCTTTATCCATGTTATATTTTAATAGATATTTTACTTATATATATATATATATATATATATATATATATACACACACACACACATCCACTTAGATATCAAACTATATATTTTCTACTGAACATATTAGTTAAATTGTAATGGTGCTTAGTACCAAAATTACTGTTTTTTATTAGTTTACTGGTAGAAAAGCATTTTAGGTAAGCAGATTTTTTGTCATAAAGAGCTCAATATCAAGATAGGGAGAAAGTGTTAACAGAATAAACGTGGAGAAGTTTGTCCCTTAGTTATTAATTGTTTCAGTCCTGCTGACTTTGAAGTTTCATGACAGCATTATTGTGAAGTCTTCACTCCACAGGGTTTTTTTTTTCTTTCTGCTGAAGAGCAAAGACATTACAATAATGTTTCCTGAAACTTCAAAGTCAGCATGACTGAAATAAGACTGCTCAGCTCAGTCACAAACTTCTCAACATTAATTATATATATATATATATATATATATATAATTAAAAAAGAGATATGATGAAAACTATTTTTGTTTTGTTTCATCCACTGACAAAATTTATCAAAGCAAAAACTGAAATGAATTTATTTGAAAATAATTTTGGTTGGTTGTTTTGTTTTTATGGCATATCAACCTCGGTGGGTCATTTAATGCCAACTAAATTTTTATTCATTTATTGCTGGTAATACCTTTTTTTTCTTTCAACAATTGATTTGTTGTTTTTATATAAGTTTTGTGTCTAGTAATACTTTTTCTTTTCGAGAATCAAGTTTCCTTGGGATTTGTTTTTAAGGGCAGGGTCCCCAAGTCCTACCCTGTTATTTAACCCATAACTAGAGGGAAGGGATGGATTAATACCTTTCCCAAGGGTATTCAAGTGGAATTTGAACTCAGCTCACTGATTTCTCTTTCTGAGCCGATATCCACTGCATCACAACGCACATCCGTCACTAAAAGCTTACAACACCTGGTATTCCCAAGTGGTCATCCATCTAAGTACTGACCAGGCTCAACGTTGCTTAACTTTGGTGATGAGCGAGAACCGGTGTATGCAACATGATATGGCCATAAGCCTATTTGAAAATAAAGTATAAAAAATTTGTTGCTTATTGGATCACTGTGTCAGGCGAGGATGTTTTTTCTGCCTGAATCCATCTTACACATATATAAATCAACCATCCGTCCCTGCATGGAATACTGCTGTCATAGATGGTCAGGTGCCTCTACTGTTCATCTCAGTGTTCTCGACAGGCACTAAAGGAGAATCAGCAATGTGATAGGTACAGACTTGGAGGCTCAACTCCAGTCACTTTCTCACTGACGGGATGTGACTTCTCTCTGTCTGTTCTATAAATATTTTCATGGCTTCTACTCTGATGAACTAAAGTCACTGGTGCCCCTGCCACATGAGTTTACTCGTACAACCAAACTGGCAACTGGGTCCCACCCATTCACAGTTAGATCAACCTAATGTAGTCGACAATTCTACTCCATCAGCTTCTTTTCTTGCACTTCCTGCCTGTGAAACTCTTCCATATTCTTACCTTCCTGATGGCTACAACCTCTAAGAATTTAAATGCAATGTCAATACCCATCTCTTAACTACTTCACTCCAGTTCTTTCTACATCACCCTGGATATCTTTTCTTTTCTCTCTACCTTTGCAAATGTCATCACACCTGTATTCCCATCTTGTGTCATTCTCTGACACCTTCTGAAATTTATTCGTCTTTCTCTTTACTCTCCTCCTATCTAATCTTTTTCTCTTATGTAGCCCCCTGCGCATCAGTGACATTACTGCCTTGTTTGGGATGAAATGATTAAAAAAATAATTATTTATATATATATATATATATATATATATATATATATATATATCTCAATTCAGCTTCCTCAAGGCACTTAATGTAGGCCTCTGGGTTAAGTCTAAGTCCCTCACCAACAAATTCCAGAGTTCTTATCAGAATGATCAGAGTGAGTTTGTTGAGCCGCTGTAGCTTTGTAATCACCATTAGCCTCATCTAACTCTTTCCAAATCCTTTGCACTGTCCTTGGATTCACATCCAATTACTCAAAATTTTCACATTGACAATTTCAACACAAATACCAAGCAGTAAAGAATGTCTATGTGAAAAGAAACTATCAGAAAATATTGTAATGTATGACCTTAAATGGCAATGGACCTGGCAGATACCATATATATATAACACGTTCCTTGTTGTTTGTCAAGGTCTAGCAGTAGTATACTACAATATGAACTTAGTATTAATAATTTATAATCTACACATTGACTTTTCGGTGAGAGTTTTCTCTTGCTGAAAAAAGAAATAGCAGAATACAAAGTCTGATTCATTTTTTCCTTTATTTCATCACAAAATATTGATCAAAAGAATTCTTAGTATTTTCTTGTCTAAAAGGATAAAATTATGAAGACAAGCAAATGAATTGCCTGTTATAAAAAGAATCATTTAGAATTCGCCAGCCCTAATATTACTGTTCGCTCTTCTTGCCTAATATATTTTAATATAAAAAATTTTAAGGAAATTTTATGAAGTAATGGGTTAAGTCATTATTATTATTTTTTTAATATAATATAAAATCAAGTAGATAGAAAAAACCTGTTTTCATAACTTGAATTTAAAAAGTTTTGAATAAAACTAGCAATGTTATTTAATAGTGATAAATATATTTAAAATGACCTCATTCATCTTTCAGTTTGTATTCATTGGCAAAATTGATGATACCAAGTAAGTGATTTTTTTTTTTTAATAAAGGTTGTGACATAAAAGGTCTGGAGTTGGGTTAAAGTTTATTTTAGTATAAAGATGAGAAGAAAACAGTAAATAATAAGGTGTGAATTGAAGAAAATACTGTCAAAATCCCCAAATAAAAAAAAACGAAACTGTATCACACTTCTATCTCATTAAAACACACACACACACACACACAAAAAAAACAAAAAAAAAACTGTCTTCACCTTGAAAGAAGCTGTCTCTATATGTAGATTGGTTTACTTTTTAATGTTTGATTACACAGCAAGATTAGGTATCACTCTTATTAAATAAAAAAAAAATAAAGATCTGCAGTGATGGCAACAAATGAATCACTAAATAACCCTTAGTACTAGACTATGAAGTTGTATGAAACCAAAATAATAATAAAAACAAACTTAAATATTAAGTAATAGAATTACTTTAAAATACAGATAATGATAATTAGCAACAAAGAAAATCAAAGGTAGATTATAAACATAAATAAAAAAATAGTTAAATAGATATGAACTCTAGAACAGGTGTTTTTGATGTCAATTGAAACAGAAATCGATTTTTTTCTGTCTTCATTTTTGACAGCTAAATGAAGTAGATATCTGGGAGAGCACTGATAGCACATGCTGCTACCAAACCAGATAAGCAAAATCTTTTTATGTTAATATAATTATCAGTCAGTTAAGTGCCATACATGATACATGTTTGGGTGATCATTTTTCGAAAGACACCCCACTGCCCTGCAGTATGTTGTCATTACTTTCTGTGGTAGACTACTATTTAACCTATAGTAGGAAGAGAGTGATTAATACCTTTCCCATGGGTATTTATGTGTAAGTTAATACAACAAATTCAACTGGAATTAGAACTTGGCTCTGATTTCTTGATTCAAGCTGATATCCACTGCACCACAATGTACATCCCTGTATACATGTTACTTAAGTGCCATACGTGAAACACGCTTGGGCGATCATGTCTTGAAAAAGACATGACTGACTGGACAGAAGATTATCCCATTAAATAGGTTGCCATTGCTTTCTGCAGTAGACTGGTTGCCAGCCAAGGCTATAGAACCCAATCTGTCCTGTTATTTAACCCATAACTGGAAGGAAGAGACAGATTAATACCTTTCCCAAGGGTATTTGTGCATAAGTGAATGCAATGAATTCAACTGGAATTTGAACTCGGCTCCCTGATTTCTCGTTCTGAGTTGATATCCATTGCACCACAGCGCACATCCCTGTATACATGTTCTTTAAAATATAGTTTTCTTTGAAATGTACACAAAAAAACCTTTTATCATTTTTATTAAGTTTATTGTTTTGTATATTGTTAATGATTTATTTGTCATTTATATATTTCTGTTGTAGAGCTGATGATGATGTCTTTTTACCCCTCCTGAAAATCTCACCCACTCGCTCACATATATAAGGTGTGATGGATAAAGAGCCGTCATTTAAAATTAAACAAGGCCATATGGCTCTAATATAGATAAAACAAACAGGTGGACAGACACACTCTCAAGCCAGGACTTTAGTGGAGATAACGTGTTTGAATTTAATTTATGGTCATCACTTATCCTTTGAGATCACAAGGTATTTTTCCTAACAAAGTTTTATCTATTTTTTTATTCTAACCTGTGGAAGCCAAAGAAAGCAGATGCAACTGGCAAAAGGTGTGTGTAATGAAAATAACTAACAATTAGTACAACTTAAGAAGCTTAAATAAACTGATTTTATAGGCTACTGTTAGTGACTTAATAAGCCTGCCTTTGTTTCCTTGTGGCATGAAAATAGTGTGTTATGGTCCAGGAGAGTTCCTTAAGGACTGATAATTTTCATTCACTAGGGAGTTCCTAAAAGCTTGTCAACTGTTATTACTACAGCACTTAATAAATTCCTACCTCATCTCATTATATATATATATATATTTGAATATATTTTTAATGGTACAAAATTTAATTATGGTGTTAAAGACAAAAAATATTTAATTATAGTCAGCCATACTAAATTTTAAAAGTAAATTTTTCCGTTTACAGTTCTGAAGAACTGTAAACAGAAAAATTACGAGAAAAGAATATCTGTTATACATGAAATGAATGAACGGAAGGGGGATAAAAAAGAAAAAATTTGGTATCTGATTAAATTGTATCTAAAAATGCTAGAGACCCAGCAAAGCAAGCCCAAGCAAACAGTCTCTTTGTTTATAAAGTGAGGGCTGTCTGGACCCATAAGCAGCATCTCTAACACCTTCAGATGGAACAACGAGTGCGATCTGGCCAAAATGGAAAACCAGTTTGCACTAAAATCTGCAACATAACCGGGATTATTTATCAGATGATTGCCTGTTGAATACACAAATTTCATCATATGCCCTGAAAATAGATCCATATTACTGCACACCACTGTAAATGACCTAACCTGAGGAAAAAAAAAAAAAAAAAAGAAAATGATTACACCCTGTAACTCAAGTGCGTCTAAGACTGCTGGTCTGGTGAAAGAAAAGAAACTAATTAATTTTCAAAAGGGTTTAGGTGCCTAGTTGTTCGTTCTGTCAAATTTTCAATGAAGAAACAATTTGCTCGGAAATTTATTTAAATGAACAACTGTAATACTTAACTTCCTTGACTCTGTTCATTAAAAATTCATTTGCTCCCACTTACAAAATGAAACATGTCATTTCCTGGAGAGTATTTCAACATTCAGGATATCATATTAAAATTCACATTAATCATAGGAGTGAAAAGATAATCTTAATTTGATGTTGCTATTTTTCTCAACTGTCTTATTGCAAAAATAATAAGCATAATTAAAAGGGGACAAAAAGGAAAAACAACTATCGGCCTTGTTTCTTCAGGACATTGATTTTCATCAGTCAGTTAAGTGCCATACATGCTACACGCTTGGGCGATCATGTCTCAAAAGAGACATGACTGACCGTGGGCAGAAGATTATCCCGCAGTAGGTTGCCATTGCTTTCTGTGGTAGACTGGGCTCTATAGCCTTGGCTGGCAACCAATCTGTCCTGTTATTTAACCCATAACTGGAAGGAATAGACGGATTAATACCTTTCCCAACAGTATTTGCGCGTAAGTGAATGCAGGGAATTCAACTGGAATTTGAACTCTGCTTCCCGAACAAACACCACTGCACCACAACGCACATCCTTGATGATCATAGATTTCCAAAACTGTTCTTTGCAGCTTCTAATAAATTTAGTCTTTTCATTATCTTAGCCACAACCTTGTTCCACCATCCATTTGCTTAATTTTACTAGGTAGGTTTTCCATTGTTATCCTCTGTACCTTTTGTTTTCAATCTGCTCTTTGAGTATCAAATTTTCCAACCCCTCTTTCCTCATTATGTTCCCTAGAAATTTCAGATATCTCTTCCTGGTATTAATTGTAAGCTACCTTTTTGTTTCATTTTCTGTAAAACTTCATCATTGCTCACATATTTGGTCTAGGGTATTCTCAGCATCCTCCTGTAGAACCACACTTCTGTTGCTTTAAGTCTTTTCATCTTTTAGGAGATCTATCTTCTTATATGGCAGCATTTACTTCCATACACGAAGACATATCATGTAACAGTTCCAGTACTCTTTACTTTGATTCTAACAAATTTTTCCTGTTTCTTTATAGATTTCTTAGGTTTTGGAATGCGTCTTTTGCTATCTAAATATGCCTTCACATTTCAGTGATGCACTTTCCATTATCTGTTAAATATTTCCCCAGATATTTAAGTTTTTGTACTTCTTTGATTTTGGTATCTCCAGTTTGTAATTTTCATTTTGGGCTGTTTCTTTTGCTAACAACCATGTATTCTGTCTTCTTGTGATTGACATTCTTCTGGCTTATCACTGCTAACAGCACTGTGTTATCGGCATAGCTTTTGTTGTTAAGATTGGCTACCAATAATGAATCCTGGTAGGACTTGTAATTCTTTCTCATTGGATAGGTTAAATAAGTCCAGTGCAGACAGATACCCTTGTCTTGCACCCATTTCTAATTTTGTATAGTTATTACATTTTTTTATCTATATATGTCAATGTTATCATGAAGTTCCATCACTTCTTTGTGATGTACTTTATCAAATGATTTGTTGTATCCTTGAGAAAGGTACAATAACGAATTGAGCACTAAATTACCAAATATGGACGTTGTAGATCCAACCAGATTCTTCTGTATGAGAGAGTCAGAGAGATTAATCTACTGCAATATCCACTACCATGTACACTCTCACTGATCAGTAGCTATGACTAATTTAACAGATGGACTCATCCATCCTAAGTGCCATACGTGAAACACGCTTGGGTGATCATGTCTCGAAAGACACATGACTGACTGGGCAGAAGATTATTTGTGGCTGCCAATAATGAACTATGGTAGGATAATTCTCTAAGAATCTCCTCACTGTATGATGTCAGTTTTTCAAAACAACAGTAAATGCTGGACAATATCATCGAAAATGAAGACAAAACTGGAAGCAGTGGAAATGTGGTTCTACAGAAGGATGCTGCGGATATCGTGGACAGAGCATGCAAGCAATGATGAGGTGTTGGAAAGAATGACAACAAAAGAGACAACTGAAGTTCCTGGGACATGCAATAAGAAAGGAGAGCTTGGAGAACCTGATACTGACTGGCCAGATATAAGGAAAGAAAAAGAGACAGAGGAAGTTAGTGGATAACATATTTGCAGGGCCTGATCAGGTGGATGATGGAATGGGGGTTGCGAGGTGTAACAGGAGCAAACATACTAAGAGCCACAAGGGATTGGGAGACATGAAGAACCATGATCACCTACGACCTGAAGGGACAGGGCACATAGAAGAAGTAGTTGAACAAGTCTGGTGAGAAGACTCTTCCTTGTCTTACAGCATTTTCTTGTAATTTAATTCCTTATGCAGTTTGCTGCTAGTACAGATTTAGATTATTCAACAGTACATTTATAAAAAATAAATAATAATAATAATAATAATAACATAAGAATGAAATAGCCAGTTATTGCTCATTCACTAGAACTCAAGGAAGGTAAATTTTTTTAAATACGACTGATTAAAAAAGAAACATGAAAATGCACGTGTAACTTTTTTTTTTGGTTTTAAATCATTTCATCAAAAGTAAGGCAATAATGCTACTAACATTCAAGAGATTACTAGGAGTGAAAGAGAAGAGACTTTAGTGAGGAGAAAGAATAATAAAGGAACAGGATTCAGGGAGTATCTAAATCTAAACTTATTTATAAATGGGACTTTGTGTGTTTGTGTGTGTGTCCATTACCTATAGAATCCAAAATGGCTGAACCGATTTTCTTGAAAATTTACACAGCTGTACTATAAGCATCTGCAAGTGTTCTTAGCTAGGTTTTGTGTCGAGGTACTCCCGATAAATATTGAAAATTGATAATCGAAAAAAATCGGGTTATAGAAGGAGTGGTCTGATTTTAATCAAATTTAATACACTCATAGACAAAGACAGAAGGAATGATATTCAAAAGTTTCAAGGTTGCAGTTCTATCCTTGGATGACTTATTTGACTCT
Source organism: Ascarosepion bandense (assembly GCA_037127315.1). Lineage (NCBI taxonomy): Eukaryota > Metazoa > Mollusca > Cephalopoda > Sepiida > Sepiidae > Ascarosepion > Ascarosepion bandense. Next base: position 1,815,804 of record JBBBDQ010000851.1, read on the forward strand.
GATATTGGAAATTGATATCCTGATATCCTACCGGGTCTGATCAAAATCAGTTTTTCAGCCCTTTTATTTTAGTTTTTGCTTCGGGTTTGGCTCTAAGTAGGTATAATTGTAGTTCTTTATCTCAGCCATGCTACCATTTACTCAGAGGACATATTTAGCCTTCAAAATTCAGTTGACAACAAAAAAACTTATTTGATATCGATACCAGAAAATCAAAATTTGACTTACATCCAGTCATTTTTCTTTCAGTCTACGGTTTTGCTGTAACTGAAAACAATTATTGCTTTTTAGTCTTTCATACCAACGTCCAAAGAGGACCATGGATAAATTTTAAAGCTTTCATTACACCCAAACAGCACTGGGCTATACAAAATAAAGAGAGTTAAGATTGCACCTGAAGAGACATGGCCTATAAAACCTGACTAGATATTTATGTTCATGTTTCAGTAGCAAATCCAACAGATCTCACAAAGTAAACTTGACAATTGCTCTGCAAAAGACCCTCACCCAATCTGTGGTTAACCGGGGCAAGAAATGGCTTTTAAATTTTAAAACCTCCAAAATAAAACTGCTCTGATTTAACTACCACAAAGAACATGGCTGATGCTAAACTCCAAGCAAACAGCACATGATGCCAAGAAGGCACAACACCTTGGCCTCATGTTTTCCACTGATGTGAAATGAAGCAACGATATCAAATCAATTGTTTCATCCATGGCAAGGAAAGTTGGGTCACAGTGTCATCCCAGAAAATGTTTTTTTTATCAGAACACTCCTTGTTCATTTGCAAATCTACACAAATTCATGCACTGAATCTTCAGGACATAGACAATCATGGTCCTCCACACCTCCCTATCCTTTGTCACACTTAATACCCCTTCTACTCAAACCTCTCTCAACCATCCATCTGTTCAAGCCCATCAGGTATGTCATGGCATTGCTTTCCCTTGTCTCTCTTTACCCTCTATCCACCCTGTGAGCATCAGATTCTCCAAACCCTCTTTCCACATTACATGTCCAAAAAATTTTAGCTGTCTCTTCCTGATATTAAGTATCAATTTCTTTATTGTGTCCATCCTCTCCAAAACCTTTTAGTTGCTCACATGTTCCATCCATGGTATCCTCAGTATCCTTCTGTAGAACCACATTTCAGCTGCTTAAAATTTTTTCTTTGTCTTTGACAAGATTGTCCAACATTTACTGCCATATTGAAGAACAGACATCACATAGCAATTTGGTACTCTCTTCTTTGTTTCTAGTAAAATTTTCCTGTCTCTTAATACCCTACTCAGCTTTTAAAATACAAGGATGCATTCCAGAGGTTGAGTCAGTCAGTTAAGTGCCATACGTGAAACACGCTTGGGTGATCATGTCTCTAAAGAGACATGACTGACTGGGCAGAAGGTTATTCCGCAGTAGCTTGCCATTGCTTTCTGCAGTAGACTGGTTGCCTGCCAAAGCTATAGAACCCAATCTTTTAAATCTTAGAATCTTTTTTAGAACCAATTATTTAACCCATAACTGGAAGGAACAGATGGATTAATACCTTTTCCAACGGTATTTGCGTGTAAGTGAATGCAATGAATTCCACTGGAATTCGAACTCGGCTCCCTGATTTCTTGTTCCGAGCCGCTATCCACTGCACCACAACACACATACAGTATTAAAAAACAGGAAAATACCATGTCAATATGCCTTTGGATCTCTGTATCACACTTTCTCTCCTCTGTTATACACTTCCGAGGTATTTAAATTTCTGCATCTGTTTCATTTTAGTATCACCAACTTGATTGGATACTGTTGCTATATCTGGTATGGTGCTCTTTTGCTGTATGTCTCAAAATGTTTGACACAATCCAAAGAAGGATCTGCAATGTGACTTATTCTGACAAGTCATCTTGACTTCAATCACTTTTATGACAACTGCTCTGAGAAGCTGTTTTTTTTCTGGTTCCCAGATTGCATGAATTTGAGTGTGCTACTAGATTGGCAACTAGGTCCCACTGTTTTACTACTGAAATAGCTAAATGCAACCCCCACTTCAACTCTAACAGTTTCTTTTTTCAGACTTCTCACCTGTGAAACTAGTTTTCATTTTCTTGCTTCCCTGATAACTACAATCTTTAAAAATTTAAATCCATTTTCAGCCTTCTTGAACCCTGTTCATCATTTTTGTCTTTTACACAATCCTTATTCTGTCTCCTCTTTCACTCCCTGTAGTGTCCTGCATTACTACCTTATTTGGGATGAAATGATAAGAAAAATAGATACACGTAACTTTAATTATGTCACAGTCTGAGAGATGGTAGCACTTTTTATATATATATATATATATATATATATATTTATTCAGAAATTATAACATGCATATGTTATAATATAACTACAAAAGTAGCTATTTTCTTTCGACACTTTTTGTGTCGTATCAAGTGATGAGGTTTAAACTTGAAATAAACCTCATCACTTGATAAGACTAGTGATATTATAACATTCATGTTATAATTTCTGAATAAATATTATTAGCTCAACTTTGTATTGAGCACTTTTTTTAAGAATAGTGTTTCTTTGAATAAAGAATATTATTCCATCCATACGTACCCTATACTTATATACATATATATATCTATAGAATATGAGTTAGCAAGCTGATCTTGTAAGCCATTTACAATGTATTGATGTTTGATAAATTATTGTTCGCAGGGATTCCATTTATCAACTATTTCTTGCTAACCAACAGCAAAATTCATTTAATGGGCTCCTCCTTTTCTCAGAGGAATTAAACTGTTGTACTATTTTATTTAGTTTTGAATTAGTATAGAAAAATAGCAAATTTTGTATAATTGTGAGATATGATTTGTGGTGATACGGAACAAAAGCGATGGACCGGATGTTTGCACTTTAACGACCAGAAAGCAAATGACCAAAACTCATCGTTGCACATCTGTGTTCATGCAGATATTCCGGTTGAAAAATAAAAATTAATCAAATATTAAATTTCCATTTTGCAAATTTTATTTTTCAGCCAATGGGAAGCCCAGAATCAAATACAAGTGTGAAATCCCAAATGAGCTTCTGCAATCCAAAAAGCAGATATAAAAAGCAGATACTGACAGATCCCAGCAGGTAGACCAAGGAGAAGAGTGTAATCAATATCCCCTTGACCTAAGTCAAGTGGCTACTACACTTGCCTCTTTCCTTCTCCCCTGTCTTAAAACTACTTACTGACCTAAGGAGTGACTACATCAAAGACATTCCTCATTTACATGCTCACCAAATTCCTAAGCCTTAAATCTTTCAGCTTATTTGCCATGAACATTTTAACCTACGTTGGACCTATATTCAAGTATTACCTTAATTGTAAAAATATTAATTGATATGTGTATATATAAAGATGTTATTTTTCAACTCAAGTTTGCTTTTCTTGATTTGTAATCATTTTATGACTTATAGTGGGCTATCTACAACAAGGCCAAATTCCGTTAACCTGCAAAGGTATACAATTGCCCTTCACTAGAACGGACTCCCACTACAACTAGAAAAGGAATAGATAAGGTAACCCACTATAGATTAATGCTATGCTGTGGTGTAGTCTCTGCATGTTGTGAACTAATTAGGTACATATATTTGTATACAAGGAAGTGTTGAGCAACAACTGTGCTTTAGGGAAATTGAAAAGAAAAAGAACATCTAAAATAAGAAAAAGACAGTAGAAGTTCCTAGGGTACATAATGAAGAAAGAAGGCTGAGAAAGTTTGACAACCGCAGGAGATATTAAAGGCAAGAGGGGTAATCCATAACTTAACAAGCTTGTGTAAAAGGTCAGCAGAACAGGGATTAGGAGAGAGACAGAGAGAGAGAAAAAATTACTCAAGTGCTACAAAAGTACAAGAAATTGTGAGTGCTATCGTAACCACATCATGAAGGAACATGGCGCAGAAGTGTTGCAAATATATAATCACAAAAGCAAAACATTATTTGAGTGAAATTGAAATAGAGAATGAAACAGTAGTTGAGGCAGGTGAATCACTTCTTGCAATTTGCATGACAAGATATGGTTCAATGCCAAGAGCCATCATCTGAAAGCACTGACGAATTCAACGTTGCAGATTCAGATTATTTAAATAATAAGTTTAATATTTTTTTAATAATACTGCATAGACAAATATACAAAGTGACACACATTGGTGATTGAATGATACATTTTAAAGAATTACGTTACACTTGTAAAAAGTATCTAAAAACAAGTGGGCCTGTGCTGTCAAAAATGACAGCAAAATATTTATATTGATATGTCTAAAATGATAGGTATATACAGCCTTTGAGATTTGTCAGCTTTTGAGAGTGAGGGAAAATTTACTTGCTCCAAAATGATTTTACTCGACCGACTCCATTTTCTAAATAGTCATCTAACATAAACATAGCGTAAATCGCTGATGGAAAACAAAAAATGAAATTTTAATCAAAATTTCGAACATATTAGAAAGGATTTTAAAAAAAATAAACAAAATTTGATCTTTCCTCTTAATAATAGCATAAACATTTTGATGATAAAAATTTGGTTTTATTAAGTTTGAGCCCTTTAAACATCATGATAAACTGTTTTTTTGACGATTGAGTGAGTCCCTAAATTTGTAGTTTCTTTCTTTTGTTTGACTACAACCTCCATCTCATGAATGATAAAAAAATAACAAATCTGACTTTCTCAACAATTTTCTATAAAAAAATTACTTGTGTAATTGGTTTTTTGGTGCATGGTTGAAAGAAGTATGCATACTTTTTTTTCTTTCAAATGTACGTTTTTACTTTACGTAAGTGGGGAGGATATATAGACGTTGAATCAAGGTTATTTTTCTAAATCAGTTTCTAAAAATCTGTGAGTATTGAACTCACAACTCTAAGAATCAAGTCAGGAACTAACCAACGTCTATATCCACTTGGCCATGTGTTTTTAAGGAACAAGTAACTTGCAGGGTTATAGGGCGATAACTCATAACTTCCAATCGAGGCTTAACACAAGGAATGGAGTTCATATACTCCAGTGATTGTAATAAAGGGTTCGATTAAAATTCCTAGCACCTGAAGAAAGCCGGAGCGTACAATGGCCAAAACATCATACAAACGGCATCAAAGATGAGGACAATGGTTTTTCTCTCAATTTGAAATTACTATTTCTCATAAATTAAGATGATGACTGAAAAATGGATCAGATAACGTGATAACAATTCAGTTTGAATTTCTAGGATGAAGAGTTATTTCTATGTGGACTAGTGCCTTTATCTTTATTGATTTCACAATTTTTTACCTATTGCACATTTCAGACTTCATCAGGTATCATCGATCCAATTAATACACAGGGAATTCTGAACTGAACTCTTTACTTAATCTACACTCATGTACAAACAAAAATAAATGTCTTCCTAGGATCTTTCACACTTTCCCCAATCACATATACACCATCCCTTGGCATTGTTTTTCTCTTTTGACTGCATTTAGTTTTATAGTTTGAACTGATGGATCCAGTTTGTTTCTTCACCTTCATGACAAGACTAACCGTTGAAAGGCTGACAGCAACAATATCCTCGACCCCCTCTGTAAGGCTTGCAAATGTTTCTTCACCTTCATGACAAGACTAACCGTTGAAAGGCTGACAGCAACAATATCCTCGACCCCCTCTGTAAGGCTTGCAAATGTTTCTTCACCTTCATGACAAGACTAACCGTTGAAAGGCTGACAGCAACAATATCCTCGACCCCTCTGTAAGGCTTGCAAGTGTTTGTGTAATGTTACAATTTTTGTATGCTTCCCTCAATTAACGTCCATTCCAGACAATGGTTGTAAGACAACTAATCGACAGTCAAGACAATTGTTTCTGGGCCTGATAAAAATCTGATGCAATCATGAATGACACAATATTTTTCATGGCCAAACAAATTTCATCATACACCCTGAAAATAAATTCATATTACTGCACACCACTGCAAATGACCTAATCTGAGAAAAAAAATAGATATCAATTACACCCTGTCACTCCAGTGGGTCTAAAACTGACCATATAGTAAAAGAAAGTAAACTAAAGCAGTTGTTTCAATTTGTACAAGGATGTAAATGCCTTGTTGTTTTTATATATATATATATATATATATATATATATATATATTTTTTTTTTTAAATGAAGAAAGAACTTGCTTGGGAATTTATTTAAAATGAGCAACTGTAATACTTACTTCCTTGGCTCTGTTCATTAAAAATTCATTTGTTCCCACTTACAAAATGAAACGTCATTAATTCCTGGAGAATATTTCAACATTCAAGTTATCATGTCATTAAAATTGACATTAATCACAGGAGTGAAAAGATAATCTTAATTGGATGTTTTTTTTTGTTTTTAATAAAAAAAAAATAAAAAAAGAAGCAAACTGTCTCATTGCAAAAAATAAAAGACAGTCCATAAATACATTTTTGGTGCTTAAAGGAGCTCTTCAGTGATGTTTTGCCTCCATTGCCGATTTCGGGTTTTTAAACATCATATCAGCTCCATCAGTAAACCCGACTTTTGGTCCAGAAGTACCAAACCAGCTCCTTACTTTTGTGCTACATGTCTCGATTCAAATTTTCTTTTCAACAGAATTCGTACATTTTATTGTTTACTCTAGCCAATGAGAAGTGTTCATTTTCCTACCTTTGCCTATTTAATAACAAATTCGAGTTGCACATATTTTTTTTTATCTTTAATCATTACTACTGTCTGGTATGTTCGGCCATTTTTTCTTTCTTCACTAAATTTACCCCTATAGTTTGAATTGCTAATACTAATTATACTTTCTAACCTCTATTTAGCAACATAGATTTTTAGTCAAAGTTTTATTATTCAACTGGTCTATAATTAGCTATACCTTTCCTGAAAATTTATCGAAACTACCTATATTGGTTATTGATTAGCTAATCCCATTTTTTAAAAATTAAAACTAAACTACTTATACCAGTCACCTTTTGCTATTCTTTAAAACCCTCTAACCATGTAGATTTCTGCTGAAATCTATATTTTTTTTCCAGGGGAGTGGGGAGAATTAAATGTTACTACTCTTGCTAATTTCCTTTCCTGCTCTTAATGTTCTTACTTGTAATTAACGTTTCCAGCCTACATTTAAAATTCCTTACTACCTGAATACCTTCCACACAAATTCATACACCTACTTAAAAGGAGACAAAAAAGGAAAAACTATCTACTTGACCCTTCAGGACGTGGATGGCCATCCTGTCACTTCAGTGGATTTGAAACTGACCGTTTAGTGAAAGAAAGGAAACTAAAGTTGTTTTAATTAATTTGTGCAAGGGTGTAGACTTGTCACTCCCCTGTCTCATATATTGTCTACTTTTAGTACTTACTTTTTTTTAATTTTTAGTACCAATCAGTTAATACTTGTCCTGTTTTCAGTGAGTGTCCATCCAAGGGATTGAACTCTCAATTATATCACCAAATTCACAAACTAATACTACTTTCCACTAAGCTATTGTTCTATGGGGTCTTAAATGTTAAATAAAGAGTCCAGTTTTGAATTCCTTGTAGAGGTGGCTTCCCTCTGTCTTTTCTAAAAGTATTTTCATGGTAACTGCTCTGAGGAGCTTTTTGCCCCTGATACTGGTATATTTACTAGATTGGCATCAAGTTCCCACTTTTTTGTCAAACTAGTTAAATGTAACCACCTTCTGCTCCAATGAACTTAAGTCACTGGTACCCCTACCACAAGAATTTACTTGTGCAACCATGTTCTACTCATTTACAGTTAGATCAACCAAATGCAGCTGACAATTCTACTCTGGCAGCTTCTTTTCTTGCACTTCCTGCCTATGAAACTCCCTTCCATATACTTGCTTTCCTGACAGCTACAACCTCCAGGAATTTAAATGCCTATCTATTAACCACTTGACCCCAGTTCTTTGTACATCACCCCATATATCTTGTCCTTTTCTTTCTCTCTACCTTTGCAACTGTCTTCACACCTGTGTTTCCATCCTTCTCTTGCCCTTTCTTTGACACCCCCTGTAACGGGTTCGTCTTTCTCTTCACTTGTTTAAGCTTTTACTCTTATGTAGCTCCCTGCACCTCTGTGGTGGTACCGCCTTGCTTGGGGTGAAATGATTAACAAAATTAAAAAAACCCAAGTTTCTTTTCCCACACTTCCCATTTGTAGAACTCACATTCATTTGCATGCTTCCCTGATAACTACAATCTCCAAAGTTTTAAATGCAACATCAATTGCCACATTTTATTTACTTGATTTCCATCCATCTCTTATCCTTTTTTTGTCAAGATTCCATGTACCTTTTTTATCACTGAAACTGATTGTGCACCAGTGACATTTCTGCCTTGTTTCAGGTAAAATGATTATATAAAAAGAAGGTTATTCAGTCAGATTAACATTGATAAGCGATAGCAGGCACAATGATGAAAACACTGTGATAATGAAGATGAGGATAGTAGTCTGCATGTATTAAAGTATTCCAACTTTTGTCAGTTATTCCCTCTTAAATCCTAACTGTATAGTCTTGCATATTTTACAGTAAGTTTATTTAGATATACCAGAAGATGTTTATTTACTTTTTTAACAATAGCATCTGTTTTGCTTTCTTTCTGAAATATTTATTAAAGATGTTGCAGATTCCTTACAATTGCATTAAGAAAAAGGCATAGATTGTCAGCTATAAGCCGAAGGCCATTAAAACATTAAATGATTTACATGGTAAATAAAACAAAGATGTTCAATGTCAATATTTATTGAAATAAGCCTACTTTGGCATGTTTGCGTTGTTAAGGTAATATTTAAGCTTCCACTCAAATATCAGAAATAACAATGTTATTCATTTCTATAAACCAGACAAAGTATCAAGTCATTGTAATGTGAATATAACACAAAAAAGATATTTATCACATTTTTTAAACTAAATCAATAAAGATTTATCAAGTTTAGTAATTGTTTATTTATATTAGATATCTGTAGTTTCTGATTTAAAACAAATGAAATTAATAAAAGGCCATTCCTATTTTAAAAAAAATGAGGGTGGCATGTGTTTGGTAATGAATCCAGTTATATTTTCTACTGGGTGAATTAGTAAAGTACCCATTTTTATTAAGCATTATAATCTACCAATCCTCCATGTCTACATGAACTTGCTTATAAGCACAAAGGTTGTTTTAAAAAAAAAAAAAAAAAAAAAAAAAAAAAAAAAGAAGCATGTTTAACATATTACAGAATGGAAAAGTCTTAAATGAATTGAAATATTATATAGTAATAATATGGAGGTAATAAATGTGTGTGTGTATATATATATATATATATATATATTTATTAAAAACAGAAATAGGGGTTGTTCCAACAAGAGAAATTAGTATAGAAGGAAAAGTGCGGAAAAGCTGTGAATGTTTTGTTTAATATGTAGATTTATTGTTGCTATTATTATTATTAATATTACTTGCTTTTTGTATGATATATTAAATGTCCATAATGCTATTTGTGTTGCTACACATGTTTTGAGTCTAAAATTGTTCAGGTGAATAAACTTGTTACTTCCCATATCGAGATCCATTTATTTTTCTGATGGCCAAGGTTTCGGGTATAAATAGATAAGTGGTGAGCAAGTCAGGAAGTTTATATGCATGTGTGTGTGCATTGGGTCTTTTTTCACATTTGTATGTTAAATTTCTCCTGTTACCTTTGTCGGCTATAAAAAATTTTTCACTTACTTGCGAAATTTGATTCTGTTTTTATACTACAAAATTGTTTCAGCGATTTTGATTCAATTCTACTCTATGGGGTCATTTAGTACTTTTTGCTGTTTTGGGGATACGATTTGAATTTAGTGTGTGTGTGTGTTTTTATCACATTTCATGCGTCTGTGAGTGTGTCTTCAGTTTTTCACGTTGTTTTGTAGGGGTAAGGCTTGTATTTTTTTATAAATATTTCTTCCCTGTATCATGAGTGTGTTATAATTTGGTAGATGGGCATTACTTTGAATTTACCTCCACTGCATTCATGTAAATGTTGGGCAGAAAAATTTCCTGTTATTGGCTAGTTTAATTTTGTTACTCTTCCTATTCCACTTAACTAATGATTCAAAAGACCTTCTGGGTTAGCAAATGGCTTTGTTCACCAGGCTTGGAAAATTCTCTAAATGCATTTACTGTGATGGGACAGTAGGAACCTCGGATCACACCTTTCATTGTGGTGTTTTTAACCTCACTGGGGAAGTTTTTTTTAAAGATATCATGGTTTGCATGCAGAGCTAAAGGTTTTTAATCCTTGAGATCAGTCCTGTCTGCAGCAATGGGGTACAACAGTTGATAAAGGCTGAACACACTGTTCTTTTGCACGGTTGGCTTTATAAGAGCCATGACATGGATGACACATTAAAAGTCATTCTATGGTGGCATGAAATTCACCTCTTTTCAGCTGATCTTGGTCTTTAAGCATCAGTTTCAAGTCAAGATTAAGACAGAAAGGTAGTGGTCCCCTCCATCAGAATTTGGCAAAAGTGGGGTGAATCTTGCATGTCTGTGTCAAGTCAGAGGGCAGATACTCTTACTGAATCGAAGATTGGCAACTCAGTTCAGAATAAGGTTAGTTGTTTATTTTCTGCAGTTTCTTTCTTCAAAGTTTACTTGGTTAGGGGATGAAAGCTTATTGACTCTTTATTTCTACTAACTTTCTTTAGTTTAATTCCCCTTCCACTCCCTCGTTAGGTGTCTAAAAATGTCAGTTCTCTGGTAGATTCGGGATGCCTTTCGTGTCTCAGGTGTGTCTTTTTCATATTTGTTTGTGTGTTTAGATGAGTGTGTTTTTGAGTGAGTGGTTTGGATGACTGACAGTTTTGTATTATTAAAGTTCAACATTGATTTTGTCCATCTAACTGTTGTTTCTGCCAAAATTAGGTATTGTAGATTTTTATTTATTATTAAGACTATTTTATTTAGTTTCTTATAAATCATATTGTAAATTAGGGTTTAGATTTTTCAATTGCTTTTTTATTCTTCCACTACAGAAAATAATTTTACATATGAGAGCTAGTTAGGTCATCAAGATTCTGAGGTATGGAGGATGTTATAAGACTTGTTTTGGTGTAAGGAATAATGTGGTATGTTTGGGTCAGTGATTTTGACTAGCTAAGCTTAATTATAAGACAGAAGATGACTATTGTTTCCCCATTCCTTCTTTTGGCCTTGCGCTACATTTGAATCATTACAAAACAAATATCAACCTGATGGGGTCAGTCTTCAGAGTACTAAAGACATCATAATGAGTGCCTAAGCAAGACTCTGTATTATAACCAATAGAAACTGTGTTGTAACAATGGTGACAAGGATTGAAACTCACGCAAGTTATAATGGGAGTATGAGGATATTTGAGACTCATATTGAAAAAAATACTTGTTGCTTTGATGCAAAAGATACTAGTGCCGACAAGAATTTGAACTATTTGGAGTAACTTGGATAAAATTATATTAATCTTAGGATAAGAAGAATTTTGTCACAAATGCTGGAATTGTTCATAAAGAATGTGAATGATTCAGATTAAATAAATTGACTTCAGATATGTTCAAAGGGTTCATTTTTGTTTAAGGATTAACAGAAAAAAAGACGAATAACAGTGAAAATTCTAACAAAACATGAACAAAATAATAAACTAATAAATGATTTACTACGGCAAATATTAGCCAAATGTCAGAGAATCCTAAATCTGAGACACAATACTGAAGAAATTCAGAAAAAATAAAAAAAAATGCGCACATGTGCAAGCAAAAGAAAAGTGAACAAAATGGTGAATAAATCCAGGTTTCAGATGTAGAAGATTATGTCTCAGAGATGACTATCCCTTTAACAATTTGAAATACTGCAAGTGTGTTAAAATAGGACAAAAGATCATACTGTAAATCTAAACCAAGAAAAAATTTTCACAGGAAAATATTTGTACATAGACAAAGTTCCATTTATAAATAAGTTTAGATTTAGATTGAAATGCTGTGTGTGTATGTGCGTCCGTTACCTAAAGACTTCAAAACAGCTGAACCGATTTTCTTGAAAATTTACACAGTTGTACTCTAAGCATCTGTGAGTGTTCTTCGCTAGGTTTTGTGTCGAAGTACCCCCGATAAATATCGAAAAAAATTGAAAAAAATCAGGTTATAGAAGGAGTGGTCCGATTTTAATCAAATTTGATACACTCATAGACAAAGACATAAGAAATGATATTCAGAAGTTTCACGGTTGCAGTTCTTACAATAGTACAGAAAATTGATTATATATATATATATATATATATATATATATATATATATATAAGGCAAGATGTTTGTGTGTGTGTCTTTTTATCTGCCTGTATGTCTGTATTTTTTTCAGCCCTTTTATTTTAGTTTTTGCTTCGGGTTTGGCTCTAAGTAGGTATAATTGTAGTTCTTAGTCTCAGCCATGATACCATTTACTCAGAAGACTTATTTAGCCTTCAAAATTCAGTTTATGACGAAAAAAACTTATTTGATATTGATACCAGAAAATCAAAATTTGAATTACATCCATTCATTTTTCTTTCAGTCTACGGTTTCGCTTTAACTGGAAACAACTATTGCTTTTTAGTCTTTCATGCCAACGTCCAAAGAGTCTAAGCTCCAGGATCATGGATTAGTTTTAAAACTTTCATTACACCCGAGCAACACCGGGCTATACTGCTAGTAGAAAAATAATCACAAAACAAAACAAAAAAAAATTTGTGAATGCTAGTAGACACTTGTAGAGATAATCAGTGAAACTAGATGGAAAGAAATTACAAAGATTTATTAGAGAGACTTCCAAAGTTGCAAGCAGTGTCACATGTGGGAAAATTATTATTATTATTTTTTTCTTTACTGGTGAAATGACATATGTTTAATTTTATAAGGGCATAAAAGCTAAGGATTATGTGTTGCAAAGTACTATGAACTTATTTGCAACTTACTGGATAAAATTATTTGAGCTTTGTTATTAATCTATTATTGTACATTTATTGCAAAAAACGTAAATGGACAAGTAACTAATTTTTTTAAAAAAGTGAAGATTTAAGGGAAGAACTGAAAAAATGTTTTTTGGGTGCTATGTCAGATGAGTTGGGTTGGTGTTTTAAATTCAAAGTGAAATTTCAAGATTTGACACCAGTATTTAAACCAAAACAGTATTTGCAACATTGTCTAATTTTTAGTTTAATTGATGGAAACAAGAAAAAGAAAAAAGGAAACAAGAAAAAAGGAAACAAGAAAAAAGGAAACAAGGAAAAAAGGAAACAAGGAAATAAAGGAAACAAGGAAAAAAGGAAAAAGGAAACAAGAAAAAAGGAAACAAGAAAAAAGGAAACAAGAAAAAAGGAAACAGGAAAAAAGGAAACAGGAAAAAAGGAAAAAGGAAACAAGGAAAAAGGAAACAAGGAAAAAGGAAACAAGGAAAAAGGAAAAAGGAAACAAGGAAAAAGGAAAAACAAGAAAAAAGGAAACAAGAAAAAAGGAAAAAGAAACAAGGAAAAAGAAAAAGGAAACAAGAAACAAGAAAAAGAAAAAAGAAACAAGAAAAAGAAAAAAGGAAACAAGAAAAAGAAAAAAGGAAACAAGAAAAGAAAAAGGAAACAAGAAAAAGAAAAAGGAAACAAGAAAAAGAAAAGGGGAAACAAGAAAAGAAAAGGGGAAACAAGAAAAAGAAAAGGGGAAACAAGAAAAAGAAAAAAGGGGAAACAAAGAAAAAAGAAAAGGAAAGCAAAAGGAAAGAAAAAAGAAAAGGAAAAAAGAAAAGGAAAAAGAAAAAACGTAAAAGGAAAGAAAACGTAAAAGGAAAGAAAAAACGTAAAAGGAAAGAAAAAACGTAAAAGGAAAGAAAAAACGTAAAGAAAAAAGAAAAGGAAAGAAAAAACGTAAAAGGAAAGAAAAAACGTAAAAGGAAAGAAAAAACGTAAAAGGAAAGAAAAAAGCGTAAAAGGAAAGAAAAAAGCGTAAAAGGAAAGAAAAAAGCGTAAAAGGAAAGAAAAAAGCGTAAAAGGAAAGAAAAAAGCGTAAAAGGAAAGAAAAAACGTAAAAGGAAAGAAAAAACGTAAAAGGAAAGAAAAAACGTAAAAGGAAAGAAAAAACGTAAAAGGAAAGAAAAAACGTAAAAGGAAAGAAAAAACGTAAAGAAAAAACGTAAAAGGAAAGAAAAAACGTAAAAGGAAAGAAAAAACGTAAAAGGAAAGAAAAAACGTAAAAGGAAAGAAAAAAGCGTAAAAGGAAAGAAAAAACGTAAAAGGAAAGAAAAAAGCGTAAAAGGAAAGAAAAAACGTAAAAGGAAAGAAAAAACGTAAAAGGAAAGAAAAAACGTAAAAGGAAAGAAAAAACGTAAAAGGAAAGAAAAAACGTAAAAGGAAAGAAAAAACGTAAAAGGAAAGAAAAAACGTAAAAGGAAAGAAAAAACGTAAAAGGAAAGAAAAAACGTAAAAGGAAAGAAAAACGTAAAAGGAAAGAAAAGAAAAGAGGAAAGAAAAGAAAAAGGAAAGGCATAATTGAAAAGATTAATCATTCAAAATGGCAAGCATAAACAGTGTATGTAAAGAAAATAATAATAATAAAAGTAATGCTGGCAACTGTCAGAGAGAGTCCTCTTGGTTAAACTGCGGGGAAGGCCCCTCAATATAGCTATTATAGTAGTCTCTTTGCGCCAACAACTCAAAGCTCGGAGGACGAAATAGAATCATTCTATTCAATACTGGACAGTGCTAAGGCTCAGTGCAAAAGCCAAGAAGTTAGGATAATAATGGGGGACCTAAATGCAAAAGTAGGTAAAGATAGAGAAGGAGACACGAACGGCAACTTCGGACTAGGAGAGCGCAACGAAAGAGGAGAAAAAGGGATCCAATGGTGCTCAGCCAATGACCAGGTCATTACTAACACCTGGTTCCAAGAACACCCGTGACGTTTATGGACATGGAGAAGCCCAGGAGGGGACACGAAGAACCAAATAGATTATATAACTATAAACAAGAGATTCAGGAACGCAGTAGTCCAATGCAAAACATACCCAGGTGCTGACTGCGGAAGTGACCACGTCCCAGTCATCTGCAAACTAAAAGTGAACGAAGACTGAAGAAGCCCAGCATATCACCAAGACTGCAATACGACACACTAGAGGACGATCTCACCCTGCAGAAAGAATATAATAACAGCGTGAGAAAGAAATATGAAGAACAAATTGGAAAAGGATACTCAAAATGGGACTCATTAAAAGAAGCAATGGTGACCTCAGCGAACAATGGAAAGGAAATCAGACGCAGAAGAAAAAATGAGTGGATGACCGAAGAGATCCTCCACATGATGCAAAGGAGACAAAAAATAACGCCAAGACATGGAGCAGAGTACAAAAAACTTCACAGGGAGATAAGGAACAAATGCAGACAAGCCAAGAGGGGAATGGCTCAACAACAAATGTGCAGAACTAGAGAGACTGAGCAGGAACAACAAAGCAGAGATGCATAAAGAGATAAGAGAACTGACAGGACAAAAAACCTGTTCCTCAACAGGATGCATAAAATCCAAGGAAGGGACAATCATATTAGAGAAAGAGGAAATAGTCCAGCGATGGGAAGAATACATAAAGGATCTCTTCTGCGACAAGAGAGAACAACCGAGAATACACAAGGAGATGGATGGACCAGAAATACTAAAATCCGAAGTGGAAGCCGCAATGGCCAAAATGAAAAGAAACAAAGCACCTGGCCCAGATGGCATAGTGATAGAGCTGCTGACAACCTTAGAAGAATATGGCATAGAAAGGATTACCGACATAATAAACGAAAATTTATAGCAGCGGAATAATACCAGACGACCTATGCAAGTCGATATTTATAGCGCTGCCGAAGAAACCTGGTGCAAACGAGTGCGAACTACACAGAACTATCAGCTTAATGAGTCACATTACAAAACTGATTGTCAGAATCCTGATGAATAGAGCGAGAAGCAGAATCAGGCCAGAGATAGGGCAGGAACAGTGCGGGTTCGTCAAGGACACTGGAACAAGGAACGCCATATTCATGATTAGGATGCTCTCTGAAAGGGCATTACAAATGAAGAAAGACTTGTACCTATGCTTCATTGATTACGCGAAAGCATTCGACAAAATACGACACAAAGAATTGATGGAAAGATGATCGGCAACCTCGACATTTTCGGCAAACACATAAGAATAATCAAGAATCTCTACTGGCAGCAAACGGCCTGCATACGGACAGATAACGACCTCAGTAGATATACAAAAATAGAAAAAGGCATAAGACAAGGATGTGTCTTTTCACGGATTTGTTCAACCTATACAGCGAGAATATTTTGAGGACCCTAGATGACACACCAGGATTTGTTATTGGAGGCCACAACCTGAACAACATAAGATACGTGGACGATACAGTACTGATTGCGGACACGGAAATGAAACTGCAAGATCTCATACAGAAAGTAGCAGTGGAGAGTGACAAGAAGGGACTACAAATAAACTTTAAGAAAACTGAGTGCATGGTCATCAGCAAAAGAAACAACCCAAAATGCCAAATAGAGGTGGGGGATAACAGAATCAAACAAGTCCAAGAATTTAAGTACCTAGGAAGTGTTCTAACAGGAGATGGAAAGAGATCCGAAGGCAAATTGGCATGGCAAAGGACACGTTCCAGAAGATGAGCAAAATACTAACACACAGGAAGATCTCAATAGAAACGAAGAAAAGAGTGCTAGACTGCTATGTGATGTCAGTTCTTCAATACGGCTGTGAATGCTGGACAATATCATCGAAAATGAGGACAAAACTGGAAGCGGCCTAAATGTGGTTCTACAGAAGGATGCTACGGATATCGTGGACTGAGCATACAAGCAACGACAAAGTGTTAGAAAGAATGGCAACAAAAAGGAAATTGATGCTGAGCATCAGGAAGAGACAACTGAAGTTCCTGGGACATGCAATGAGGAAGGAGAGCCTGGAGAACCTGATACTGACTGGACAGATAGAAGGAAGGAGAGACAGAGGAAGGCAGCGGATAACATATTTGCAGGGTCTGATCAGGTGGATGACGGAACGGGGGTTGCCAGGAGCAACAGGAGCAAACATACTAAGAGCCACAAGGGATAGGGAGACGTGGAGATTCATGATCGCCTACGTCCTGAAGGGACAGGGTACATAGAAGAAGAAGAAGAATGTTTGAGTTGATTTTTCAACAGTGTTAAACTCCCAGCTCCTTGATTATGGTGTGTGTAGGCACAGTTGGGTGAGAGACCAACAAAACTCTTTGTAGCATCACAAAGATGAACTGAAGGCAAAGATTCTGACTGCATCCACTAACTTCTGTATAATTCTGGTAAATATATCTGTTGAAATGAGTTGTTTTAATTTTTGTCAAATTTAGATGAGAATTTATCCATCGCATCCTCAGTGTATGTGTGTGTGTATATATATATATATGCACATTCACATCATATATAATTTTTCACTAAAAAAAATTAACAAAGACGATTTTTATTAATTTTTTTATTTAATTATTCCAGTATTTTTATGTTTGCTTTTTTTTAAATAAAAAAAAAACAATCTTTCTTGATGGGCATTTTTAATAAAACATGTTTAAATGAAAGATTGCGGCCCATATATTTTTGTGGGTGTGTGTGTGCACACACATGTATATATGTACATACACACATTCCATTGATTTTTATGGGCAATTCATCAATCATGTTTTATAAGAAAATAAAAAATCTT
Source organism: Ascarosepion bandense (assembly GCA_037127315.1). Classification (NCBI taxonomy): domain Eukaryota; kingdom Metazoa; phylum Mollusca; class Cephalopoda; order Sepiida; family Sepiidae; genus Ascarosepion; species Ascarosepion bandense. Next base: position 1,833,574 of record JBBBDQ010000851.1, read on the forward strand.
TGAAAGAATAATATAAATTTAAAAATAAAATAAAAACAATACCAATGAAAGTATTTTTTTAATTTTTTTTTTTTAAGAACATTATCCTACATGGGAGTTTATTGATTTTCAAAAGAAAAAAAAAATTTTTATCCACACCTTTGATTTGTCTGATATATTTTTCACTTTTATTATTTTCCTTCAGTTCAAAAATATTTTTGGCATTGATTGTTGCCTGCTTGTATCCCAGAGCTGTACAAGATGTCGGAAAAGATCATTAGTCGACCTCACAGAGTTTTTGGGGGGAAAAAACTTAAAAATCATTAAATTTATTTGCTCGTTTTTATTATATCATGTTTACTATGTTATGAATCAATTGAAAACAACTGAAGTTGAAATGAATTATCATCACTATATCTCAAACAATTCATATCTTACCTTTGTTAGTACAGAGGTTTATATTAGGGGCTGTGGAAATTTTCTTAGTTCAACCGTCTTCCTGAAATCTAACCAAATTATCACAGAATTCTTTTGAAGATTTTCTGGTCAAATTGAGAACCTACAAGATAATTTGCGTTTCTATATCCAAGTCTGTTCATTTCTCTTGAAAAATTTCCGTTTAGATTTCTACCTCTATTCCTATTTATAAGTTGTTCTGTTCATACATTTCTAACCTTCTCTTTTTATTTAAGGGATGTGCATGTGGTGCAATGGAAAGCTGCTTGGAATGAGAAATCGGTGAGCTGAGTTTGAATTCCACTCAGATTCGGTATATTCACTTTTATGCAAAATTCCTTGGGCAAGGAAGGAATCCATCTATTTACACTAACTATAGGTTACACGGTAGCTTTTATATCTGGAAATATCATTGTTATTATCAAAAAAATTAATTCATGCAATATTCACACAAAAACAATTTCCCAGAAAAAAATGTCATTGTTTGTTTGATATTTCTTGTCTCATTTTAGAACAGAGACAGGCATATCTGAAAACTAATTTTTAACAGCTTTTTCGATCATGCCTTCATTTGGCCAAAGGACTGAGTGATATACAGTAAATATTATTTCTGTCTTTCATTGCCTCATTGTGTGTGTGTGTGTGGGTGTGTGCCTATTAAAAGCAATCGGATGTCTAACCGTACTGATAAGCTTTGATATAGCGAAACAGATCTGTCTGCGGATGATTATTTACACTCTCACACCCTGATTGACCACTCTGGAAGAATGGTAGGCTTTGAAAAAAATAGTAGCTACTCTAGTATTTACGCATTGTTCATTCAGTAATGAATTAGAACACTCTCAGCTACTGGCATGTGTACATTGTACATAACATGCTAAAAGCCTGCCTTCTACCGAGGACCCTTAGCTCAAAGGTAGAATCACCAACTGATGTCAGTTTGGTCGAGTTTCAATCTTGGCTAAAAGCAATCAGATATCTAACTGTACTGATGAGCTGTGATACAGCGAAACAGATCTGTCTATGGATAACTATATACACACACACACAGAGTAATATTTTTATTATAAATTTATAATAAAAAACAGTTTACTGCAACACAAGAGCCTTTGTGCTTCAGTAGTATCTTATTAGCACCTCATCAGGCAGTGAAATATTTTTTGTTAGGAATCATTACGTATTATAAAAAAATAGCAAAATTAAACTGCTATGCATAATGATTCCTAACAGAAAATTATTTCACTGCCTGACGAGGTGCTAATAAGCTAGTACCGAAAGCAATGGCTCTTGTATTGCAGTAAACTGTGGTTTTATCATGAATTGCTTGATATCAAGGAAGGGATAGAGCATTTATAAAATTGATGTGGGGAAAGTTCGTCATGTAGCTGACCAATGTTATTTTGGTTAGAGCAACTTTGAAGAATGAAGATATAATAATGTTTTCATGAAACTTCAGAGTTTTTGTTTATCTGCTGTTGCTTCCCAATGTTTTTTCATATTTATATACGGAAGCAAATATGAAAAACAGTGGGAAGTGGGGAACCGAAGAGTAAAAACAATACAATAATGCCTTCACCAAACTTTAAATAATCAGTAGAAATAAATATATAATACTGTTTGATTATAAACAGAATATCTACTTAAATACATGTATCTATCAAAAATAATATTCAAACAAATCATTTCAAATCGTCAGTTGTTTATAACCAGTTTCATTAATCTTTGTTAATTTCCGTAGCATATTTACATTTGTTGACATTATGTTACATTTCAGAGCAGATATGGTTAATTCGATGAATCAAAAATTGTGTTATATAGGCTTGATTTGACCTCGTTTAGACTGTTGGCCATTCATGGTCAAGAGGTTTAAGATGCGCCAGATCAATTGGGAGCTTCCCCTATGTTGATAAGGGCTGCAGGTTTGAATCCTGTCAAATGACACACATTTTCGAGAAACAAATTCATCATAAATAATCAGGCCGGTAGAAATAAATATATAATACAGTTTGATTATAAACTGAATATCTACTTAAATATGAGTATCGATCAAAAGTAATGTTCAAACAAATTATTTAAAATTATATATATATGTATATATTCAGTCAGTTAAGTGCCATACGTGATACATGCTTTAGGCGATCATGTCTCGAAAGAGACATGACTGACTGGGCAGAAGATTATCTCGCAGTAGGTTGCCATTGCTTTCTGCAGTAGACTAGTTGCCAACCAAGGCTATAGAACCCAATCTGTCCTGTTATTTAACCCATAACTGGAAGGAATAGACAGATTTATACCTTTCCCAAGGGTATTGGTGCATAAGTGAATGTAATGAATTCAACTGGAATTTGAACTCGGCCCCCTGATTTCTCGTTCCGAGCCGATATCCAAGGCTCCACAATGCATATATATATATATATATATATATATAAAATGAAAATTCAAGAGAAAAAACTATTGTTATTCAATATATATCATCCCCTGAGAGACTTCATTAAGGAAAATATAGGATTTATTTTGATGCATATATTTATCTAAAAAAAGTAAGGATGTCATATTGATCGACAGCTACATTTTCTTTCTGTGGCACAACATGCACCTAATCTAAGAAAATTATGAAGGTTACTCTATTATGCATAAAATGCAAATTATTTTATTTTATTGCAGATTTTATTCCTAAAAGTTACAAGCTGTTTACCTGTGTAATTACTGATGGCACATGCATATATATATATATATATATATATATGACAGCTATGTACTTAATTGTAAGGATACCATATTATGTGTGCACCCCTGCAACTGGCTCATGAGCTTGGCAGTAACATAAAACTAGAAAGAGTTTCAAAAGCTCTGTTACAATGCCACCAACAGATTTATTTGGGATATTTGTTTATTTCATGTATTCATGATCGATATAATGTGCCTTTCTGCATGTCACAAGATACATATAAAGACCTGTTGATGTGTTTGTGTAAGCACACACACACAAGGTGGTGCTGAAAAGGTTGTGGAATCCACCTTGCAAAGTTTAATTAAAAAAGCAGTTGCGACAATTTACATATTGGACTCGTCATGAGTCCATATAAAAAAAAAAAAGAACTTTACATTAGCACAAAACTTACTTCTGAACGATAACTCATATTTGTTTAACACAGATGCTAGATTGAAAAAGTTTGAATCTCAAGTTCAGTCTCCGCTGATTGGCTATTAAATTTAAGGCATGTCAGAACATGTTTCATTCTGTCAAAACTTAAAAAGTGTTCCTGATCAACTTTTGCAAGTATTTAAGAAGAAATCCCAGCAAGAAATTTCACTTTGGCAGGAAGCAGATGTCGATACAAGTCACCATGTAACAGACAGAAGAACAATTACCCACTTTGTTCACCATGTGGTGCAAGCTTGAGTCTTCAAGTGAGAAATTTACTTTTTAACTCAATTCCCCTCACTTCAATTTCAACTTATTCATTCATTTATTAATCCTCAGTGAGAATTTGAATATAAACTGTGTGTCCATGAAATCCACACAAATACGAACAGTTGAATTTTGTTAAATAACTCTTAACACAAAGACAAAATCGCAACTCACACACACATTTTAATTCCCTTAAAGAAACAAGCATTCAACAATTTCTACACACACCTTTGAACTCACTTTCAAGTTTCCTATTTCAACAAACTGCTTTGTACTCTACACAGAATCTCAATTTCATATTTTGTATACAGTTCTACACAAAAATATTAGGACAAGAACTATTTTATCTTTTATGAGGCATCAAAATAAAGTTTAAAATCACCCTTTTGCACACTACTGGTGATTTTCCTAATAACCCTCACTGAAATTCAAATACAAGGTGAAAAGTCAAACCTTTGTAAGAATTATTTAAGCTAAAAAGGAAGAGGAAGGAAGGCTTTGGAATTTGAATTGGCCCCCACAAAGCTCTGATTTCAATCCTATTGAACATCTATGGGATATTTTGGATAAAAAAAATTGATAAATTTAATATTACTTTGTAAGACACACTTTGGGAACAAATACAAGCTACTTGGCAGGAGATACCATTAGATATATTGAAGAAGCTTGTGATGTTAATGCCTGACAGAATGAAGGCTGTGATCAAAGCAAAAGGTTATTATACTAAATATTAAATTTATTTTGTAACTAGTATATTTTTCTTTTTAAAGCATTTATTGAGTAAATCAAATAAAATTTCTTTAATTAAATTGTTTATTTTCTGTCAATATGCCTCATAAAAGATAAAATAGTCCTTGTCCTAATACTTTTGCACAGTAATATATATATATATATATATATACACACACACACACACACTAGGTGCGATTGGTAAATTGTCGCAATTTTATTATTTCAAAGTAAAAAGCTATTATACTAAATATTAAATTTATTTTGTAACAAGTATTTTTTCTTGTTAAAACATTTGTTGAGTAAATCAAATAAAATTACTTTAATTAAATTGTTTATTTTCTCTCAATATGCCTCATAAAAGATAAAATAGTTCTTGTCCTAATACTTTTGTACAGAACTGTATATAGTGAATAGAAATGTTGTATGTTCTTCTGTTACCAGTTATTAGGATTTTCTTAATTCGTTATTTGTCTGTGTGTTTGTTGTCAATCAATAAAGCTACAAAATTAAAATGTAGGCAATATAAGGCCATATTCTCCTACAAAACCATGGGAAATATATATTCAACTCTATTCCATTCACTTCCTTCAATTTCAACTCTTATTCACTCAGTGAGAATTCAAACGTCAACCTATTTTCACAAAAAATCCACTCATATAGGAACAAATTTTGTTAAGTAACTATTAAAACAAAAAAACAAAACAAAAAAAATTGCAACTCACTCATGCACTCATTATAATTCACTCAACAGAACAAACATTCAACATTTTATACACACACCTTTGAACTCACTTTCAAGTCTATTTCAACAAACTGTTTTGTATTCTCTTAATATAGAATCTCAACTCCACATTTTGTATATTTTATGAATATAAATTGTCTGTTCTTTTGTGACCAGTTATTAGGATTTTCTTCATTTATTATTGGTTTGTATGTTTGTTGTTATTCGCCTAAGCTATAAAATTTGGGGAATGTAGGCCATATTCCCAACAAGGTCTTGGTTCAATCCACTTCTGAAAACATGACCAGAGATCAGATCTTTCCAGGGGAAGAATTTCGTGGTTGAGCCAAGTAAGTTTCAGCATCTCCATCTGTGTGGCAGCATTCATCCTTGCTGGCTAGAACCTGTTTCTTCTCTAGAAGATGTTTCATGAGATGTTTTTTGGCTCCACAAATGGCCTTCAAATGCATGTGGTGTGAAAATTTTCCTGCAAACTCTTTGATAGACTGGCTGCCAACCTAAGCTACAGAACCCAGTCTGTTCTGCTATTTACTCATAGCTGGAGGGAAGAAGTGATTCACAACTTTTCCAAGGATATTAGCATATATGTGAATGTAATAAATTTGACAGGAATTTGAACTCAGCTTTTCATTCCTCAATTTGAGCCACTATACATTACTGTGTCTCCACTTGTGTACATATATGTGTTAGGTATGTCTAAAAGTTCAGTTCCATTTTCTTTGAAAGAAGAAAGCCTGATTATACAGTTGAAAACTTTTGTTTAATAAATGATAACAGGAATTTCTACAATTTCTTTCCATATATTCAATCTACAAAATTTGCTATACTTGTGGGGACAGAATGCTCAGTATCATAGATAGAGCATTTGAAGATTAAGGCATCAAACTGTTCTCATGCAGTACACAAAAGATACACACAATTGGTACTTGACACATGAAGTTGCTAAATAAATAAAAACCAATACTAAATTAAATATAACAGCATTTTCTTTTTTCTCTACATTTCATTCTCGGATGAAGTTTTAATAAAAATAAAACATTTAGAGATGAACATTGCCTATTTGTTCCTTTTTCTATTACTATTATGTAAGAACCTAATGAATACTTGATATATTTAAAATCCCATTTCATGTATATATTTTTAAAAAATTTGCTATATTTGTGGAAATAGTACCCAATATTATAGACAGTGTTTGCAAATTGGGGCATGAAACTGACAGTAACCATGCAGTGTGCGTGATTGCATGTCTGTCTGTGCGTCTTCATATATATACTATATAAAGTCAGCCAACCAATTTCTTTACCTGTCAATTTAGAATATATGTCTGTCCATATCTTTCAAAATTAATCTTCCATCATGCATTTGACATTAAAAAAATGAACCAATGGAAATAAAACCATTTTAATGGAATTTCTCCTGCTCCACTTTTTGTGTTTTCTATACAGACACAATCAGCTGACAACATTTGTCATTTGATGGATATTGTGGTCGCTGTATTACACTTGGGGGACTATATAATAACTCTCCTCCTCTGCTAACAATAACTAAATATAAAACTAGTGAACAAAATATAAAACTAGTGTTTGTGGTATAAAGTTGAAATATCAATCTTGCATCAAAAAAAAAAAAATATATATATATATATATATATATATTTAGAATATTACATTGATGAAACTGGTGATGTCATAGGGAAGATTTATTAATTAGTAATCTCTAAGATCATAAGCCAACCAGTGTGCCATCATGTTGCGAACTTCTTTGTACCTCTAGAACCATGAATTTGTAGATAACTAATACCAAATGCATATTTACGTTTTCTGTATTGCAAATAGAAGTTTATCTTGTAAATGTTGCATACTTTAAAATATAATTCTCTGTACTGAACATTCAACTCAGAACAGCTATAAAAAATGAATTCTCTTTGGCTTAAATAAATAGTATCTCTCTACAAATCAACTTCCTGTATATTACTTCCTGCTTATACAAACAAGGGAAACAACTATACACCTTAACAGTAAATGAGGACAGTCATTAAAGTGAAAGCTAAAATTCAGAAGAGGGACTCATTGTGTCTTCTCAGACTAAAATTTTTTGCTAATATTAAATGGAATGATTATATTGAATCAGTTTCTTTCTATTTGTGCAGTGGACAAGTGCTAACTTTGAATTAGAATGGAAAACAGATACTACTGTGATCTTCAGCAGAGTGCCCAGATACTATGCTCATCCTAAGCAAAAGTAACAAGCAATATACAAAGTGACTATAAAGTCTGGATACACCTGTACTCCTCTTTAAGCATATCCCGGAAAAGGAAGTCAAGGGACTAATATCTGGTGAATGAGGAAGCCATTTTACATGGCCATATCTCAAAATGGTCACCTTATATAAATAATCCTGTTATTATAGGGATACCATGCTAGGTATGTCTTGCTAGTTAGGTTACCATCAAAGACAAAAACAGTCCCAACACATATGCTTTTCACAATCCGCACAGCAGTGAAGCCACTGATAGAGATTGTGAGTTTTGAAAAGCATGGAATCACCTCTTAATTAATGTTGTTCCCAGATCCACCCTGACATAGGGTGGTAGCATCTGTTAGAATCTCAGCTTATGTGAATCCCCTGATATGAAAGGCACTTATCTGCCATTGCTTGTGGTCACATGACAGCCGCTTCATGACATCATTCCAGATACTGACCCAAGTGCTTGTCATCAGAAAGTTGGTGAACAGCAACCAAGGGAGTAGTTTGTTTTCCTTCTGCCTAGGCGGACCAAGCTAAATCTGCTTTACCAGAAGCTTGCAGGAAGATAGACAAATCTGACAACTTTCCACTGGAACATAAATAAATCCTATCACATTCTGTTGGGACAAACAACTTACTAAAGAGCCATTCTGCTGGGATATAGAGATGAATTTAGCCTCTTCACTTCACAATATCATCTGAGATTATATAGCACTGACCAATTCAAACAAGAAAATTAAATTATCTATTATAAAAAGTTAGAAACTGCCAACCTCATTATCAATAATAATTCACCAGTAAAATCAAGAATGCAGAGAACCAGTGTTGTTTACAAATTTACATGTCCTTTTTCCTCAGCTATTCAAATCTGTAAACAATTACATTGGCTATACCACCACAAAACTGACGGAAAGATTGACCTTACACCTTTCCCACAATAGTTCTCTCCAATCTCATTTAAACACACATTGAGATCTTTCAGGATTTATCCATGATATCCTTGTTGATAATACATACATAATAGCATCATCCACATGCAAAAGAAGATTTAAAATAATGTAGGCATGACTAATAAAAAAAAAGAGAAATCCTATACTTAATGGCATCAATTATGAACACAGTAACAATGTGCTTTCTGTGTTCGGAACTTAACATGCTCAGACTCTATATGCATAAACCTTCCACAGTTTATTTTTAAGTAAAACAAAATTAATTCTTGATAATGGCTAAAAGTATAGCCGAAAGCACTTGAAAAAGCAAAAGCTTGTACCATTCTTATATAATTTGAGTTCCGAAAAGAAAAAATTATAGACACATGAAAAATTATAAGATAATACCTTGTCTATCATTTTCAATTAAACCTGTATAAAAGATTTTTGCCCAAATACACAAAGTATAATTCTGTGTATTTCATAGTATATAAAGCTCTCCCTGAGAATGAGTGTTCATTCATTCATTCATTCATTCATTTCCCTCTTCTGCCTTAATGTTACACCCCCCAAAAAAATCAAAGCAAAAGGCTATGAAAATATAAAAATACATTTTTATAGTAAAATATACCAACAATACAATTCAAAAGCAGAATGACTATCAGTACTTTTATCTGTAGTTGAAAGTATACAATTGCATTCAAAATATTTCAATAAATGTTCAGCATTAAATGACACACAAAGAGTTCGTATGACACTAAACAATCAATCACAACCCACATCATTCTATAATCCATTGTGTTCCTTGATGTTTGGAAGGGTCCATTCAATGCAGACTGTTTTATGACCAGTATCAAATATTTTGTTGGTTAACCTCAGAGCTTATGTAAAACAAAGCTTTGTTGCTGAACACAGTATTCTTATAATACAAATTCATGTGTCTAGACTTTATGATTATGTCATTTTATGGGTACCATAGTAAAAAAAAAAAAAATGGATGTGCATTGTGAAGAAGTAGATATCTAAGAATGAGAAATCAAAAAGCCAAGTTCAAATTACAACTGAATTTGTTGCATTCATTTACACACAAATACTCTTAGGAAAGGTATTAATCCATCTTTTCTCTCGCCAGTTATAGCAGAATAGAGTAAGTTTTATAGCCTTAGTTGGCAACCAGTCTACCAGAGAAACAAATGGCAATCTACTACAAGAAAATCTTCTGCCTAGTCAGTCTTCGATCTAGAGACATGATCGCCAAAACATGTATCATGTATGGCATTTAACTGACAGTAGAAAAGAGAAACAAAAAGGAAATTTTTTTACTTAACATTAGAAGGAGACAGTTGAAAATTCTAGAGCACACAATGAGGAAAGAGGACTTGGAAAATTTGTTGCTCATAGGATATATTAAAGGATCAGATAAAATTAGTCAATAATGTACCTAACAAGCTTATGTGAATGACAGGAAGGAAAAAGAATTTGGAAAGATAGCAAAACAATAAAATTTACTAAAATTTAGAAAGAACAGGGAATTGTGAAGAACTATGACAGTTGACATCCTGAAGGGGCACAACACACAAAAGAGGAATCCTAGTTTTGAATGTGCTGGGTGTGTAATCAATATCAATGTAGAAAATGGAATCAAAGACATATTGATCTATTTCTTTTCTCTCCAGCCACGAGTTAAATAACAGTAGACTGTGCTTTTGAACCTTAAGCAGCAATATGTCTAGGATATCATTTCTCAGTTGTTGTGCCCTAAGTTAAAATAAGAGTAATTTATGAATTGTTTTGATATTTAAAAATCTTTTATAAAAAAACTCGAAACAGCAAGAACATTGCTTCCATGTCTAAGTCAAGTCTTTGTCACTTAATATTTTAGAATTGATGTTAAATTCCTTTGTCATTAAGTAGTGGTGGATAATATTTTCCTTTTAGTCTCCTGAAGAGATTTAAAGCAGGCATTATCATCTTCTCCAAAATAAAATAAACTTTTGATAAATCTCTTTAAATGAAAACTATACCATTTAAATATACAATGAAAAAGCTTAAAAATAAATGCTTATTTTAGAAGACTTCTTTATTGTTGTCTTATTTTTAGATTTCATGAACTAATTTTTCCTTATTAAAGTTTAATTAATTAATTTAATTAATAATTAATAAAATTTAGTTGCTATTCTGCAAGTAAAAAAAAAAAGAGTTGAGGAACAGTCTAAGAGAAGAGAAACTGAATTTCAAACTGTAGAGGAAAGAATGAAAATTCCTCTACATTTCCGAAGAATGGACAGCAATTCACAGATATAACAAAAGCATCTGTGCAATGTCAGGATTGCCTATTTCCAAAAGACAGACATGGCATGTAATGAAAAATTCTAGTTTTAATATATAAATGTATCAATTATTAATAACTAGCAGTATAGCCTGGCATTGCTTGGATGTAATGAAAGCTTTAAAACTAATCCATCGTCCTGGAGCTCAGACTCTTTGGACATTGGCACAAAAGACTAAAAAGCAATAGTTGTTTCCAGTTTAAGCAAAACTGTAGACTGAAAGAAAACTGAATGGATGTAACTCAAATTTTGATTTCCTGATATCGATATCAAATAAGTTTTTTCGTCGTAAACTGAATTTTGAAAGCTAAATAAGTCCTCTGAGTAAATGGTATCATGGCTGAGACTAAGAACTACAATTATACCTACTTAGAGCCAAACCCAAAGCAAAAACTAAAAAAAGAGCTGAAAAAATACAGACATACAGGCAGATAAACAGACACACACACACACAAACATCTTGCCTTTTATATGTATATATAATCAATTTTCAGCACTATTTTAAGAACTGCAACTTCTGAATATCGTTTCTTATGTCTGAGTGTATCAAATTTGATTAAAATCAAACCACTCTTTCTATACAACCGATTTTTTTTTATTATCGATTTTCGATATTTATTGGGGATACTTTGACACAAAATCTAGCTAAGAACACTCACAGATGCTTATAGTACAACTGTGTAAATTTTCAAGAAAATCGGTTCAGCCATTTCGGAGTCTATAGGTAACAGACACACACATACACACAGACAAAGTTCCATTTATGAATAAGTTTAGATTGTATAAATGTGTTGTAAATGGTTTTACAAAAGAAGTTCATTAAAAATTGTAAAAATTAGCGTGACATTATTTTTATCGCCACTTCTATAATGTTAGTTTTCATAAGTTAATTTGAAAGAAACTTTTGGTAACTCGGTATTAGCAAGTCATAATATTTCAGTATCTTCACAAAGTCAACATATTAACCGAATTCTTCAAATAATACACAATAATACTTTCAGAATAATGTAGAACATCAGAATAAACAGAATATTGAATACTCAGAACACACCCTGTCTGAGTGCTTTATATAGAATTATTTAGGGTCACATGATCCCAGTAGCACAATCTATTCTACAGATAAATTTGTTGCCTGGAAATCCATGTTCAACCAAATGTGTGGGTATCAACACTTTCTTCCTACATAACAAAAATTGAGATGAGCCTGTGACTCTTTTAAGCTATGTGATTTTATCTATAGAGTTTGTTTTTGAATAACCAGAGCTTATATTTAATAGGAGTATAAAAAAGTCTTTGGAAACCAGAAATATATGTTATAGGCTAGAAGAATAAGATTTGGAAAGAAAATCTTTGAAAATGGCATCTGATTTTGGGGATGAATGTGTCAAGCAATAAGAGAGAACAGTATAGAAATGTCAGCCATATTTATTTTCTTTTTTCATTTTACATTGCACAAAGACAATGAATCAGAAAACAATTTTAAAATAATTAAAATATTAGTTTTTCTAGAAACTGGAAGTTTGGGTAAATAAAATAGTTTGTTTACAAGTTTGACAATTTTGTGTAAGTGTCAACACAAAACTTAGTGTAAATATTTTGGTGAAATGTTTACAGCAGTTTCTCTAAAACTTTTTAACCAACGAAACACCTAGAAGTAAGTGAAAATATTACTATACACTTAACAAAATTTTTAAATGGCAAATATTTAAATATGAAATAAAACCATAGATTAAATCAAACAGACACAGATATGAACATATGATATTTTATTGATTCTATTCAACTATTTGTGCAGCTTATTTAGTGTTGTGGTGCAGTGGATATTGGCTTGGGACGAGAAATTAGAGAATCAAGTTTGCATTCCAGTTGAATTTCTTGCTTTCACTTACACACAAATACCCTTGGGAAATGTATTATTCTGTCTCATCCCTCCAGCTATGGGTCAAATAACAGGACAGATTGGGTTCTATAGCCTTGGTTGGCAACCAATCTACTGCAGAAAGTAATGACAACTTACCGTGGAAAAATCTTCTGCCAAGTCAATCATGTCTATTTGAGACACCATTGCTCAAGCATGTATCACATATGGCACTTAACTGACTGACTGAATATAATAGTTGAAAAGATGATTAAAGCTTCTTCTGGACAGAAAGTGGGGGATCGGATTTTTGTTATGAAGTAATAAAATGATCCCCCACTAATTACTACTTAATAATATAATACATCTCTTCTCCCTCCAGTTATGGGTTAAAATAATAGAGCATATTGGGTTCTATAGCCTTGGCTGGTAACTAGTCTACTGCAGAAAGTAATGGCAACCTACTGTGGGATAATCTTCTGCCCAGTCAGTCATGTCTCTGAGACATGATTGCTCAAACATGTATTACATATAGCACTTTACTGATTTAGTGTGAAACCTGTGCATGATGTTTTTTCATGATTTCTTCTGTTTGGTCAAATGTCTGATAAGCATAAATCCCAACTGGGCAGCTCAGATACAGTCACTTTCTAAATGGTCCAATGTGGTTTCCCTGTGTCTCTTCTACAAATACTTTCACAGCTTCTGCTCTGATGAACTTACCTCACTGGTTCTCTCTCTATATGAATTTACTAGAGCCACAAGATTAGCAACTAGGTCCCACCCCTTTACTACGAAACCAATACAATGTAACCGCTAATTCTACACCAGCAACTTCTTTTCTTGCATTCCCACCTGTGGAATTTCCCTTTCAATTTACTTGCTTTCCCGACAGCTATAATCTCCAAGAATTTAAATGTAAAGTCAATAGTCATCTCCTATCTCACTAAGCTGCATCCTCTCTCATGCTTCTTTCTCCATCCACTCCACTATCCTCATCTTTCTCTTACCCACTTAATGACACCCCCTATAACCTGTCACTCTTTCCCTTAACTTTTACTGCTGGAAAACAGTGACAGTAAAATGACTTGCTTGGGGCAATATAATTAAAAAAAAAAGAAACAGACCAGTATTTCCTCTCCCATTGAGTGTGGTCCTCATTTCTGATTTTTGACGTTATTTAAGATTAAGAAGCCTAATCCACATCAGATGCAGAAAATAGTAATTCTGTACCATTACTACTTATACACGCTCATATGTATGCTGACAATATTTGATGACACACAATGTTTTGTTTTGGGTTTTGTTTTTTTTCAATCATTTCACCCCAAGCAAGGCAGGACCACCACTGGTGCACAGGTGGTTACAGTGAGAGAAAAAACAAAGTACAGGAAATGTTGAAGACAAGACAAGAGATGGGTGGGAATCAAGTAGATAAAAGATGTAACTGAGGCTACATTTAAACCTTTTGAATATTGTAATTATCAGGCAAGCAAGTAAATGGAAGTGAGATCCACAAACAAGAAGTGCGAGAAAAGAAACTATTAGAGTAGAAGAGATTAGTAAGGTGCTGCTGCATGGTTTTGAGAATCACTTAGTTTAGAGAAAAATGTTTTTGTAAATTTTTTTTAATCTCCAGGAAAATTAGTTTCTGTTTGCTGAAAAATGGGTTTGAGATAATTGACTGAAAGTAGATAGTATGATAGTAATCAGGGAGATTTTCTATATTAGAAACATTTTCCTAGATTGGTGGATTATATTCAGTGTTTGGTGTGGGAGAGAGGATTAAAGAGAATTTTAAAGTTATTAGAAACTTGCAAATAATTGAGTGGATTGAGAAAAAATGGATAAAAAGAAAAATTTAGATTAGAAAAATCTAAAAAAAACCCAAACAAACAAGTGCTAAATTAAATAATTTTTGTGTGGTGTCCTTTCAAAACAATCATGGCACTTCACAATTTCCTGTCCTTTGTAGATCTTAATTTTGTCATTTTTACTCTTAAATACTTTTTTACCAACCATTTTCATCAGCTCGTAGGTAGATTATTCACTATCTTTGTTGCTATCCTTGCTTTCAATATGCCCTGTGAGTGTGAAGTTCTCCAAACCCATCTTCATTATTCATCATAAAAAATTCAACTCTGATTCTGAGTACAAGTGTCCTTGCTTCCATTTCTTAAAAACATTCCTCATTACTAATATTTTCAGTCTATTATATTCTCAGCATTCTTCTGTAGAACCACATTTCTGTTGCCCAATTCTTTTCTTCGTCCATAACACAGTCCATGTATATGGCAGTGATTGATAGACAGAAATTATGTAACAAAAAAAGTATTTTCCACCCACAAGAACTACCATTTTGATGAACAAACTCCTGTGTGGGTGCTTCTCTAAACACCTCAATCTTAAATGCTCCAATTCAAGGGTCAACATTTATCTATTCTCCTCATCTTCAATTTTCACTTTCTATCACTTCCTCTTTCATTTTACACATCTTATTCCTTGTTACCACTTTAAAGTAACCCCCATTGATGTTGAGAGACTCTGGTAAGCCCTACTCCATATTGAGTGGCTTTTGTAAGCCTTCCGCCAATCTTTTTAAACATTTGCAAGCACAGTGACTCTGAAACAAAGCAGCAAACTAATACATTCTTATTTATTTAGTTGCCTTTCAAGATCATGAAATCAATTAGAGTATGAGAATGGCTCCTTCACTGTGCCTCTAGGACAAGGAGGCTGTAGATTGCTTATACCAAATGCATACTTAGTTTTTCACTATGCTTTTTACTTTGTAAATAGAAATTTTCCTTGTAAAAATTAAATAATTTGTAATATAGCATTCTTTATTGCACATTCAAATAGTAACAGCTAAAAAACTTCCTCCTCTTTGATCTGAATCTGCTCTCACAATCCACTTCCTGTAAGTCACTTCCTGCCTCTACACACAAAGGAAGTAAATATATACAGGTTGATGGCTATGAGAAATTTAATCATAGATTACAGCAGATGAGAACCAGATGCAGAAAATTTGGCCTTGTAAAATCTTGAACTATTTCACAAAGGAAAAGTAAAGCAAAAATATATTTTAGAAAATGTTTAGGTGTTTACAAAATCTAATGAAGATAGCTTTTCATACAACAGGAAATAGATGAGCATGAAAATTTCTTAATTACTCCTCTTGCTACTTCAGCAGATTATTACTCTGACTGTTACTAGGGCTATTATGTGAACTATGTGCCTACTTGATACACTGTCATTTATTTATACCTGGCATATGGACATAATAGTCGACAAAAAAAGTACATGAAAATATCTAACAAAAAATTCTTGGATCTATTTGAAATTGTTTTACTTGAAACATAAAATTTTTAATAATGTAATAACTACACATGCTTGAAAGCTGAAACTTTGTAAATTAATAATTTTTTAAGTTGGTATCTACTCGGTAGTGATATTGTATGTTATTAATAAAGGCATTGGTTTAATTATTAACAAAATATGCTGTGAAAGTATGTGCTTTATAGATTTGTAAAATTTTCTTCACATGTGCTACAAGATCCAATTAGAGATCAGTTTTGAAGATAAATCAACTGATATTTTTATCCTGTACTGTGGCAACCATGGTTAAAAGTTGCACAAATTTATTAACTGGTGTTCACTTACCTAGATCAGTAAAAAAAAAAAATAAATAAATATATATATATATATATATATATAAAAATGCAGAATAATGTTGTAGTGGGTGTGTTTACAAATTCACAATTCAAACAGATTGTTCATCATATAAATAGATATATATCGTAGTTATTAGTATTTAATTTCTGATATATCAAAATCCATTTACACTTTCTACATTGAACTGTTGTCCTTATCTTTGTTGTCATATTCATGACATTTTGACTGTTGTACACTACAGCTCTCTTCAGATGTTTAAAATTTTGAACCAAATTTTTTTATTTCATGAATCAAACCTTTTATTTTGCCCAACAAGATAGATTGTTCTAGTTCCACGTGCCATGCATCTTCCAGATATCAGAGTATCAGTTATCTTCCTTTTAACTCTACTCTCTAAGTTTTCATTCACCTCTGCTGTAACCAAGTATTGAACTCACAATTTTCTGGGTTAAGTCACTGAATTCAACCAATGCTTTTATCCACTGTACCATGTGTCCTCAAAGAGTTCAGTAATTAATAAATGCTGAAATCTAAATATCTTTTGAAAGTTGTAGATTTCACCAGTAACCCTGATGAACACACTTCTCGTCTAGATCTCTTCTTTATTTCTATCCCTGACTCTTGCCATGCCATGCAGCTCTGCCCTCTTGCCAACTCTGATCATGCTGTGGTGTCTGTTAATGTCTCTTTCGACTCCCGGTTCTTCCAGGAACCTTCTACTAGCAGAATATCTTACTGCTATCAAAGAGTAGACTGGGACTCATTCCTTTGTGATATCCTTTGGAACAAAGTTTTTAAAAACTCTGGGTACTCCTCTGATCTCATGAACTCTCACTCTTAGCCTCTTACCAATTTTTGGCGAATCTCTCTGTTGAAGACTGCACACCTGAGTTCTCCTCCTGGGTGAAGGTTGTCATTGATGCTTTCATCTCAACCAGGAAATTTGACTTAAACTTAATTCATCTTCTTGGTTCTCTCCTGCTTGTTCAGTTGCTATTGCTCACAGGAATCACTTCTGGTTTTACCAGAGAAACATGTCTGATTACAATAAGTGCATTTTTATCTTTGCTCTTAATGAATGTAAGTGTGTCCTAAATGATACAAAGCTGTTGTTTGTTGATCAAATGAAGCAGTGTAAAGCATCTTGCAAGTTTGGCTCTAAAAACTGCTGGCAGCTTTGCAAGTGTGTGCCAAACAACAGTAAACCCTTGATCCTTCCTCTATTTAATTTGAGGTCCTCACATCCACTGCAGTCAAAGTTGAGTGCTTCCCTTCCAAATTCTCTTCCAACTTCATACTTGACTCATCTGGAGCAACATTACATGACTTGCATATTCAAGCTTATATTTTCTGGTATTCTCAAGAAGTCACCGATCTAGGTACTGACCAGGCTCAATGTTGCTTAACTTTGATGAATCTACATAATTTTACTCACACCTCAAGTTTTATATATTGTAATGAAAATTTGATTATTGATTGATTTGTTTGCTTTTTATGGTTTACCAATTCTTTGTGGGTTATTTAATGTCACCCATCTAGGTACTGACCAGGCTAAATGTTGCTTAACTTTGATGAATCTACAGGAACTGCTGTTTAAGTGTAATATGGTATTAAAGGCAAGAAAAGCAGGGGAAGTGGTGCATAGCATACCTAACGAGCTTGCATAAATAGATGACAGAACAGGGTTTAGAAGAGATAGAAAAAGACAAAATTTATTCAGAGATAAAATAAACAAGAAAATTATAGTACTTCTTCTCTGTGCCATGTCCCTTCAGGACATAGGCGGTCATGGCCTTCTGCGTCTCCCTATCCCTGGTGGCTCTTAGCACGCTTTCTCCAGTTACCCCACCCAAACCCCACTGCCATTCACTTGCTCAAGATCATGAAGTATGTTACCCGCTGCTTTCCCGTCTCTTTCCCTTTCCCTATCTGACCTGTTAGTGTCAGATTCTCGAAGCCCTCCTTCCTCATTGCATGTCCCAGAAACTTCAGCTGTCTCTTCCTGATGCTAAACATTAATTTTCTTTTCATTTCCATCCTTTCCAAAACCTCATCATTGCTCACATGCTCAATCAATGACATCTACAGCATCCTTCTGTAGAATCAAATTTCACTTCCTTCAAGTTTTTCCTTCATCTTTAATGAGGTTGTCCAGCATTCACTGAAATTTTAGAATTTTCATGTTGGAGGTAACAATTTTTAAAAAATAAATGGAATTAAACCCTTCATTATTTTTTAACAAAACTTCAATTTATCATAGAAAAATCAATTATTTTACAAGAAGTTATAATTAGCATATCTTGCCACATTTCTATAGATCAGTTAATAATACTAATTTTACCATGAAAACTTGCATTCTAAAATCTGTCAGTAGCAGAAGGTCTTATCTTATGCTCTTTCAACCCTTGTCAGCATGTTAGTGAAGAGATCTAAGTTTTTTTTTTGTGGAGGTTTAAGGGAGTTGTGGATTTATGCCTTTACAAAACAGGATGAAAAATATACAAGCTCCATTAAACATAGGATACACAGATCACAAGATTGCTTACAGTTTTATATGGTTCTCAGTGGTAACTCATTTAAATATTAAACAAGCTCGTTGTTGCTTAACTTTAGTGACCTGGTGGGAGTTCTTTCAATGCAACTTGATCGTAAACACTATTTGCGATATTGTAGTTTTATTTAAATAATTCATTTCTTTATATAGACACAAATCAATTACATAGACTTTTACCAAGGAACACAGTTTATAAATAAAATCTGGAAAAGTTTGTTTTTTTTTGTCTTGAAGGGTTGTTTCTGAAATTAACAGTTGAGAGAGAACAAAATAATCAAATTTTTAGCATAAGAGAGAATTCACTGAATTTACCAAAGTGGCTCTTAATAAAATAGACTAATTTTCAAAGAAGAAGAAGAAAAAAAAAAGAAAACTACATCAAAATGTAGAATGAAAGGGAAAATATGGCGGGAGTGAATTCTGAAAACAGACCTGATAATGAGGCTGAGTAAAGTGGCTTTATGAAGAAGAAATATGAAAATGGATGCAAATCATTTAGAGATGTATATACTTGACAGGAAAACCTTATTCACAAAGTATTTTTGCTGGTAAATTTTGTTTCTATCATACTTTTTTTGACATATGTAATTCAACCATCTTGTGTTCCAAGCTTTTATCTGCTTCCAGCCTTTATTCTGCAACCAAGACTTGGTTTGGTTTATTTTATTTTAGAGCATATCAGCCTCATGGGTTATTAAATACCGACAAGATTTTTAAGATAGGTTTATTGGAATATAATATCTATTTTTTGTAAGAAATCAATTTGTAGATCAAGCTTCATTGATGTATATTTGTAAAGAGGGTTTTTGTCGAGAGTCAAATGCATTGCTGGCAATTTTTTCCAATATGTATTGCTGGTGTTTTTACTTTAAAAATCAATTTTTATTCTTTCATAGTCTTGATTCCATTTAGCAGCTGGAGTTCAATTCCTGTTTCTCAAAAATTTTACATACTTATTTTACATTGTATCTTAGATTAAAACAAAAAAAAATAGGAAACAACAATATTAACATTATTTCAATAATTTTACTAACACCAAGTTTTATATATTGTAATGAAAATTTGATTGTTGATTGATTTGTTTGCTTTTTATGGTTTATCAATTCTTTGTGGGTTATTTAATGATAAAAAAAAATAATTTTCAGATTGTGAGAATTTCTTTTTTGTAAATAATTATTTAGGTCGTACAAACCTTGTGAATTGACCCAAGGAGAGGTGGTTCATCACTTTCCCAAAAGTATTTGTGCCTAAGTAAATATTATGAGCCTTTTTGGAATTCAAACTTGCCTCTAATTAACAATTACAATCTGTTATATATTACATGACCTGCACATCTAAGTGGGTAGTACCTGGTATTCCGAAGTGGTACACCTTTCAAGTTTGGTGATTGTATCAGAACTGGTGTTTGAATGTGATGCAACCATAAGTCATGGAAACATGAATATTATTATATAGTGTGAATATTATAAATATAAACTGAAACCCTGCCTGAGGGATTCAATTTTAAGCTAATTCCTTTGAAAGAATTTTCAGAATATCTTTCAAGTGATATCTGTTATAATCAAATACATTTTACATACATCAAAGGTGGTTTTCAGTGATGCACGACTTTGGGTTTTGCATTATATCGGCTCCATCAGCGACCCAAACCTGATTCTAAATGAGTCAGGCCACCTCCTTGAAAGTACTGTGCTACGCACTGTGACATTGCAAAGAAAAGTAATCATAAAAACTAGCAAGGCCAGACTTCGACTGTTCTTATTGAGAAATTTCACGCTCCTCTACTATATAGTGGGGTCTCCCCCCCCCCCCACTATCTTTCCCTTCCTTTTTTTTTTATGTCTGGTTTAGCTTTACTACTTCCGGAATCCATAACGAGGTTAGTTGGAAACTTTATTGCATTATGTTCATCTTTTACATATTAAATACTAAACCCATAGCAATACTAAACGTAGCCACATACCCAACCTAAAATTTTCAATTAACTTATATTAATTTATCTGGATTTCCTTCCCTGTTTTGTCCATTACCAACTAAAATAATTTGAGGGCCTAATTACAATAAATAAATAAATAGCTATACTATCTACTCAATTGAGTAACCTAGACACGTAGTTACAATCTGATACATATTTCTCAAAATAAATTGACTCAATACAGCATCAACATCCTAAATTTCCAGACTAATACTACTACAAAAGTATATTTTCTCCCCCATTCCATTCATAATACATAGGCTTAAACATTGAATAAATCGACAAGTAAGTGCTAAAAAAAAAAAAAAATCGAATAAGAAAAGAAAAAAAAATAATAAAGAGAATAAAAATAGAAATGAATAAAAAATAATGGTAATCTATAAAAAAAAAAAAAATCTCCTATTCATGCTTCGCCCACATATGCCAACAATTCTCAACCTCTATCCATAACAGTTTGGCTAACCTAACTTAATGTATTGTTTTAATATTCTCTTGTAACATTTAACACGTCTTGTAATTATGATTCTGAGATTTCCCTTAACGTCCTCATTATTTCTTCCATGGCTCTGATCTCTTAAGCCAAATCCATTTTGATGTAGTTAGGACTGCGTTGGTAATATCCTTCTGCATTCTTGCCCTAACTTCCCCCACTATGGCTATTTTTGCTAGAGCTTTGCATAACTACTGTCCTGAAAAGCCTCTGCAACCACCTTCTATGGGGTTATAATATATATAATATATATATATTCCATGACTTTTGCTGACATTGTTCGACCAGTTCCTGGCATTTGGATCTCTTTCTTTCATTAGCTAGTGTCATATATTCCTCCTATGACACAGACAGTTCCCAAATAATGCCCTACTTTATGTTGTCGGAGTGCAATATCAGATCCAGTTTTAGCAATATTACAGCTATGCATCTGGGGAACTTCAGCTGGGTCCCTAGGTCCATTATCAACTGCCAATCATCTGCAGAAGATAACAGGCTCATTCTTTCTCTCCTCTGTTTCTGTATCTTTTCTCCTGTTTTTATGAAATTAATCTGATTGAATTTCTTCCCTGATTGATGCTTACTAGCACTTATAGCTTCATTCACCTCATTCGCAATTTCTGTGAGTGCTTGTACCGACCATCACCCAAAGCTTTTAGGCAACTGCTGAGGATGTGTTGCAAGGATCCTCTCCTTGCACATAGTTGGCAATTAGGGGCCTCACTTTTCCCCCATATATGCAGGTTCATTGGGCTCGGTAGAACATCATGTACTGATTTGATGAGAAATCAGATCTTACTGAAATCTAACCGCCAGCAATCTGACAATGTAATTCTTTTTTGTACATTTTCCCATTTTATCCAGGCTCCCTGCTGACTTAGACCGACCATTTTACATTAACGCACTTCTTTTATGCCTGCACAGACTTCTTGGATAAGTCGGCATCTTTCCTTGTCTTTGGCAATATTGGCTTGTGGAGAGGGAAAAAACCCCAAACCCGCTTTGCCTTTAGTTATTTACCCTAAAATAGCTTTATGCCTAATTCTCTCCTCTGCCACTCGCAACTCCCCTTCAGTGCACCATTTTCTGCCTGATCTTGTCTGAATTCCTGCTGCTACTACTTTCAGATCTCTAGATTCTGTATACTGCAGCCATTCTCTTGTTTCCCTGATTTTAAATTCCTCCACGAGGTTGCTAAAGGGGAGGCACAGTGCGTTGCTGTTTCCATAGAGGGCTGCACCACTTAAACATTTCGGCAAACTCAGCCACCTTCTCAAACAATTACTAATTGCTCTAACATTTCCATGGAGGTAATCGGAATGTCATAGATAGGCAATGGCCACAATATCCAGGGCGAAACTGCATGCTGGAAGAGTCATGCCTTAAAACATCCTGGCAATCCAGATTTGTCAATTCTCGTCAACCACTCCTCAAGATCTTTTTTTAGTCTGCTGGATTGTGACTGTGTCCTTCAAACTGCTGTTGAAAGTCTTGCCCAAGCTTTTAACAGGATTTTCTCTCAGAGTAGGGATTATTTCTCTTACGACTGTAAACTGAACTTTCTCCATGACCTTGCCTTTCTTCAATACTAATCACCTGGATTTTGCTAGCTTAAAATACATTCTGGTCAGAGTCATTTTCCTCGAGACCCTTTAAGAGCCACCTACCTACTGTGACAGATGTTGTCACAGTTAAATCATCCATGTAAGCTCTTATCGATTCTTGGTGGACTCCTACTCTAGACACAGGGCCTCGGCATTCCACCTCAGCTGCCTTTACAAGTATGTTCAATGAAAATAGGACAGCAGACATTGTGATGATACCCTTTTCCAGGGTCTACCATTCTTATGTTGATCAACTTGAACATGCTCTCAGCCAGATATTATTATAGTAGTCTACAATGAGATCATATACTGATGGAAGGTATGTGCTGTCTAGTTAGGGCTTCCTCTACCAGTTTGTGTGGCATGGATCTGTAGGCATTAGCGAGATCCAACCACAATACAGTCAGGTTCCCTTCGCCTCTCAGCTGTGTCAGGATTCCTGCATGCTCCAGGCAACCTGGCATACCAGTGATCCTGCCCTTCTGGACTGATGTGTCTATATAGCCATTTTCAAGAATGAAATTTGAAAGGCGCCTTGACAAGAAACCAAGAAAGATTTTAAGGAAATAATTTGAAATTAGTCCAATGACTGAACCTTCTTCCTTCAGGCTCCATACTCGCTCAGCAAATCTTCATTGCTCCATGATCCTGCTTCTTCTCCAAATGACTCTTAATAACTTCCACAAAATTTTGTAGAATTCCCTTACACCACTTGTACACAATGTAATGTACCCCACTCAGCCCTGGTGCCTAGGCAAATCTGGTGAATCTCACAACTTCTTGAATTTCCTTCAAAGTGTGCAAGCGGGTGTCAGATTGAACCACTGGTGGCTTCTGAGGAGTTAAGCGGGTATTTATACACATTTCTTGCTCTTTAGCAGGGTTGTCATGGAATTTTGAAGGTAGTTATTAATTTCTTCCTCCGATGCTGCCAATTTCCCATTGCACCAATCCCCTAGCAGGGTTCTTGCAAAGCCAAAAGGGTTGGACATGAAAATTTGCCTGCTTTTTTATCTTTCTTTCCTCCTATGCCACTTTTTTTTCGCTGTATACAGTTCTCAAGTTCTAAAATTAACTTTGTCCTAAGATGTTTCAAATTTGCACATATTCACTCATACTTTCAGATCATAATATTTAGATAGGTGCTTTTTGCTGCCTCGTTTTGCTTGGAATGTTATTGAAATCTTGCTGAAATTAATTTTATGACAAGTTTAATTTGAAAATGATCTGTATCAAGTGGACGTTTGAGCCCTAAAAAGCAGAATTCTGTCAAATTAATGCTTTTATATCCCTGACTCTGCCAACTTCAAACAACACTAATACTCTTTTAGTATAATTTCTCAAATATAAAAACAATCAAACCAGTGAAATGTATAAAAAAAAATTTCTTTTTCAGAAGGTATTTCAAACAGACTCAGTGTCTCTCCTAGGATAAATTGATCATTTTCCACTTTTGGCAACATATGTTGAACAAATATCAGTTTTCGATATAACATTCCTTGTATTTATCAGAAAATCAACTAGACTTCTATCCCTATATCTGACAACAGAACATTCCAAAACAAAGTCTAAATTTATTAGAGGAAAAATTCAAGTCTTTTTTCAGGAAGTTTTGTTTTCTAAATCTAAACCAGTGGCATAGCTGGGGGCAGGTGGCTCTTTATGGGGGCAGCACTGTATTAAAATAAAAGTATTTTTTATGTTTAAACACTACTCACATTTGAAGGACCTTTTTTGATTTTGAGTAACTTAAAATATGGCATATATATTGACTTATCTACTGTCAATACAGCATCAATTGACAGATAAAATAGTTTTTGATGATTTCATTGCAGAATTTATCATTAAGAAAGTTACAATTTTTATTTCAGAAATAAAAATTGTCCTAATTTTTTTTACATTTTTCATATATTTTTTTTTTGATTTTTAACTGTTACTGGTAAATTTTGAGCATATTTAGTTTCAAACTGTGTAGGAATGAATATTTATTAATGTAGGATACATTAATTTTGGCACATGGCCAAAAGTGGGGAGGTGAGGCTGGTCAAAACTTTCTATCCTGGACCTAGCTAATCAGATTCACAACCCAGTCACTAATACTTATGCCCCACAAGAACTTGTCCATCAGCTTACAATCCTATATATACCATAATACCACATATTCGCAGGGGAACTTAAAAGTGGGGTAAAACATATGACATAATTTTGATTTATATATAATATTTTTTTTTTACAAAAATATATCTAAAATTATATGATATGAAAATGAGAAGGGAGTGGATTAATACCTAAAACAAACTAAAATAAACACATGTTAGTAAAAAATCATCATTTCCTCAAAATGAAGAGTGGCCGCTATATTCTACCAATAAACAAAATTAAAAAGCACACCCACTAATGGAGAGGGAAGGGATAAAATAATGGAATGGGAAAAATCAAAGATTGACTCAGTCAAAATGTAAAAAAATCTCAAAGTGGGTCATAACAAAAGAGAACGCCAAGAAACAGGTGAGAACCAACATTCACTCACATTAACTAGGTAAAAACAAAGACTATCTTAACCAAAGAAGGTCTCACAGGGAACTGCACCAGAGTGCCAAAAAAGGATCAGAAAAAAATCAACTTAAGGTTAGCAAACCAGACTCGCTACAGTTACCCAAACTGTGCAGGACTTACTGCAAAACCCTTTCATTTCCTATTTTATAGGTAGAAGCACATAAATACATGCTTGGATTTTTTTGTCCTAGCCAATAAACTAGGACAGTTTGCAGTTTCATCTGACTCAGTCTCAATCTGTCTTGAAATCAGAATGTTATGTTTGCTTGTCGACACTTGGTTTTGTGCGTTTACGATAATTCTTAGTTTTTGAATTTTTTGTCACTCTAGAATTTTGATGTGCATAAATTTCGTTACAACAGCTGCTCATCTTGAGAAATTCTCCTTCACGATGAGTAACAAATCTGAACCAATCCATCAGTCATATCCAGTACCTGTTTATATCCAGGCTGAGAAGTCAGTGATTAAGTAAGACATGACCAAAAATTGGCATGACGTTTTCATATGTAAACAAGAATCATGTGTGTGCTTTCTTTTCTTATGTAGCATACATGAAACATGCACTCACTTGGTTTGATGAGAAAAGTCACCATTTTCTTTGCTACATCCATATTTCTATTAAGTTGTCTTGCATACGTTGTTTGCTTGCTTTATAGCCTCCTTTTTCCCCTGTTCCTTTCTTTTCTTTCCCTTATTATTGTTTATTGAAAACTTTGTCAATTCTGTTTGTCGGACAAACTTATTTTTAGTATTTAACCATGGTTACTCACTCCATAAAAGCATACTATATCTGAATATTTACCTGGTCTACCAGGTAGGGATCATCATCTCAGTTGTGTGTGTCTGTCTTCTGGTAGAATATTGTGAAGTGCCCAGTCCCAGGAAACAGATGCTTGAAGCTGAACCACTCCATTACACTAGAGGAGTGGATTGGTGATTGTAAATGAGGCCAGTGCAACCAACAGTTGTGAGGGATGGGAAGTTTTCGACCCTTACCTGAGTGTATACATTCCCCACACTAAATCTTGTGTCATATCACAATCTCAATGGAGACATGAGGTAAATATCATGAATATGTGAAAGTAATTTTATTATAATACACAAACTAGTTTATATAAGGGTAGAAAATTCAAGGGCTGTCTCAGGCAACAAGCCACTGACCTAAACCCCAATCTTTTAATTAAAAATGTTACAGTTTTGTTTTAATCTTAACTATAAATATAATTTTTACAGTTCAATGATTGGAATTGTGCTAAATATGACTTTAAACTGCTTAGGTTGGGTAAGAGTCTTTCGCTTTAGATAGCAACTTATCTAAGAGAAGGAAATCTCTGAAATAAAAACAAAAAAACTACACCTTAAAAAAAAAAAATAAAATAAAAAAAATTTGCTGAACTCATTAAACTTGGTAGGTAATCTTCCTAGAGAATGTGTCTTGATAAAAGCACAGTTTTCTGTCTCCTAAACAGGCTGGTGTTAGTAAGGGCATACAGCTGTAAAACTCTCCAATAT
The DNA here is from genome assembly GCA_037127315.1 of Ascarosepion bandense. Lineage (NCBI taxonomy): Eukaryota > Metazoa > Mollusca > Cephalopoda > Sepiida > Sepiidae > Ascarosepion > Ascarosepion bandense. Next base: position 1,860,626 of record JBBBDQ010000851.1, read on the forward strand.
TTCATGATGATTCAATTATGTATAATAACAAGATTACGTAGTTTATCAAAGACAATTTAAGGGAGCTGAGATTAGACAGGTTTTGCACAAAATTGGGCAACCTGGAAAAGAATCATCAAGAAAACCCGATCACAGCCATGCTAGCACGGAAATGGTTATTAAATGAAGAAAAATTGACCTGAAAAATCATTTAGAGGTCTCAAAAATCATAAATATCTGCTTGACTACTGTGTGAGTCAACTAAGGTTAAGAAGTGAAAACTGACCAAAACAGTTTGAATTTCATCATCTTCAAAGATTTTTTTATAGATTTTGCCAAAATAAACTGGATCATTATCCTGTTGGTATATTGACTGGCTGAGATGAGGAAGCTGTTAGACAAAGGGAATGAGGGCCATAAATAGGAGTGAAACTGTCATTGATGAGAATCAGTGGTCCAAAATGTAGTGAAAACAAAACCCATATTTGGTATTCTTCTTCAATGTGCCCTGTCCTTTCAGGATGTAGGCGATCATGGTTCTCCGTGTCTCCCTATCCCTTGTGGCTCTTAGTATGTTTGTTTCTGTTACACCTCGCAACCCCATTCCATCATCCACCTGATCAGGCCCTTCAAATATGTTATCCGCTGCCTTCCTCTGTCTCTTTTTCCTTCTATCTGGCCAGGCAGTATCAGGTTCTCCAAGCTCTCCTTCCTTATTGCATGTCCCAGGAACTTCAGTTGTCTCTTCCTGATGCTCAGTATTCATTTCCTTTTTGTTGCCATTCTTTCCAACACCTCATCATTGCTTGCATGCTCAGTCCACAATATCCTTCTGTAGAACCACATTATTTGGTCACTATGTCCAAATTTTCTTTTTAGTTACAGGCAGTCTTTGAACTTTTTATTTGATCTTCTGATACATTTGTAGTGACATCTCGAAACAATAACAAATTCAGGCTCATAAGGGATGACATTCTTTTTCTTGTCAACAATGTTCTTTGACATTTGAGGTTTACATGCACTGTAAATGCCAAATTATTTGAAAAGATCTGATAGTATACCTGGAAACACTTTTCCCTTCATTGGAGGGAAAATTCTTTGACAAAAGAATTGTTTTTCTGCTTTCTAACAGCAGAAGCTGCATTAGTTTTTCTTATCGTGTATTTCCCCTCCATATCCAATTTTTGAAACCATTCATCTTGTTTCTTCAAACATTTCTAGCTTCTTGATAGTCCTGAAGCTATAACCTTCATCATAAATGAAAGAAAGCTACTTTTTTTTTGAGGAAGGGTGCCAACTGATTCTATTATAGAGGGGACCCATGAAGCCTAAAAGAGATTAAATCTTGCAATATCTAATTACATCTAAAGAGGAAAAATACATCAAATATGCATTCTAGCCAAAAGAAGCTGAGCATTTTTTTTTTTTTTTACTTGTTTAAATATAAAAATCCAAGACATATAAAGAATTTTGTAGGTAAACATAACTACCAGAAATTAGTTCTCTAAATTCAATGAGGAATTAGAGGAGTTAAACTTGAGTTCTAATCAGAAAATTAATTGTTTAATAAAATTTCACAAATCACAAAAATGAAAAAATAAGAATTTTAGTTTCTCTTTGTTTTTTCAATAGTACATACAATCACACACCACGAAAATCATATTAAATACAATCACCACTCCAAAAAAATGATTAAGTACAATCACACCGCTAAAAATCATAATAAATACAAACACTTCTTTAAAAAAAAATAAAAACGTTTTACAGTGATATTTTCTACTAGAAAAAAAAAATTTCAGAGATTTTGCAGATGTTACATCTTTTTAATTATATGCAAATTTGTATGTAATTTTACTGACAATATATCTCTCTGAGATAATGTATTGTAATTATTTACGCTGTCTTTCACGGACAGTGGATAAAAGTGTTGGCTGAATTCCGTGACTTGACCCCAAAAGTTTTGAGTTCAAGATAGCAGAGGTGAACAAAAAGCTTAAATAGTTGAGTTAAAGAGATAACTAATGCTGAAATATCAAAAAGAAACATGACTCATTGTTGTAGAGTAGTTTTCGCACTGAAGGTTATAATCGTGCTATGTCGGTTGCTAATTGACTTAATGTACCCAAAATGTTAGGAACTTGGTAAGCTTCCACTGAAAGCTGACTCCTTAGTATTCGGCTAACTGCCTACTAATATCAACTGCCTAGTAGTTCTACTGAATTCCAATAGAACTTCCCAAGTACTTCCTGTTAACTCTTATTAATATAGGAGGGAGAGTCCATTATCTGAGGAATAGGTGTGTTTTCCTATAACACTTATCGAACTAGAACAATCTATCCTAGTGAGTGACATAAAAGGGTTTTATTTAAAATTCCAATCATCTTAAGAAGGTTGGTACATACAATGGTCAAAATGTTAATATTGCAACAAAAATGAAGACAACAGGCTGAGTAATGTAAATAATGACAATATATATATATATATATATATAAATTTTATCATGATATCTACATAACCATTCAATTATTTAGATATTTAAAGTATCAATTTTTGTAAAATAATGGTATTGTAAAAATGCTGATATAAATATTTAAATAATTTAACAGTAAATTATTTACATATTTAGAATATTTTTTAATTATTTAGATATTTACAGTACCGAGATATTTTACAATACCTTTCAATTAAATATTTACAGATGTAATAATAAGTTCGATAAAGAGCATTACTGTTTACCTTGTAGTCATGTCAAGCCATATTTCCTCTTCTGGACAGTGGCTTTACTTAATTACATTTCATATATATGTAAAACTGACAACACTCAATTGGTGATAAATTTCAATAGGACAGAACTACTTTAATAATTTGAATGCATTTGTTTAGAATAAGGGTAGAATACTGGATTGGTTATTTAATCATTAGTACCAAGTTAATGTGTTGGCTGAAGCATTAGTTAGTTCCAGTGACCTGATCCAAAGAGTTGTGAGTTCAATACCTGGATACAGCATTGGTGAACAAATAATTTAGAAAGCTGAGTTAAATGGAGATAACTACATGGCATCCTGAATGGGGCATAGCACGTGGAAGAAAAAGTATATACCCCAGTGACAGTGCCATGCTAAGCAACATCGTCTACCCACCCTGCAGAATGCTCAAGTGTACCTCATCTAATTCCCCCATTGAATTTCATTAAACAATTACTTTCCTGATTAGAATGCAACTTGTGCCCTCCGAACATACTGAACCCATAATAAATGGTACTTTAAATAAAAATAACACTCTTGGAAAGCAGATATTCTGTGATCACAAAATAAAACAAAACAAAAAAAAAAACAAGAAATCGTGGAATTGGTATTTTGAAGCTATACATTACGAACATTATCCTGATAATATCTGACAGATGTCTATTTCAACATACAAGTATGATAACAATTTTCCAGTTAATCCTAATAATTGTTTTGTTAATTTTTTTTTCATTACAATAAATCTGAAGAGGCAAGGAGACTTGGGGCTTTTCTGGGCTTTTTGGCCTCCCCACAATTGCGGGGTCTGTGGGGACTCTAAGCATGGCCATGCCCAGTGATCAAAGCAAAGGGCTTGATTCAAAATTTTTATCACCTGAAGAAAGCCTGAGCGTACGACAACTGAAACGTTTTAAACATGGCAATAAAGATGAGGACAACAGTCTGAACAGCACAAATAATGACAAAAGAACCTCTCAATGTAATATGAACAGAGATCTTCACTAGTTTTGACTGAATGAAACGTTCAAATGTACAAACTAGGCTGATAATCAAGAAATACAAAAGAGACTTAAAACCAATCAGAATTAATGATAAAATCAATCCAACTATAACATGTAATAGTGATGTTCAATTTTCAAATGTATCATGAAAAAATCTAATTAGTAAGAAAAAAATACAAGCAATTAAAGAAAAGAAGCTGCAATTTTCAAAGTGGAAGCATTATACAACTTCAACAACTTTTAGCCGTCAAAGATAATGAAAAAGATAATTGAAAAGTCAATTGAAATTTTTATAAAGAATAAAGACATCTCAGAGACTAATAAGAAGTTATTGACTGGAGGAACTGTGTCAGATGCCAATAATAGCAATCAATGTTAGAGACCGATGAACATTTTATAAGTAAGTATCAAAACAAGAAAAATAATGAAGATATAGTCAATTTCAAGTTTTATTAGGTGAAATTTAATTTTTGGTCAGAAACAAAAACAAAACTGGCATTCAAGTTTTGAATCAATATGGAATGAATTCATGGTATCATTTGCACATATTTTCCTAAAATCATTTAACATTCAATCTCAAAATTTGCAAAATATTTTTTTTTTAGTTTTCCTCTGAAATAAGCACTCACAAATTCTTTTTTTTTTTCAAAAGGTTAAAAATTTAAATTTTTAAAGACTTTGTTTTATATTCTATAGAGCCACATGGTAAAAATGTTAGGAATTTTTAGTGTATGCAGTATAAACAGAATCAACAATCTATGATATTAATAAACAATTTCTACCTATTAAAGATAATTATTTTCATAATATGCTTGGTCAGTTTTTTCAGGTCTTAAATGCACATGATTGAAAACTCAAAATTTACACAAAATATATATTAATTTTGGATTATAGAGTGGTTGCATAAGATGAAAGCAGACATCTTGCCTTAGAGCGGATCCCAAATATATATTTGGAATAAAGTATATGGAAAGGAATTTCACAGGTGGGGAAGTGTGAGCAAAGAAGCTGCTAGAATAGAAGTTGCAGTTACATTTGATTGGTTTTACTGTAAAAGGGTGGGACCTAGTTGCTAGTCTAGTAGCTCAAGTAAATTCATGCAGAAGGGGCACCAGGGAGCTAAGCTCATTGAAGCAGAAGCCGTTAAATTATTTGTAGAAGAGACACAGGGAAGCCACATTGCGGTGAGAAAGTGACTGTATCTGAGCTGCCAAGTCAGAATCTATCACTTTACAGATTCTCTGCTGGATTTTGTCAAGGACACCTAGGTGGATAGCAGGAGCACCCGACCAGACATGGTAGCAGTATTCAATATACAGGTGGATAGTAGATTTATATATCTGCAGGATTATTTCAGGTGGAAAAAACTTTCTGGCCCAGAGAACACAGAGAACCGACTTTCTTAGCAGCGGATTTAGCTATGGATTCTATATCATCATTCCACTTGAGGCCTGTTGTGAGAATTAAGCCGAGGAGGCGCAGTGTTTTGCTTTCAGGAAGACTAGCCTGATCCATGCTAATGAGATGGTTGGAGCAATTGTCTGTAACGGTTAATAGATAGCAGCTTCATTTTGGAAGCATTAAAATTCACGAGCCATTTCTTATTTCAGTCTGCCACAGATTGGAGGTCCTTTACAAGTTTGGCAGCAAGGATTGCTTTGTCAGCCTCAGCAGATTTTTGATTGATGCGAGAGTAAACAGTAGTGTCATCAGCATATATGCTTACTTGGGGTCTTATTACATCAGAGAGATTGTTAATATAGATAAGGAAAAGCATAGGACCCAGAATAGAGCCTTAAGGGACACTCCCGTTTGTATGATAGTATTGGTAGGCATGTCCGTTCAATACTACCTTCATTGTGTGATTTGAAAGGAATGACTGGATAAAGTCAAACAGTTGTCCAGTTATACCATACCCTCGCAGCTTACGTAGAAGGCCAGCATGACAGACTGTCAAACACTTTGGAGAGATATCTAGGGCAAGAGTTCAAACTTCACTGTTCTTGATTAAATAAGTATCTTGTGAGTTCCCTGACTTTAAAATACCTATGGAAATTCTGCTATTGGATTATTAAATATTTGATCCTAACTTTAAGAAAATATTGTAACAATGATCATAAATATTAATGCCTTTCATTAAAGTAATAAGACGGTACAAATGAAAAGATTTGAAATTGACAAGTTTTTCCATTTCACTGATCCAGAGATTAAACACATAAGAGTTCTGTCTTTTTCTTACTGAAACCAAGCTGTGGCTTCTGCCCATATCACATTGAGTTTGAGTTTTGTTTAATGGCATATCAACCTCTGTGGGTTATTTAATGCCAAAAAGGTTGGGTTTTAAAGTTTTTTTTTGTTTTTATGAAAGTTCAATTATAGTGAGAAGGTTGATTTAGTCAGATTTTAATGAAATTTTTTGTTTTATTCCTTTTTATTTTAGAAAACTGAAAATGTATTCTAGTTTTAAAATGTATTCTAGTTTTGTATTTAATGTTTTACTGAGAATAATTTTTTTCTTTCAATACTCTTGGTAATAGTTTTCCTTCAAAAATGTATATTTGTCTATAAAAGTATTTTTATACTTTCATACTGTTTTTAGCCCAGTTTGGGGGTTAACTATTTGCCCATAGCTGGGACCATAACAGGTGCTGCCACCCTGAGTCAGGGTGGACCTGAAAACAGCAGCAATTAAGAGGTGCTTCCATGCTCCTCACAATCTCCCAATCAGAGACTTTGCTGCCGGATGCAGTTTACTGCCATATCCAGGATCCACATATTGAAATATTGGTTCTTGTACAAAGTGTCTTGTAAGCAATGCCAAGCCTGGTTAGTACCTAGGTTGGTGACTGCTCTGGAATACCAGATGCTCCAAGTGTTGATGTGTGAATGGTATAATGGACAATAGCTCAGAATTGTTAATCAGATAGTTGAGTTTCAATTCCAGTTGAGATTATTATATTCTCTTATGTGCAAATAACCTTGGGGAAGCTACGAATCCACCTCTTCTTACACTGGATAAAAATTGATTAGTAAGACTTATAATTAAACCTTTATTATCTAAAAAAAAAAAAAAAAAAAAATAATTCTTTCAAAAAATATTTGAAAATCTAAAAATATTTTCTAGATTTAAATAACCTTTAAAGGATTGATAAGCCATAAAAAATTAATGAATCAATGAGTAGATACCTTTGTCTAAATTGAGAATTTGGGATATTTATTGGAAAATGACATTAAAGATAAGATTCAAGAAGCACTAAGTGAAATGTAGAATTACAAGCCACAATTTAACTTTTTTTTTTCTTTTTCTCACTGAAACTGACTAACATTTCTGGTATATCTTTTTCCATCTTTCCTCCAGATAAAAACAGAATTGTCCATTATTTCTGAGGGATTAACAGCATATAATGCATATAACTAATGAACAAGCCAAACTTTAATTTCTAATATTATTATTAATAGAATCCAAGAATTGACAAATGTCAATGCTGAGAATTAAAATATAGTTTTATTTTTTTTAATTAACCTTTAAATGCAATAAAGTATCTTATTTCAAAAATGTACATTTTGGGAAAGTTTAGAAATTTGGTAGTTGGCTGATTTGTTTTTTATCTTAAGATGTTAAGTTCATATCATAGCTTCAAGAGACCTCATTTGGCTGAGGAATTAACAAAAATCTAAAACTTACTGAGTAGAAAAAGTAAAAAAACAAAAAAAAATACACTTGTATAAGTAAACTTTTTACTTGAATGACATTGATGTTCCAATTTTTAATCTATGGATGTAGAACATTTCTCACTGAATTTCTGCAATGAAGAGTTTTTTTTTTGCATATAAACTGTTGTCTCCATCTTTGTTGTTATCACAATGTTTCAACCACTGTGACATTTAGCCTTAATCAGGTGCTTGTTGATCCATGTGACCATCAGAGATATTTGAACTGAATCCTTTATCCTTGTACAGAAGTACATTGTTTTTCTTCCACTGACCATAACCAGGGATTCCTATTTTTTAATACAATAATTTCCCCCTGAACAAGGCTCGAGGGTCACTTGAGCAGAGTAAATTTATGGAGATATTGTACTATTTTAAATGAAGTGTGGTCGGTAGGAAAATGAATATCCACCTGAATTAGTTCCTGCTAGTATCTAGTGAAGGACCTGGAACATTACTTTGCTTGGGACTTCATTCCTTGCTCACTGTAAACACTAATACTACTTTTGTGCTCTATTTCTTTGGAACATGTGTATAGCCTTCATGAGTCTCAAAAATCAAATGTCTTGAAACCAAAAGTCAGTTCTTTTTATCTTTTCTCGGTTCTGAGCAAGAAACTGAGATCATCTTGCATGTGTTAGCCTTGTTCTTGTCAATAACACATGCACTGTGTCATTTCAACATTGATTTGGTGAAGTTCACCTTGCAGGTTTATGATGTCTACAAGCATGTATACAAAAAACTGCCTTCTCTTGCTTTAGATATCTTTTTTTGATGTCATCTCAAAAGTAAGGTCTATGCTAACAAGCCAACAACAATTCAACAGCTGAAGGATGAAATAATAAGGCATATTGGTGAGACTGAGGAGCAAATATGTAGAGATGTCATAAAAAATTTTGACCATTGAGTGGAAGTGTGCCACTTGTCAGACACTTGGGCGATATCATTTTTACACATAATTGCCATGACTCAAATAACATTTTCTGATAGTTAAATCAATAAAATATCACCAATAACACTATTTTGTTTACTGCTAACTTTTATCCCTCTTAACAGAGCAGCCTATATATTAACAAAAATTAGTCATATTCAGTTTTGAAGAAACCGCAAATTTTTTTTACCCCCGAGTTGTAACGTTTGTTAATAAATTTGCTAATTCAATAATTGCACAAATTATTTATTTACTTTCACAAATTATGTGACCTTTCAACTAGATTTGATGTTTACCTAGCATTCACTCTTAAATGTAAATGTAGATTAATACCTGTAGCCTGACGTAGAATTTAAATCTGAAATTTATAATGCATAATGTTTGATTTAAAAGTATTACTTATTTTCATTTTTTCAACTTAAAAGAACCTTATGCTTAAAATAAAAAAAAAAGGTTTAAATTTTTACATCACATCATGAAGAAAGGGGGTTTGGAAAAAACTACAAGGTTTAATGAAGGCAAGACGGACAAAGGAAAACAGCATGGAACCTCCCTAATCATTGTAACTAGTGGGGAGGGATGATATAAAGATAAGCCTTAATAAAAGCTACAAAAAATAGGAAGTTGTAGAGAGCCATGATTGACAATATCCTGAAGGGAAAGAGTACATAAAAGAATGATGGACTGATTTATTGATTCATTTTTTATTGTTTATCAACCTTTGCAGGTTATTTAAAGCCAGAAAATATTTCTACATTGTAAGAATTACTAATTATTGAATAGCTGGAGGAAGAAGATGTGGTTTCTTTACCTTTCCCAGTATTTTGTGGATGAGTGAATACAACAAACCAAATGGAAATTGGAATTCGGCTCTTCAATTGACAATTCTTAAAATTTCCCCAAATTAACATCTTTGCCTAAGTTGCGTTATTTCAAGAAAATTAGGAATTATATACTAAGTTAGACTGGGTTTACTTGCTTTCCCGACAGCTACAATCTTCAAGGATTCAAATGTAAAATCAATAGTCATCTCCTATCTCACTAACCTGCATCCTCTCTCTCTCTCTCTCTCATGCTCCTTTCTTCGTTCACTCCACTCTCATCAGTAGTCTCATCTTTCTCCTACCCTCTTCCCGACACCCCTGTAACCTGTCACTTTCTCATAACTTACCTCCTATGTAACCCCCCTGCAAAACAGTGGCAATAAAATGCCTTGCTTGGGGCGATATGATAATAAAAAAAATTCTATACTATTATGATGTGGGTATAAAGTGGGGGATCAATTCTACATTACAATCCATATATAAACTGATCTCTCATTTTATGGCCACAATCATCCTTCTTTTACCCACTTTCTGACGCCGCCTATAACCTGTCAGTCTTTCTCATAACTTTCCTCCTATGTAAACCCCCCTGCAAAACAGTGGCAATAAAATGCCTTGCTTGGGACAATATGATTATTAAAAAAAAAATACTTCAAATTTGAAACAATAGAGAGATAACAAGAAACCATTCTACTGTATTTCCCAAGAAGTTAGAATAAACCCCAAATAAATAGAGTCTTTGGAAAGCCATGATCACCTATGTCCTAAGCTACTACTTTTATGTACCATGTTCTTTTGGTATGGTGATAATGGCTTTTCACTTCTTCCTATCTCTTCAATAAATTTTGTCCTGTTATGTCTCCCAAACCTTGCTCTGCAATCTATTTGTTTAAGCCCATCAAGTATGGCATACACTGCTTTCCTCTCTCTTTCTCCCCCCTCAATCCACTCTGTGAGTACCAGATTCTCTAAGCCTCCCTTCCTTATTACAAGTCTTAGAAACTTTAGCTGTCTCTTTCTGATAAGTACTAGTTTCCATTTTGTTCTCTCCAAAACATTCTGCTTAAATGTTCAGGCAATAGTATCCTCAGTATCTTTCTGTAGAACTACATTTCTGTTGCTTTAAGGAAATTGTTCAGCATTAAAACAAAAAAACTAATGTTTGAGTTAATGTTTTTGAAAAATTAAAACTATTATAATCTCAAGGGTTTTCATAACAGTACAAAAATCACATCTAGGATGTGCGTTGTGGTGTAGTGGATATCGACTCGGAACGAGAAATTGGGGAAGCGAGTTCGAATTCCAGTTGAATTCCTTGCATTCACTTACGCACAAATACTCTTTGTAAAGGTATTAATCCATCTCTTTCCTCCAGTTATGGGTTAAATAATAGGACAGATTGGGTTCTATAGCCTTGGTTGGCAATCGGTCAACCGGAGAAAGCAATGACAACCTACAGCGGGATAATCTTCTGCCAGGTCAGACAGGTCTCTTTTGAGACATGATCGCCCAAGCGTGTATCACGTATGGCACTTAACTGACTGACTGAAAATAAATAGTTGAAAACATGATTAAAGACTTCTACTGGGCATGAAGTGGGGGATCGGTTTTATATTGTTATGAAGTGATAAACTGATCCCCAAATAATTACTACTTAATAATATAATACATCTCTTCCCCATCTAGCTATGAGTCAAATAAAAACAGTCTACCACGGAAAGCAATGGCAACCTACTGCGGGATAATCTTCTGCCCAGTCAGTCAGGTCTCTTTCAAGACATTATCGCCCAAGCGTGTATCACGTATGGCACTTAACTGACTGACAAAAATCACAGGCAGGTTTCAGTCAGTAAAATATTTTTAAAATCTAAAGAAACACAGTTTGTATTCCTGTAATATATCTAAAAAAAGACCCAGATTTTGCAGTGGGGTGGGGTGCAAACTTATTTGAACTCAGTAGTAACAAACGAGGAGAAAAATGGGTTCAATAGTGCACAGCAAATGACCAGGTAATAACACCTGGTTTCAAGAACACCCACAATGTCTATGGAAAGTGAGACGAAGAACCAATAGACTACATAGCCATAAACAGGAGGTTAAGAAATGCAGTGGTGCAATGCAAAACCTACCCAGGCGCTGACTGCGGGAGCGACCACATTCAAGTCATCTGCAAACTAAGGGTAAAACTTTGGAGAATGAAGAAGCCTAACACGGCACAGAGACTGGAATACAACATGCTCGTGAATGACCTCAACCTACAGAAAGAATATACTAACAGCATGAAAAACAAATATGAAGAAAAAATTGAACAAGGACATTCAAAATGGGACTCACTAAAGGAAGCAATGGTGACATCAGCAAACAACGTTGTCCCAAAGGAAATCAGACACAGAAAAAAAAAACGAGTGGATGACTGAAGAGATCTTGACATGATGCAAAGGAAACAGAAAATGATGCCAAGACATGAAAGAGAATACAGGAAACTGCACAAGAAAATAAGGAACAAATACATACAGGCAACAGAAGAATGGCTCAATGACAAATGCGCAGAGGTAGAGAGACTGAGCAGGACTAATAAAGCAGACATGCATCAAGAGTTAAGAAAACTAACAGGACAAAAAACTTGCTCCTCAACAGGATGTATAAATGTCAAGGATGGAATGATAATACTGGAGAAAAAGGAAATACTCAAGCAATGGGAAGAATATATAGAAGACCTTTTCCATGGCAAAAGAGAGCAACCAATAATACGCAAAGATGAGGATGGACCGGAAATATTAAAGTCCAAAGTAGAAGCTGCAATGGCCAAACTGAATAGAAAAAAGGAGGCATTGTAATAGAGCTGCTCTATTACAATACGTCTTGACGCGTTTTTATTAACTTAATTCAATGAAAATTCTACACATTATCAAAAAAAGTAAAGCAAGCTGAGAAAAATGTCTTGGAGTGAAAGAAACAAAAGCAACATCGAAAGTTATTAAACTGATTAACACTTGTTGTACAAGAGTAGCGGATTCATGTGCTAGTTTTTGTAAGCTGTGTTTGGTAATTATGCATCAAACTTGGTGCTTTTTGAATATTACTGCCCAAGTTATGTAATGAAAACAATACATTTGGATTCTCCTAATAAATCCATTTTTTATTAATAGTAACTACCATATGCAACAACAAGTTTCTGTTAGGCAAAAAGAGGTACTGCATATTTAAATGTGGGCCAAAGTTCATTTCTCTAAGGTCATGGTGCATCTTTGTTTCTTTTTCATATCTGAAATTATTCTCAACAATGAACTATTGTTGACTGCTGCACAAGAAGTAAACAGTTGAATAAACATTAAAGTCATGTCAAAGATTTCCCTTGACATTGTAAAAATGATGACAATGTGAGCTAATATAATATCAAACCATTATAAAATATCTTGAGAACAAGTTGTGGAACATTAATGTAACATGACAAGCAATTAGAGAGGACCTCATCGCACATGCTTAAACAGAGACTTTCCTGCATGGTTTATCAGTTGACAGTGTGATGCCACCAACTGTGATTGTGTACTACATGATTATATTTACAAAGTAATACATTCATGTTATTTGCATATCTTTTTTGGCAAAAGAAGCATTACCAAATTCTCCTGCAGTTGAGGCCGTTGACTACTTGCTATTCCCAAAATTGAAAATACCATTAAAAGCAACAAAATTTCATAGAGTGAGATTAAGGAGAATGTGGCACAACAGCTGATGAAAATCCTGAGACAAATGGTTTGGTTTGTTTTATAACATATCAACCTTTTGTGAGGTTATTTAATGCCAAATTCCATAATACAATAGAATGGTGGACACACATTTAATGTGTGTGACAGACAAAAAATGCAGACTCATTTGATTTGCATGAGAGTCAATGAGATAAACATAGGTACATCAAACAAGTGACCCTTTTATTGGGGCTTTACACCTCTGTACAGGAATACAGTCAGCATATCTTTTTACCCTGACAAGACAGCTTTGAAAAAAGGAAAGGTTGATGAAGTCATTAATCCCTTCAGGACATAGGCAATCATGGCCCTCCACATCCCCCAATTCCTTGTTTCTCGTTATTTTTACCAAACTCTGCTCTAGCATTCAAGCCCATCAAGTATGTCACGCATTGCTTTCCCTTTCTCTCTTTCCTGCTATCTGTTCTGTGAATATCAGCTTCTCCAAGCTTTCCTTCCTCATACTAGGTTCTAATGAGAATATTTTTAAGCTAAGTTGCCATTGCCCGAAGTAAGCTTTTTTTCTTTAATATTAAATGACTTGGTATTTTCTTAAAAAAGTAACTGTAAACAGATATTTATATGCAGAATATGTTATGGTAAGAATCTCATTAACATGTATTATTTAATTGCAAGTATTTTATGATTTTTTTCATTTCAGCACTTTCAAGTGATTTTGTTTAATTTTGTTAAACTGGTGTGCTTTTTAAAATAATTTCTTCTGAGATTCAAATAGTGTGGCTTAATAATAACCTTGGCTTAAATGTTATGTTTATATGACCTTGCAACAACTTTGTTATGTTTAAACCATGAACTATTCATTTTTATAAATAATGTGACATGTCCTCAAGAAAACTGTTCAAAGGTCTGTGATAAGCGAAATTTTTTATATTGGACAATCCGAGTCGTTATATTGTAGCAGACGAATTTCAACCCAGGATTGATGTTAAAAACACACCAGGTAAAAGCAAGAAATGAAAAATGATACTCAAAATGAAATGGATAAAAAAAGAACATAAAAGTTGGCCACTAGAACAGCAGTAGACATAACTTGGGTCTATTTTTTTTTAATGCAAAAGTTTTAACCAAAACTGTAGAAAAAAAAAGAAAACAACAATATACAATAATTATACAAAATATATATAAATTAAGATTTGACAAAAACATAAATTATAGAGATTCAAGCTATACTGAATGTATTCCATGAATCAAATTTAGTCCAGAGAAAATGAAACCTCTTTATGACTGAAAATCCTCTCCATTATAATAAACTTTAGTTTATTTGTACTTGTGTGTGTGTGTCTTTATATATATATATCTCCCTCCTGTCACACTCAAAGAGATAATAGCAAGGCAGTGTTGGTTCAGATCATTCACTTTACCACTGGTTATGAAAACTCTTTATGACTGAAAATCCTCTCCATTATAATAAACTTTAGTTTATTTGTACTTGTGTGTGTGTGTGTGTCTTTATATATATATATATATATATATCTCCCTCCTGTCACACTCAAAGAGATAATAGCAAGGCAGTGTTGGTTCAGATCATTCACTTTACCACTGGTTATGAAAACTCTTTATGACTGAAAATCCTCTCCATTATAATAAACTTTAGTTTATTTGTACTTGTGTGTGTGTGTCTTTATATATATATATATATATATATATATATATATCTCCCTCCTGTCACACTCAAAGAGATAATAGCAAGGCAGTGTTGGTTCAGATCATTCACTTTACCACTGGTTATGAAAACTCTTTAAAGCGTTTTTGCTCTTTAACAATACCTTGTTATTTTATTTTTGTAATAATTATGTTGTGAATGACATATACACTACCAGCCATAATTATTAGGCCACCCCAGTTTAAAATTAAAAAAAAAAAAATGATGTATTTCATACTATTTTTAGTATTTATTGCCAAGTGGATAATTCTAAATGAAAATAGTATGGTTCTTTTGTTATTATTACTTTGCAAAATTTTACAAGGCAACGTGGCACAGATGAACTCGTCTGAATCAACCTAAATTTTCTTCATTTTTTCATTGATGAAACTACAATATAGGTAATTATTAAATATTTATAAATTCATTTGATGCACATGTTATTGTGCAATATTAACAAAAGAACCAGTCTATTTTCATTTACAATTATTCACTTGGCAATAAATACTAAAAAATAGTATGAAATACATCTTTTTTGTTTTTAAGCACTAGGGTGGCCTAATAATTATGGCCGGTAGAGTGTGTGTGTGTGTGTGTGTGTGTGTGTGTGTGTGTGTGTGTGTGTGTATATATCCTCTTTATTATAGTAAAAACCATTGTGTGTGTGTGTGTGTGTGTGTGTGTATTTTCTCTCCTGTCATGCTCTGGGGTGGTGGATATGTTTTTTTTGCCTCTGATGTCTTAATGTAAGATACTCAATGGTATTTATATCAAAATATATATATGTTGCTGTCATTTTAGACGGCATATCAATATATTTTACTATCATATTTTACAGCATTGGCCCATTTGTTATTAATAATACACACAAAAAATATCCCTAATGAGTGAATAACAACTTAAAATAACTGGCTGGAAGAAAATTTCCGAGTTTGTTTTTTGATTACTATTATTCACTCAAAGCAAAACTGTAGAATCCCTCAAGGTAGAGGGCTACTAAATTAAGTTGTTGCAAGAGCATACAAGGAGGGATCAAGGGGCACATATTATAAAGATAGTCAGGGTATGTTAAAACAGGTTCTTGCTTAACAAACAGAGTGACAAAGCTTCAAATGACAGAAAAATGTTCATACAATTGCTGAATTATTTGGTCAAATTCTAGAATGAAATCAGCGATGGCAATATTTTGTGGTCTAATACATTTTTCAAGTTTTCTTTATTTCATCAGAACGATTTGATCAGTATCCCTCTAGAATAAGGA
This sequence comes from Ascarosepion bandense, assembly GCA_037127315.1. Taxonomy (NCBI): domain Eukaryota; kingdom Metazoa; phylum Mollusca; class Cephalopoda; order Sepiida; family Sepiidae; genus Ascarosepion; species Ascarosepion bandense. The sequence continues at coordinate 1,876,489 of JBBBDQ010000851.1, forward strand.
GTCCTACTTTTCATACAATAACTTGATTCCTCTAAAGGAATACACTTTAGCAGAAAGGGAGAAAAGCTACTGCCACTGCTTTGAACATATCCATTAAAATGAGAAATAGGAGTCTAATTTGTTAGCCAAGGATGGTGAGTTCAATCCTTGGTAGGACCACAAGAGTCAACATAGTTAACAGCTTAGATAATGGTTTGATTTGTTTTATGGCATATCAACCTCAATGGGTTATTTAATGCTGACAAGATTTTTAGAATAGGTTTGTATAAATAGAATATGTATTCTTTGTAAGAAATCAATTTGTAGATTAGGTTTTGTTGATGTGTTTTTACAAGAGGGTTGTCAAAAGTCAGATATATTAGTGGAATATATATATATATATATATTTTTTTTTTTCTTAAAAATGTCTTGTTGGTAATATTTTTTTCTTCATAAAACTATTGCTAGCAATTTTTTTTCTTGAACAAAGAATTACTGGAATTTTCACAAAAATCTATTTTTATACTTTCATAGTGTTTTGATCTCAGTTTAGGGTTTAACTACTTGCCCATAACTAGAGTTCAAACAGGTGCTACCACCTCAGGTTACAGATGAACCTAGACCTGGAAACAAGAGCGATTAAGATGTTGTTCCATCCTTCTCAAAAATTCCCAATTAGAGGCCTCCATGCTTGATACAGTCTATTGTCAAACCCAAGACCCAGATGTAGTTTATCGTCATACCTATGATGCCTCATTAAGAGGAGGGTTATCCCTCTGCATAGGTGCAGTCAGCATATTCTGAAGCCCCAGATGACAGATCATCTTAGATAATGGTTGACCCCAGACTTGAAGAGGTATTATAGTGACTGTGGAAACATTTTCTCAAGTATGTGCTTCACAGTGCAACAGTTCTGTGGAAGAAGCTATCAGAGTAGAAGTTCCGCCTTACCAATGGAAGAAAAAGGGTATGAGGATGAGTCAACAGTGTTTGTCACCAACCAGGTCCTGGCTGTGAAGTCCAAGACTGGTTTCTAAAGAAATTTAGTTTTCTACAAACTATAAGAACTTTCCTTCGAATCAGATAAAGTTTATCTAAAACCTATAGAGAAACATTAATTTACACTGTTTATAAACATATCAAATTATTAAACTGAAAGTTTCAATATATATAAAGTTATAAAATGCTTTATTACAATCACTGGGTTATATCATTCTCATCCCTTGTGTAGTAGTACCTCTTTTGGAAGTCATGATTTATCTCCCTCTAACCCTGTCAGTTACTTGTTCACCACTGCTGTAGCCTATTTTTGAACACATGGCCCAGTGGATATAGACGTTGGTTAATTCCTGTGACATGACACAAAGAGTTGTGAATTCAATACCAGGCCACAGTAGTGGTGAACAAGTAACTTACAGGGTTAGAGGGAGATAACTCATGACTTACAAAAGAGGCACTAGGCAAGGAATCTAGGAATTCCTTATTAGAAATGTTATACACTTGAATTAACAAACCTTCAAAGAGAATGTAACATTTCCATTTAATATTCATGCTGATATTTGTGTCTGTTACTGCTTTCAGTATATATAAGGAAATGGTGTCAGTTAGCTGAAGTCATATAAAAAAAAAATAGACCTTGAACTATTGCTCAAGAATCATAATAAATGAATATTCCCTCAGAGAGGCCTTGTGTTTTCAGTGCCTGTTGAGTCAAACTCTACTCGAACCTCAAGTGATGCTCATACACATGATCCATCACTAAAGATGCTGAAAAAATGGTTCCTTGTACTGATCCAGAAAGTACCTTACTTCTTATGCTATCCTCCATTATTACAAGAGCCAAATCAAGTTAAAAATAAAGTACTGTTTCCATATATGGGCAGTCTTCTTTTTCCAACTCAAAAGTGTCTCCAAATCTTTGTAACTACATTACTTAGTTTCACTAGTTCTAACCTTCATGACTAAACCTGCCATAATATGCATATTGTAGTGAACTCACATCATTTAATTTGTATTCCATTGGTGAGATGTAAGTTTCACTCAAGCAGCTTCTTCCCATGAACCCATTTTTGTGGAACTGATTCCTAAGAGTATGCTCCCTCAATCACTGCAACCCTAACTTGTTAATGTCTAGGATTAACCGTTTTCTTCCTCACATTTCTGCATAAACTGTGCCTCTTACTATGTAAACAACTATCACTAGTGGTTTCCGGGCCTTGTTGAAGAGAAACATGAATGTAAAAAAAAAAAAAAATCTTCCCTTGTATATTTTCAGAAGCATGAAAAAATGTTTTCCAAAGCAAAAAAAAAAAAAAAAAGAAAGAAAGACTCAAAATCTTTGTAAAACCAGATCAATAATTTGTGAATAGAAAATTTTTATTTCACTTAGTTTTCTTATTTTGACAAGACCAAATCTTCACCTTCTCCATTTTTTAAAACTCTTGGAACAATGTTTGGTTTTTTTATTATACTATATGGAACAATTATTATAAAGCAGGAGTCTTTTTTTAAGTTGGAAATGGATACTAAATTGAACATAGAAGCAAACAGTTGTTCAAATTGATTTAACAAAAGAAATTGGCAAACAAACTTCAAATTTTGTTTGAAGTTTTGTATAAATATCCTTTGTGAAAGACATGAACATATTCCCTGCAATCTCTCCTTTTATCAGATTTCTTAAAATGTCAAATCACTGTCATAATGATTGATAGAGGTTTATCAACTTAGATGAAAAGCACACATGCCATAACACTTGTTAAAGATCCTCAAAGTAAAGCAACAATGATCCTGCTCAGTATTTAGATTGAAAACTATCTAAAACAGTAACTAATATAAGCAACTTTAGATCTGTGCTCTAGACAAAACAAAGTTTGGTAAATAATATTAGAAATGGCAGAGCACTTATCAGAATGAGTAATTTGACTTTCTGCAATTCTAACTGAAGATGCTTGTTTACTTCATTCTTTTGGTCTTAGGGAAGGTTTGAATTAAATTGACTAAACTGGTTCATCATATTAATGAAATTTCTCTTTAAAATAGCAGTAAATAGAATGGGTGAATGAACCCTTGGATAAACTGGGTTTCCTAAATCTACCTATGATAGCAGCAAAAATAAGAAAATATTGTAACCTCCTGATTCAACCTTGATAAGATTTCAAACATTTACAAAAACTATGCATGATAGTATAAAATATTTTCTGTGTCATATCAAAACATTTCCTGCATTCTTTCACACACAATTCCAACATAGTAAATTTAATAGAAATAATTTGTTTAAACATTTTTTTTAATAGGATAAACAAGAAATGTTTGTTAAGCCTTTTGATAAATTCCACCAATGGCGTAAAGGGAACACAATTCACCAGAGCTGGTCCCTTGCCTAAAACGGAATGTCTTTTTTGTTTTAATCATTTCACCCCAAGCAAGGCAGTTTTACTGCCATTGTTGCACAGGGGGTTACACAGGGGAAAGTGATGAGAAAGAGAGGTTAATTATAGGGGATGTATGGCAGAAGGTAATAGACGGATGAGAATACTGGTGTAATGTGGGTAGAGTGAATGGAGAAAAGAGCTTGAGAGAAAGGATGTTAGTGAGATAGGAGATGTCTGTTGACCTTACATTTAAATTCCTGGAGATTGTAGCTGTTGAGGAAGCAAGTAAATGGAAGGGAATTCCACAGGCGAGAAGTGTGAGAAAAAGAGCTGTTAGTGTAGAAATTGTGGTTACATTTTGTTGGTTTCACTGTAAAAAGGTGGGACCTAGTTGCCAGTCTAGTAGCTCATGTAAATTCATACATAGGCAGGCACGAGTGAGCTAAGTTCATTGGAGCAGAATCCGTGAAAGTATTTGTAGAAGAAGCCACATCATGCCAGTGAGAGAGCGACTGCAGCTGAGCTGCCAAGTTGATATCGATCACATTACAGATTCTCCATTGGATTTTGTCAAGAGCAACAGGTGTCCCTGGACTGTTTTCCTGCAACTGTGCATAACAAACAATTACCCATGGAATATAAGAATACTGAACAACTGCATTTAACTGGAAAATGTCAAGCAAGAAATGAGCAGATTGAACATCAATATTCTGGAAATATGCCAAAAAAAAGTGACCAAACAATGATGATTTCATCAGTGACAACCACAGGATCATATATATAGGTATACTAGCAGTATAGCTCGGCGTTGCTCGGGTGTAATGAAAGCTTTAAAACTAATCCATAGTCCTGGAGCTCAAATTCTTTGGGTGTTGGCATGAAAAACTAAAAGCCGTAGTTGTTTCCAGTTAAAACGAAACCTTAGACTGAAAGAAAAATAAATGGATGTAAGTCAAATTTTGATTTCCTGGTATCGATATCAAATAAGTTTTTTCATTGTAAACTGAATTTTGAAGGCTAAATAAGTCCTCTGAGTAAATGGTATCATGGCTGAGACTAAGAACTACAATTATGCCTACTTCGAGCCAAACTCAAAGAAAAAACTAAAATAAAAAGGATGAAAAATACCACCTCTTAATTACTCTTATTCCCAGGTCCACCCTGACCCGGAGTGGTAGCACCTGTTAGGGTCCCAACTATGGGCAAATAGTTAAACTACAAGAAAGCTGAATGCATGGTAATCAGTAAAAGGAGAAGCCCATAATGCCAAATCTAAGTAGGGGTAATTAAAATTAAATAGGTACAAAAATTTAAATACCTGGAAAGTGTCCTAACATAGGACAGAAAGTGGGGCAGAAAGATCTAAAGGCATATTTTTTTTTTTTTTAATCATATCACCCCGAGCAAGGTGGTAATGCCACTGAAGTGCAGGGGGCTACCTAAGAGTGAAAAGAATGGAGAAGAGAAAGCTGGAAACCACATCCTAAGCAAGGAACAAGGGATGAGCCTCTTCACCTGTTCAATAGACGTGGGTGGAGTGTGAACCGGGCAATAGTTTAGTCTATCTACTCCAATTGAGACTTTCACAGCTTCTGCTCCGATCAACTTAGCTCACTGGTGCCTTCTATATATACATATATATATATATAAATTTACTTGAGTCACAAGATTAGCAACTTGGTTCCACCCTTTTACTCTGAAACCAATTAGTTGTAAATGCAAATTCTACTCCAGCCGCTTCTTTTCTTACACTTGCTGCCTGTAGAATTCCCTTCCATTTACTTGCTTTCCCAACAGCTACAATCTCCAAGAATTTAAATGTAAAGTCAATAGTCATCTATCTCACTAAGCTGCATCCTCTCAATCACGCTCTTTTCTTTGGCCACTCCACTCTCATCAGTATTCTTATCCTTCTCTTACCCACTTCTTGACACCCCCTATAACCTGTCACTCTTTCTCATAACTTTCCTCCAATGTAACCCCCTGCAAAACAGTGGCAATAAAATGCCTTTCTTGGGTTGATATTATAAAAAAAATAAAAAATTCTATTATATGTAGATATAAAGTGGGGATCAATTGTACATTACAATCAATATATAAACTGATCCCTCACTTTATGACCACATTCATCCTTCTCTTATCCACTTCCTAACACACCATGTAACCTGTCACTCTTTCTCATAACTTTCTTTCTATGTAAACACCCCCACCCCTGCAAAACAGTGACAATAAAATGTCTTGCTTGAGGTGATATTATAAAAAAAAAAGAAAAAAAGTATTGTTCGGCCAAAGATGCATTCCGAAAGCTGAATAGAGTGTTGAGCGACAGGAAGGTTTTGCTAGAAACAAAGAAGAGAATGCTGGACTGTTATGTGATGTTGGTCTTTCAATATGGCAGCGAATGCTGAACAAACGCAGAGATGAAGCATCTGAAATGTGGCTCTACAGAAAGATGCTAAGATGAACAGAATGCTAATCTCTAACTGAACTAAAAACATTGAAATTACCATAGATCTAACAATTTATACCCCTGGTCTTATAATTTTGATCATGTGTAAATCGCCTCATTTCATAAAAATGTAAATTTCTAAATAAAATGTTTGGAATGTAGCTTTTTGTTTCCATAACCTTTTAGATTGTAGTATTGGTAACCTTAAGTGGGAGGAGTTTAAAATCTATTCGTAAAAAAAAAAAAAATTCTTTTTAAAGATTTTTAAGCGGTCTTAAATTTTTCATCAGGAGTGTGTATATATATATATATATATATATATATAGTGTGTATATATTCTTAACTACTGAAAAACAATGCAGAAAGTATAATAAAGCACTGTACTGTTAAAGAGAAAACAGGCAGCAAGAAATTTAATAACTGGTAGTAAATATAATGAACTGAGCACTGAACACTGCCTCATTATTGTCTATCTCCATGAAGATGACAGAAGGGGAAATATATATTTTGATTGATTGTTTAATACTTAGTTTTTGGTGATAATAAGGTTAGACCAGTACACATCTGTATTAAAGTGTTCAATACAATTATATTGTAGAACTTTTGAATATTTTCTATTTTTAAATGAGTTATTTCGGTACCCAGGTTTCTACCATGAGTGGTGTCGTCAGGTGATTTTTAATTATTTCAGTTATTAAAAATCACCTGAAGACACCACTCATGGTAGAAACCTGGGTAGCGAAATAAATCATTTAAAAATGGAATGTATATAAATATGACTTAAAAGAAATATGGGATAGAAAGTCAGTTAAGTGCCAAACGTGATACACGCTTGGGCGATCATGTCTCGAAAGAGACATGACTGACTGGGCAGAAGATTATCCCACAGTAGGTTGCCATTGCTTTCTGCAGTAGACTGGTTGCTGACCAAGGCTATAGAACCCAATCTGCCCTGCTATTTAACCCATAACTGGAAGGAAGAGATGGATTAATACCTTTCCCAAGGGTATTTGCGTGTAAGTGAATACAATGGATTCAACTGGAATTTGAACTCGGCTCCCCGGTTTCTCGTTCCGAGCCGATATCCACTGTACCACAACTCACATCCTGTTAAAGTAGACATTAGAATAAAGCTGAAACCCAATCCTAAACAGAAAACAAGGGATAAACTGTAGGAAAAAAGACGACTTACTTCATGTGGCAAAATGAGCATGTAAAGGTCTGATGTGCAAAATGAGTGAAGGAAAGGAAATAGAAATATGGCTGCCCTAACACCTTAATTTAAGAAAGACAGTGTTGGAGCTAAGAGAATTGGTAAGAATGGTTGAGTGTATGCAAATTCACGAAATCAGCTTGGCATAAAAAAATAAGGTTCAGACACTTGTGAATGTTGTACCATGTATACGGAAAGACTGTCTGCTAGAAAAGCTATTTCTTGGGTCAGTTTCTCACATAAACCTCTACTCCTTGTTCAAAAGACTGGGTGGGAACAGGAAAATAACTAAACCATCTACTCCTATTAAAATTATTAAAATGTCAAATATTTTATTTAAAGAAAGCTTATTGCTCAATCTAACAGTATCATCAACTATTAACTGATGTGGCCCAAACATATATTAATGCAGTTTATGAATAAGTGGAAGGACAATTAACTGATAGCATGTATTCATTAATGTGGGTGCTGTTCACACTCTGGTTAAGTAAATAATTTGTAAGTAGTTTACACAAGGAAGATGACTAAATGGATGATATATGAATTAGGTACTTGTTTAGGAGATACAGTCTCTCAAAGGCTTAGGAAAAATCATACAATAATTGTGGTAGATAAGGAAGAGCTTTTTTTTGGCTGGGCTTATTTAATGATCGGCCAAAATGAGTTTGCAGATCTTTTTGTGGTTTTCGGGGACAACTGTTGATTTTGGGTGACCTGAGCATTCAGCATCATTTGTTTTTGGATGGCCATTTAAAGTCAGCATATCACCTTTTAACTGTTGTTTCTGACTGTGAGACAAATAAGTGTTTCATCTGTGAGAAAAAAAAGCACAATGACAATTCATTCTGCTAGAAATTTGGAAACAACATGCTGTACTGCTTGGCATTCGCACCAGCAATTTCAATATGAATATTTCAAAGTGTATGGGTGTCAATCTGAAGACACTGCAGTGGAGTTCAGAAATAGTTGGCTGATATATGCAGCCAACATTATGGTGCTTTGAGTGATTTCTAGTGATGCTGATGTTATGCTTCCATTCATCTTCCTACAGGGCCTACATCAAGTGCCTTGAGAAGTTAGTGCTGTCCTGGGTCAAGAGGGTGGCTGCTGGAAGACCCTATGTCTGGCAACAAAACTTTTCACCAAGCCACACAAATAGGAGAACCTCATCATAGCTGTCAGACAATTTCTGAAGACACATCACACCTTATATTTGGCCAACTTACTCCCCTGAATGCAACCAGAAAATACCAGAAATTAAAATGTTACATGAGAGGAGAACGAGATAAAAGAGAATCAGGATACCAACGGTGTTGGAGAAAGGATAGAAGAGATACAGAAACACTGGTACTCAGGCATTACGTGAGAGTAACCTACTATTATGTCCTGCGTAGTTCCAAAAATTTTACTTTTCTTACACTAATACAAGATCACACAGTAACCTACTATCATGTCCATGTGTTGGGTGCCATTGAGCAAGAGACCAACAAAATTCATTCTAACATTAAAGAAGAACTGAAGGAAAACATTAGTAGAATTCCCAAACATAAACAAAGAAACCATCCAGAAGAGTTGCAAGAGATTCCGAAGTTGTCTGGAGGCCATGTTTGAATTCAACAGAGTTTTTATCGAATAAATTTACTCTTTAGTACTTCAAGCTATTTTTGTGTAATTTTGGTAAATATATTTGTTAAAGTAAGATGTCAGTGTTATTTTCATTTTTGCATAATTTAAATGACAATTCATCCATCGCACCCAATATATATATATATATATATATAACTTTTGTATGTGTCAATGTACAAATATATATATCTCCACATGTGTGTGTGTGTGTGTATATATATATATATATATATATATATATATAAAAATGCTAAGAATTTTAAATTGACATTTCAGTGGGAAACATTTTAAGCTAAAATCTGTTGCTGAAGCACAACTTTGCCATTTAGAGATCATTTTAATTTCTGGTATTTTTAAGTTCACAGGAAGACAGACTATTGTTAAGTGAATACTTTAGAATATCACAGATTTTGGCTTGAAAATTTTTGTGTTCATTAGAAAAGAAAAGTAACAACACTACCAAAAAGTTAAAAAAAAAAAATGAAAAAAAAAATTCTCATGAAAATCAAAAAATATCTCCAAGACAAAAATTAGATTAAAAATCTGATTTGACTAAATATTCCTAACATTTTTCAAAAGAGAATTTTAAAATGTAACTTGAGCAAAATAATCATTGAAATTTTTTTTTTTTAATAATCATTTCACTCCAAGCAAGGCAGCACTGCCACTGGTGTTCAGGGGTTTACATGATAGGAGAACGAGATGAAAGAGAATCAGGATACCAAGGGTGTTGAAGAAAGGATAAGAGAAAGACAGAAACACTGGTGCTCAGGGCATTACGTGAGAGTTGAGCAAGAAGAAATAAGAACAATATACGAGGGATGATGGGGAAAGAATAAAAGAAAGATGGGAAATCAAGAAGATAAAAGATGGCAATTGACATTGCACTTAATCTTTTAGAAATTGTAGCAGTCAAGTATACAGAAAGGAGTTCCACAGTTGGGAAGTGCAAGAAAAGAAACTAATTGAGTAGAAGTGGTGGTTGCATTTGACTGTTTTGATTATAAAAGGGTGAGACCTAGTTGCCAGTCTAGTAGTCTTAGTAAATTCATAAAAACAGAGATCCTCGGAAATAAGCTCATCAGAGAAGCAGCTGTGAAAATATTTGTAGAAAAGACTGAGGGAGGCCACCTCCTGTTGATAATAAAGTGACTGAAGTTGATCTGCTAAATTGGGATCAATTAGATAGCAGACCCCCTTTTGAATTTTGTTGAGCATAACAAATTGATTATTTTAGTTAATGTCATTAAAAATAAATGTCATTTATTAATTAATTTAATTAATAAATGACATTTCTTTTTAATGACAAAAACTAAAATAATTTAACAAAATTTGAAAGAGGATCTGCTATGTAATTGATCCCAATTTATCTGCTTAACTTCAGTTACTTTTTCACCGACAGGATGTGGCCTCCCTCAGTCTTTTCTACTAATATTTTCACAGCTTCTTCCCCAACGAGCTTATTTCCCGGGTTCTCTTTATATGAATTTACCAAGACTACTTGATTGGCAACAAAAATAAAAGTCATTAAAAATAAATTTCATTTAGTTAATGTCATTAAAAATAAGTGAAAGCATGTATTCTGTTTGAAGCATTGTCTTGAATTGTATTCTAGATATAATGTCCATCTTGTAATACCTTTCATCTTAATCAAAATGTGGGAATAGCTGTATGCAATGGAATCTTCAATCAAAAAAGGTTACAGCTATTGAAGTCTTTCTCGATTTGAAAGATATTCAACCCTAAAGAATGGTAGGGGAAGTTAAAATTTATTAAGAAAAAGCAAACAAAATCTTCATTCCCACCAAAATTTCACTGTCTGAAAGCTTAAGTTTCCCCATCAACAGATAATTTGTATCCTCATTGATTATGCAGGATGCAGCAGAAATACCTCCCACATAATTGTAAGACATTAACTAGATGAAGACACCATTGCCAATAACGTCTTACCATCATGTAGGAGGCATATGTATCATCATAAGTAGGAGTTACTCATTCAATTTTTGCCTGAAACTTGTAATATTTACTTTTTATATTTTTACTTTTTAATGTTTACTTTTTTTATCGTAAACAACTCACTTTATTGCTAGTCCACTTTTAATCTTTTTACATTAACTAAATATATTTGGTAGAAAAGTAAAATATATTTCTTCAAATTCTTATAGATGCTTAGCATCTCATAATACATTTCTCTGAGAAAACCCTTGATGGATTTATCAATATTTGATTGCTCAATAAATTTGACTTTACACCCACCAATACCCTTTCAGGAGCTAAAGAAAAGAACACTTATATTTATGAATTAACCAAACAGGAGATACTTGTTCATTAAATAATTGGCTGACATATTTTTGCCATGTGCAGATGTAGTCAAAGGCCAAAATTAATACAGACCAAGCTGCTGTCTGTCAATCACAAGCAACCTCTCCTGCACCCCCATAAGCATGGTCCAAGCAAGTCACCCTGAAAGCAATACACTGTGCCTCCTTGGCCTTACCCTCTCTTCCGATCTGAAGTGAAACCATTACATTAAGTCAATAGCTAAATCCACTGCTAGGAACATTAGGTCATTGTGTTGAGCCAGGATGTTTTTTCTGCCTGAATCCATCCTGCATATATATAAATCAACCATTCATCTGTGCATGGAGTACTGCTGTCATATATGGTCAGGTGCCCCTGCTGTTCAGTGTTCTTGACAAGCTCCAAAGGAGAATCAGTAATGTGATAGGTACTCACTTAGCAGCTCGACTCCAGCTACTTCCTACCGACAAGAGGTAGCTTCCCTCTGTCTGTTCTATAAATACTTTCATGGCTTTTGTTCCAACAAACTTAATTCACTGGTGCCCCTGCAACAGGTGTTTACCACGCAACCAGACTGGCAACTGCGTCTCACCTATTCACAGTTAGATCAATCAAATGCAGACAACAATTTTATTCCTGTAGCTTTTCTTGCACTTCCTGCCTATGGAACTCGCTTCCATATTCTTGTTTTCCTGATGGCTACAACCTCCAAGAATTTAAGTGCAATGTCAATACTCATCTCTGAACCACTTGACTAGTTCTTTATTTAGTTTTCATACATTGATACATCATAGTTCTTATTATACCAATTAAACCAATTTAAAAAAAATTATATACAAAATTAAATAAATTTAAAGTTATTCCAAGGTAACATTTGACACCATGACATGACATGTTGAACATAGCCAACACTAACACCACACCACCCAGTATATCCTTTCCTTTCTCTCCACCTTTGCAACTGTCATCACACCTGTATTCTCATCCTTCTCTTGCTCCTTTCTAACTGGTTCGTCTTTCTCTTCACTCTCCTATCTAATCTTTTTACTCTTATGTAGCCCCCTGCACATCAGTGGCATTACCACCTTGCTTGGGGTGACATGATTTAAAAAAAAAAAAAGTTGATTCTATTCTTTGTTGTCAAAATGCTTAAATACACATGATTTTGCCTTTTCTCTTTAGAGGGCCGTGAGCTGTCTTACAGACACAAGTCTGAGTGACCAGCATTTTTTATTATCTCACCTTCTCTTTCGAGCTGTGTTTATTGATTCTTCTTTATCCTCTTACCTCGTCATTAACAAAAGAATGAATGAATATACAGCCACAAATTGTCTGCTTTGGCATTCAAAATCTAGACAACATGCATCTCACTATCACTCTCTTTCACCTTGACTTTTCTTCTTTCTCACAACTGTCCATTAACACAAAAGAGGAACAAATAATCAGTTCAAACATTTACTAATATCAGGCAAGCATTAAAAACATCAACTAGACTTTTCATCAAAAAATTCCTTTTTGAATGCAACAAAAAAGAACTTTTCACATTTAAATATAATTTTCAGTAATAAAATTTATATAGTATTTTAACTAATGAATCTCATTTCTATTATTATAAAAAAAGAGATCTGTCTTTATCCTTTGATGGTTGTTCCACCTTCCGATATTTTAACTGTAGGGAGTTTGGTCATATTTGACACAAAGCAATCTCCACAGGCATGGTCAAACTTCCTCTTCACACTATATACTCTAAGGATTGGAAAAAGGTAAACATTTCACAAAAATAAGAATAATTTTCAAAACTATCTAGAGTTGTATCAAACTTTCAGAAAATGAAGTTCCATAAAATGAATACTCACTAATAAATCAATATAAAATTATCAATATTACTTGTATTAAAGGTATTTTTACCTGAGAAAACTAATAACATGTTCAACATCTTTAAAAACGACACATTAAACTACTTAAAAATTAATACATCTGTTCAAACATGCAGAGAAAATTAATGGTGTTAATTGTACATATAGTCAAACATGGACACTGTATATATATTTATACATGCCTCTGCAACAGTTGTTTATTCGTGCAACCAGATTGGCAACTGGGTCCCACCCATTCACAGTTAGAGTAACAAAATGCAGACAATTTTACTCCTGTAGTTGGTGTGCATTGCAATATGTCCTCAATTTCATTCTTTCTTTGTCAAAACCTTTCTAAATACATTTATTTCAGGAATCCTCCATTTTGTTGTACTGGTACAGTTGAAAAATGTCCCCACAAAATGTCATTCAAATGCAGGTAAAATAAAGTTAAACAAATCCCATGAATGTGGCCATTAATAAAAGTGCTTTATAAATCAATCTCCTTTTCAAAAGAATGCAAGATCTGAAATAGCCAGTATAACATGATATAATATGGATGGTACATTTTTTGTGTTGTGTTGGGTGGTATGAGGTAGCACCATGTGCATTATCATGCAGTTTGAGATACTAAGAGTTAAGCACTGAATTTTGCAAGTTTTGACAAAAATTTTGTTTACCAAAATTCAAATGCTCAATTTATATTGTGCTTGGAAATAAAAAAACTAAAAAAAACTACACAAACAAATTGTCAGTGTCAACAACTAAAGCAACCATTATGGACAAAAGAATTTTAAAATAGAATGAACAAAAATGTGTTGTTATGGTGAAACACACCTATTCTACAGTGAATAGACTCTCCCACCTAATTTAAGTAGGTGTAGTAAGAGGAACGAGGGTCAGTCGATGTTGGACGATAGCAGTCGACAGTTGAATACGAAAGTAGTTAGTGACCTGGCAAGATTACACTGCGTAATACATATATCAAGTTCCTAACATTTTTGTACGTCAAACCTATTAGGACCGATTTTAGCACAAATACTAGCCTCTGCTGCAAAAATGGATTTCAACTCAGAACAAGAAATCGGGGAGCTGAGTTTGAATTTCAGTTGAATTTGTTGCATTCACAAATACGCAAATACCCTTTGGAAAGGAATTAATCCATCTCTTTCCTCCAGTTATCGGTTAAATAAGACAGATTCACTTCTATAGCCTTGGCTGGCAACCAGTCTACAACAGAAAGTCATGGCAACCTACTGCAGGATCATTTTCTGCCCACTCAGTTATGTCTCTAAAGAGACATGATTGCCCAAGCACTTAACTGACTGAACCGGGGTATCTGTTAAGCACTGTGGATAAAGATATTCCTTGTGCTAAATGAATTGTTCAGTGTCAGGTGCAAAATTCTAATAAAACTTACTGAAATTGTGTCTCGTCCCATGTACTTTCTATGATTACCAGTCATTTTCAAGTACTTACTAAAAGTTTGGAAATAGCTAGCATAAAATTAGTTCCAAATTCAAAATGAATGCTGGTTCATGTTTTATGAATATGAAACAGAATGCAAATCCTTGGACACACAATTTCTATAAAAAATTTTATCGATGAGGCCACATTTCTCTACCACTCCGACTATAAAATGATTATAAATCTTGGAAGCCTTTTATATAATAAAAAAAAAAAAAAAGAAAGAGAAAAAAGACCACTCTCAATAAGATTTATTTCAATCAATGTGCCTACTTATTAAAATGTCCTTAAAATGTGAGGTTATTTTTGCTGGAAGACACTAAATTTTAATTTTAGGCCCAGCATTAAAATTAAAAATAGAGAAATAATTGCTTTTTTAAAAAGATACAGTTTACATTCCATGTTTTTTAAAATTGTACGTTTTATTTGATATTGTTATAATAAAATTGAGATGAAAAGGGGTGTAACGAACATTTTCAGCAGACTTGATACAACAGAAAATCTATCTTCTTTTGCACATAATATAAATTATTAAAAAATACACACAACTGACGTCCTTCTATAATGTATGAATATATATCTTAGTAACAGTAAGAACTTATGGAAAAAACAATCCACAGTTCGTAGCATTTACTTTTTAGACAAGTGCTCTATATGCATAGAGTAATAAAACCTCTACTGTAAAATGGAAAATATTTAAAAAAAAGCGATAAATATTTACAAGTGTCCTGTTTTTTGTATTTACAGGAAAAATTTCAATTTATCTAGTTTCCAAAATTAACCCTGTTAAGTAGATGAAACAAATTAAGTCACTTGCCAACACTTTTCGTTTAACTAAAAGTATAGTTAAATACATTTCTACTATAAATATAACTACATCCCATAATTAAATTACTATCTTTGCATTAATATATAAAATGCCGCTATCCTGTTAATTAATTCTATAGTATCATTTAACTGTAATATAGCCTATGTCATTTGTTTAGTTTTCATAATTGATACACCATAGTACTTATACCATTTAGATCAATTTAAAAAAATTATATACAGAATTAAATAAATTTAAAAATATTCCAAGGTAACATTTGACACCATGACATATTGAATGTAGCTAACACTAACAGGAAATCTTACACATAGTCCACACCATATAACTAGCTTTTCATGACCTCTTAATTAATCCCACCTACTTGAGCCTTTAACCTCATTCCCCTATCCGTCATTGACTTAACTTCCCATTAATTATCAAGTCTAACCCACTAGAACTCCATCTACTTCCCCTTAATTATCTAGATAAAGTAATATTTGTGTTATATATATATATATATATATATATATATATATATATATATATAGATTATTTTACGTACAACATTTTATCACAGCAAGAAAGAGTTAATTTCATACTTACAGGCATTTTTTAAAGATGATGGAATAAGAAACATGAAAATGACCGACTGGTTTCAATCCAGTTTTTTGTCAGGGTTAATTGGGACTATTTTTTTTTTTTTTAATTCTTCAATATTCTAAAATATTAAATTTGAAGATGAACAAGACAAAGGGAGGCAAAAAAAAGGTGTGGGGTGAGGGAGGTACTAAATGGTAATGATATGTAGTTCAATCACAACATCTCTAAACAGAGATGGTGTGATTGGACTCCACATCATTACAATTTAGTGCCTACCCCTCCCCTCACCTTTTTCCTGCCTTTGTCTTGTTCATCTTCAATTTTTATATTTTAAAATATTAAAGAATTAAAAAAGTCCCAGTTGATTCCGACGAAAAACGGGATTGAAACCAGTCGGTCATTTTCATGTTTCTTATTCCATCTTTAAAAAATGCCTGTAAATAAACTATTTCTTGCTGTGGTGTGTGTGTGCGTATATATCTATATACACACACACACACCCCACAGTATGCTCTACTTTTGTACTGAGCGCCTTAGTGTTAGGGTTTTCATCTTGGGTTTTTTTCTTTCTTACGAGTGCTTGACTTTTTGTTCATGTACTTCGTTTGTTTCTTTTTTTTGCTTCCCCTTATTTTCCCTCTGAGTTTGTTCTCAGTGAGTTATATAAGACAATTTAAATTATAGCTTGATTAATACTAGTTTTACTATTGGTATTGTTGTTGCTATATATATATATATATATATCTATCATTCTCTAAATTTTGTAACTATAAATCATCTGATGAGGTACTATTTTTAATACTGATACAACAGCTCTTGTATATGGTGAAAAATGTTATCATAAATATCAATAACAAAAATATATAAAAGAAATAAATATTACCATGACTTTGGTTACAGACTATGACTGATGGTTATATTGTAGGTTAAAGTAAATATTTGTAAATAAAAAAACGTGTCACCATTAATAGGTAAGAATACATTTATATATTACTCATGGCTGAAATAGCAATAACATTATCTGACTATTGAGATGTTTTTAATCACCTATTTCATTATAAACAAAAGAGCACATGGATCAGTGAATAAAAGCATTGGATAGATTCAGTAATTTGACTCAAAGAGTCAATACTTGGCAACAGCAGTGATGATCAAAAAGCTGAGTTGAAAGGAGATAAGACCCTCCCCCCCCCCAGAAGTGACATGTCTCATGGAATGAAAACAATATATTCCATTAATCAAAATAAAGGGTTCATTTCAAAAATCTAATCACCTGAAGAAGGTCTTCAGTGTACAACAGCCTAAATGATGTGAATATTGCAATAAAGATGAGGATAACAGTTGAAACAACGTAAATAATTTAAATAGAAACAAAAGAATATTGAACTGTTATCCAGTATCAGTTTTCCTTTATGGCAGTAAATGCTGGACAAGCTGTTCACAGATCAGGGATTGATTGATTGGTTTGTTTTACGGCAAATCAACCCTTTATGGGTCATTTAATGCCGAAACATCAGTTCTTGTAGTATGATGGTTGGAAGTTAAATGTTACTTATGATTCAGAGGAACTTTTTGACTATATCTTGTATAGTTTTGTCTCTCTTAGGAATCTGAGAATATTTTTAGGGTCAATCTTGTTGAAAATATCCCTTAGATTATTTTCTTGATTGTGTTTTAGTCAGATCTGTTCAAGGTCTACGCAGTTTGTCAGTATATGGCATACTGTGTAGGGTTCTTGGCATGGTATGCAGATTGGTACTTCTCCTTTCAGTAAGTATGAGTGGGTGATATAGGTGTGTCCTGTTCAGAGTCTAGCTATTGCCACTTCTCTTTTTTTCTTTTTTTTTTTTAATAGTTTGTGTCACTTGGTGTAGTTTGTCAGTACAGGAGTTCCATGACTCCTACCAATTTTTGAGGGTATATGTATTTATTTTTGGTTTTAAATCTGTATAGGGGATTTTTTTTTTGTTGTAGGGTTTAGTTGGGTTCACAGATGTAAATGACAGTTTTAGAGAAAATGGAAACAAAAATGACAAATTCTATTTAGAATCAGAAAGAGACAGATGACATTTCTCAGGCACTTTATGAGGAAGGAGAGCTTGGAGAATTTGACAGTCACGAGACATACTGAATACAAGAGGGACAGAGTAAAACATGCATAACTTATCATACGAGATTGTGTAAATGGCTGGCAGAACAGGGATTAGAAGGGATAGCAAAAAGATAAAACTAAGTGTTGCAGAGGATAAGAAGTTGTTGAGTCCCGATGTCCTGAAAGGGACATAGTACAAAGTTTATTTACCGAGAAGATAACTTTCTTTAAACCATTTATTTTTCTTTGTTTTGTGTTTGATATTTTTTTTTTTTAATCATATCACCTCAAGCACTACGTAAGAGTGTAAAGATTAGAGGAGAGAAAGCCGGAAACCACATCCTAAACAGGGAACAAGAGATGAGCCTCTACACCTGTTCAATAGATGTGGGTGGAGTGTGAACCGGGTGATAGTTTAGTCTATCTACTCCAATTGAAAAAAAAGAAATTTTTGAAGCAGATACTTGTTTATGAAGACAGTAAATTAAAAAAACAAAGACCAACAAAAAAAAAACAAATGAAAAATGTAGAGTCATTGTCATTGGGATCATCTCATCTGTTGCCAAATCTTTAATGTCATGAACCTAAAAACTAAGGTTAGCTGGTGCAAATATATGTGCAGTTCTTGACAAAAATTTTAGACTGTAGATTTAAAAAAAAAAAAGAATAAATAAGAAAATCAAGCATTAAATTTCTTATGTAAAAGTTAGAATATCAGATACCTGATTAAGTCGTGGTGAATACAAAATAAAAATAACTTTTCTTCGCAGTTTTCAAATTTTCAAGCCTGTGCAAAAACTGATTTCAACCAATAGAAAAAGAAATTGGCTCTGAGCTAACAAAAAGACCAACACAAAGTCTAGTGAGCCGATATGAAAATTTATTTTAATATAAATAAGCAGAGAATATTGAATCATGCAGAAAGGACAGAAAAGAGAGAGTAAGGCAGAGTCCCACATATCTGAATAACGCTGGTGTAAAGTTACATGCTGATACATTATTAGCTTCTAATGAGAGCTGCAGAATTTCAAAGAACTATTTCAGAAGAAAAAAAACCAAGGCAAATTTTAGCAAGCCGATGTGAAAATTTACTTAGACCAATGCAAAGAGGAGAGACTTACAAACAGAAAAAGTATTGAGGTGATGTCAAATTACACACTGATACATTTTCAGCCTCTAAAGAGAGCAGAGGAATACCAAAAGGACTCTAAGCTAAGTACCTTAAAATATATCTTTTTATTCATGTTGAATACAACTGTATAAGTTATGTGAAAAATGAACTCTCAATTTCTTTTAAGCATTCTGGAATATTACCTCATATCTGATGATTTAATATGAACATTTTTTTTATTCTTGACAATTTACTGAAACTACAAACTTTTAATGTTTGATTACTTATCCTAAAACAAGCTACAGAAAATTCAAATATGTAAATCTGTAAATAAATTCCTTATCTTGTTTCATTAAAAACTAAAATATGTGTTTCTTAGTCATTATCCCTCAATCAATCAAGTGTCATATGTGATACATGCTTTGGGTGAGCATGTCTTTTGGTATTTGTGCATAAGTGAATGCAAGGAATTCAACTGGAATTTGAACTCGGCTCCCCGATTTCTCATTCCGAGCCAATAATCACTGCACCACAAATCCCTACATACCTCAAATTCAGAGCTTTTAACATTTTCCTTTCTTCTTTTTCATCAGTTGACTGATTGAGAAACATTTACAAAATTTTATTTGAACTGCTGTATAAGATGGTTTTGTACAAGTTAATATTTGTCATCTGTATGAATTTCTGAGACAAGGTGTTATTCATCTTCCCTGTGCCATGTGCTTGTGATCAATGGCCCTTCACAATTTCCTGTCCTTTGTAGCACTTAATAAATTTTGTCTTTTTGTTATCTCATCTGCCATCCATTCACTCAAACTCACCAAGTAGCTTATGTGTTTTTTTCTGTTCTTCTTGCCTTCAATGTTTTATGAGTATCACATTTTCTAAGCCCTCTTTCCTCATTGTGCACACTATAAATTTCAGCTGCCTGTTCCTGATAAGTTTGAGAGTTTTTTTGCTTCTATTTTTGTGAACTTTGTTGTTGTTCACATGTTTGATTAATAGTATTTTGAGCATCCACATTTCTGTTGCTTCAAGTCTCTTCTTCATTTGTGAGGAGATGGTTCAGCATTCAGTGCCATGGAAATGAGGGCTGTTATTGTGTAACAGTTCAAAACTCATGTTTGTTTTTAACAGTTTTTCTATTTCTTAATACTTTACTTAGCTTTTGGAAGGCATCTTTCACTATCCCAGCATGCAGTTAGATTTTAGTTTTGGTATCTCCAACTTGTAACTTGTATGTTGGGCTATTTCTTTTGCTAACAACCATGAATTCTGATTTCCTGCAATTGAAGTTTAGTCCTTTCTTTTCACTTTCCTTCTCTACATTTTGTAGGAGTTATTGTAGTTTCCTTTTTGCATCTATCAACATAGTATCATCTTATGCTAAGATTGTGGCCACCAATAATGAATCCTGGTAGGACTTTTAATTTTCTCAGTATAGATTGCATAGATTGAATTTGTCTGGTGAGACAACACATCCTTGTCTTACACCGATTTTTCTATATTTACTGATACATTATGGTATAAATGTTATATATCAAAGTAATATCTTTTGTTAGTATTACATTTCAAATGAGTCCTCTGACTTTCTTGAGGTGTCTGTTGATCAAAGTAACGCTCAGGGAATTTCAAATTGAACCCTTCTTTTAATTTACGAGATTAAATTAGTTTTATTCCACTGTCTATGTATGCTTATAGCCATTTGTTAAAAACACTTGTTCTTGTATGATCACTGAAGTTAAGCAAAGGTGAGTCTGTTGAGTGACTGCTTGGGAATACTAGGTACTTAAGTTCGAATGTGTGTGTGGGTGGCATAACATAACAGGTCAGAACTAAAATTGAAGGCCAAAGTTCCAATTCCAGTTGGGCTTGTTGCATTGACATCTGTGCAAATTGCCTTGGGAAAAGAATTTTCCTTTTTAAAAAATATCACTGAAGAAGCAAGTTAAAGTGAAACATGTTAGATTAAAGGCACTGCCTGTTCTTTACTTATTCTATTCATTGTGGTGGATTTCAATCCAAAATATTCAACTCATATTGGTTATTAAAACCATTTTGTTAATCTTCAAAACTTTCTGTAACATTATACATATATATATATATATATATATATATATATATATATGCGCATTGGTGTTTCTACCAAGTCTAAGTTTGTATTAACAGAGCCAGGGATTGAACTCACAATTATTATACTATCAAATTTATGGACAAACATTTTAACCCACTGGACTATTGTCCCTATGTGCGTAATTGATTAAAGCATTGTTTCATGTATTTGCTGAAAGGATTTGTCACTGTCCTTATAGTCAGTCAGTTAAGTGCCATATGTGATACACGCTTTGGGTGATCATGTCTTAAAAGAGACATGACTGACTGGGCAAAAGATTATCCCACAGTAGGTTGCCATTGCTTTCTGCAATAGACTGGTTGCCAGCCAATCCTATAGAACCCAATCTATCCTATTATTTAACCCATAAGTGGCGTGAAGAGACGAATTAATACCTTCCCCATGGGTTTTTGTGCGTAAGTAATGCAAGGAATTCAACTGGAATTCAAACTTGGCTCCCCGATTTGTCATTCCAAGTTAATATTCACTGCACCACAACGTACTTCCTTCCTTATAGTCAGTCAGTTAAGTACCATATGTGATACATGCTTGGGTGATCATGTCTTGAAAGAGACATGTCTGACTGGGCAGATGATTATGTTGCAGTAAGTTGCCATTGCTTTCTGCAGTAGGCTGGTTGCCAGCCAAGGCTATAGAACCCACTTTTGTTCTGTTATTTAACCCATAACTGGAGGGAAGAGACAAAAATATTTGTGTGTAAGTGAATGCAATGAATTTATACAATATAGTACTAGTACTACTCCAAAATCTAGTATATATCAAGCATTCATATACATATATATATATATGACTGTCCCATCACCTCTTATGTATGAAAATCTAGTATCTCATTTCTTAGAACTCAACAGCCAATTTACCTCGACATATAATTTGATTACAGTCATGAACACTTGTGCAGAACCAAACACACTTTTTGAAAGAACCAAATGCAGAGAACTAGTGCACAGTGTGTTATATATTACACTAAAAAACAATGATGACGATTGTCTTGACAGACTATGACACTGACACTGGTGTTAAGTAAGAGGGTAAATGGAGAGAGATCACACACATGCAGGAGTTGTTGGGGGAATAAATAGCCAGTCTCTGCTTCTTCAGCCAGTAGAGATCTCTCTTTTCATTCCCGTTTTACTTCTGTCTCTTTAGCCAGAAACCTCAGACTTATATAACCAAAAATTCCTGAGCATTTTTGCTTTTTCACATTGTTGCTTAATTGATGCTATCTATGGCCAGATACATTTGTCAATCATCTTTGCTGACTATCACCTTTCAAGCCAGTTGTCACCTGTGTTTTCTGCCTTTGAGGTCTCGCCACACCGCTACCATCCACAGCCACATATTTTTGTCAATCATATTTTTGTTGGTTATTGCCTGTGTTTCTGCCTTTGATGTTTTATCCTGTTGCCACCATCCATGGCCTGAGATTTTTGTCAATCAGATTTTTGTCAGTCAAGATAATATATTACAAATGTAACACAAGGTCTCCAAACAACACCCCTCAGGTTTTGAATTCAGAGTTGTCATTCTCATAAACTGGTTACCAACTAAAGCTAAAAAAAAAAAAAAAAAAAAAAAAAAAGTGCAGTCTATCCCACTATTTTACCCATAGCTAGGGTCGATGAATTCATAAATATATATGTCAACATTGCCTAGTTCTGTATATAATCACAGCCAAAGTCCTGTAGACCCTTTTTTTTTTAAAGCATGATTCAAAACCACGAGTAATAGCAAGAGTCATTTGAGGTCACAAATGATCAAACACTGAACAAACTGCCATTTCTGGCCAAAATATAAAAATTTCAAATAAAATAGAGCAAAATAGTGAATTTTTTATGAAATGTAGAAAGACTTTTTTGACTTCACAAATGGTAAAATAGAAAAAATTAAATTTGACCTCTGAGGTCACTGGAGGTTAAATCAATAAAGATTGTCTGGTCTTTACACAACAGTCAAAACATTACATTCTTGAAGTAAATTTGTATATATGAGAAACTTTGGCAGATAAAATGATAGAATACATGGTACTGATGGTCACTAAAGGTCATTGAAGTTCAAATATGTACAATTTTGTATTCAAGTGTTTTTTTTCTTCAGGTAAATGAAAGAACTTAAAACTCTCCACCACCCCTGTTTTGTATACAAAACCACAGATCCAGGGATTTTGTCAATAAAATTTCAAATCTTATCTTTTTCCATATTTGAAATTATTTTCCCATTAGGGTAATGCTAGGTATCCATGTGTGTGTAAGAAAAATATCTTTATAAAATGATTTAAGTTGTACCAACAATTGTAAAACATCTGCAACAGATGCTGCAGTTTTTAGAAAGATAAATTTGTCTGAAGTTCCTGGGACATATGAGGGAAGAGGCCTTGGAGAACCTGATACTCACAGGTCAGACAGAGTGTAAAATAGATAGGGGGAAAGTTATGCATAACATAGTTAAAGATCTTGAGCAAGTGAATGGCAGAGCAGGGTTTGGGTGGGGTAACAGGAAAAATTGTGCCAAGAGCCACTAGAGATAGGGATATGCCACATGGAAGAAATTCTGTATAAAAAATTATTTTTCACATAGTATCAGGTGGGGGGTGTAGATTAATAGCACGAGAAATGAAATTGGTAAACCAAAACTGAGTTTCAGCTAATGTTGCTTACAGTTGTTTAATGTTTGTTCAAATTATATACAAACCTCTAATCAACAACTTTATTTTGACCAAATGGCAAGAGTTGTGTAACTCCTACAAAAATTATAAACTCTACAAAATTAAACCCATCCTCAAAGAATGGATAGAAGTTAAAATTTACAATAGGGGAATTTTAAGAAGAGAAGAAGTAATGATTAGACTTCAAATAGGCCACACCGCTGTCACCCATTCACCCCTACTAAAAGGTGAAGAGGCACCATTTTGCATTCCATGTCAGGAGCTCTACACAGTGAAAAATTTACTAACAAGCTGCATAGATCTTGAACAAATGCAATTAAGATACTATCAAGGAAAACAATCTGAAAGACATCTTCAACAAGGCTAATCTAAATGACCTTTTAGAATTTCTAAAAGCAACGAAATTATATGACAAAATATAGTTGCAAAGGAAGAGAGAATATGACCATCACACATCAAATCATAACACCTCTACTTATATCTCGACAGCAATAGATTCACAAAAGATCAACAAGCAGTAAACAAAAACCAAACAAATTCTTCAGCATTAAATGACCCAAAAGGGTAGATATGCTGATAAAACAAACAAAATCAATGGGAAAAGGCCCTTGCCCCAACTTTCTATGAATGACTAAGTAGAACACAAAGTAATTTAGCAAAAAGAATGTTTCTCTGAAAAAAGAAAAAAGTCCTCAATTTGGCAGGTATAGCAGATCCCATTTATGCAGATGACACAGTTTATGATCACCTGTGTCCTGAAGGGACACAGCACATGAAGAAGCTGACCCCAAAATTAGTTGAGAAAACAGCTCAGAGTGATGGATTAACTCTGAAAGAAAAGGAATTACTGATACTTTTACAGAAATTGATATAAAAACAAATCTCTAGTGAATAAATCCAACGTCATTCAGAACATAGACAAGATATTGTTCAGCATGCCTTCTTCACTGAAAATAACATTCTTCTTCTATGTGCCCTGTCCTTTCAGGATGTACGTGATCATGGATTTTCACGTCTCCCTATCCCTAGTGGCTCTTAGCACGCCTTCTCCAGTGACGCCATGCAACCCTTGTTTCATCATCCACCTGATTAGGTCCTTCAAATATGTTATCCATTGATTTCCCCTGTCTTTTTTCCCTCTATCTGGCCTGTTAGTATCAGGTTCTCCAAACCCTCTTTTCTCATTGCAAGTCACAGGAACTTTAGCTGTCTCTTCCTGATGCTCAGTATTAATTCCTTTTTTGTTTCCATCCTTTCCAAAACCTGATCATTGCTGACATGCTTGATCCATGATATTCACAGCATACTTCTGTAGAACCACATTTCAGTTGCTTCAATGATACTGTCCAGCATTCACTGCCATATTGAAGAACCAACATCACATAGTAATCCAGTACTCTCTTCTTTATTTATAACATAATTGTCCTGTTCCTTAATACTTTACTCAACTTCTGGAATGCTTCCTTCGCCATGCCAATTCACCTTCAGATCTGTGTTACACTTTCCATCTTCTGTTATAACGCTTTCCAGGTATTTAAATTTTCGTACTTGTTTGATTTTAGTATCGTTGACCTGTATTTGGCATATTGGGCTGCCCTTTTTACTGATGACCATGCATTTGGTTTTCTTGCATTTTATTTGTAGTCCTTTCTTGTCACTCTCTTCAGCTACCTTCTGTAGGAGGTCTTGTAGTTTCCTTTCTGGGTCTGCTATCAGCACTGTATCATTTGCGTACCTTAGGTTGTTTAAATTATGGCCTCTGATGATGAGTCCAGGCATAACATCTAGGGTCCTCAAAATATTCTTGCTGTACAAGTTGAACAGATCCAATGAAAAAACATCCTTGTCTCACACCCCTTTCTATCTTTGTATATCTACTGAATTCATTACCTGTCTGTATACAAGCAGTTTGCTGCCAGTAAAGATTCTTGATTACTCTTCAAACTGAAATAGGATATATTTTTAAATCTGACAATGCTAAACAGTCTACTCTGAAACACATTTTTCAAAAGTGACAGTAATCAGTGCTTCAAATTAAGCTCAAATGAACTCCAGCAGCAGAAAGACAGACCCACAAAGAATACAGAATGGATAACAGACATGCAATACCAGCAATTCTGTTGAGAGAGAGAGCACTAGACTGAAGATCGAAAGTATCTTTATCATTCTAACATTTTAGTGTCAATTAACATTTTATACAAATAACAAATGTACCCCTGCCATTAAAATAGTTGAGGGAATTTTACATATATTTCTCATTTATTAACCCATTTCTAAATGAAAAATATTCAAAAGTTCTAGAATACAACTGCATACTTGTCGAATTTAATAATGACCAAAAACTAACTAATTATATATATGTTCTTCACTACTCAATCGTATAATTATTACAAAAAAACAAAAAAAAACAAAAAAAAACATATGTGGCAAGAGCTTTCTTAACTTGTAATAAAGTTTAATAACTTGTAACTAAGAGAATGAACCAAGCTGATTCTGCTTTGTTATTGTGCGTGTCTCTCTCTCTCTGAATGTGACAGGAGGGAAATTATATTTATGGAAAACAATAACAAATCAGTAAAAAATGGAAAGGATAATAAAAAAAAATTATTTTAATATAAAATATTAGATCGATAAAAATAGAGAGCTCAGTGGATATTCTCCAGAGCAATATGAAATATAGAAAATAAATCTGAACACATAATTAAATGGCTGTAAATCTATTTTGGCAGTTAAATTCTGTATTTATAACCATTTAATTATGTGTTGAATTTTCTTATATATGATGATGATGATTGCTCAGTCTTGTCAGACAAGTGCCATTACCTCATTCCCTTCCTCAGTTTGGTCATCTCAGTTGTACAAGACTTTTAAACAGATAGATGGTGAGGTTTGAAGGAATATCTGGACAATCATTTTTTTAAAGTGACAAAACTTTGCACAACAGCAAAGCCACTCTATCACTGTCAATTGTCAAGTTCCGGCAACAATGGCTAAATATCAGCTGTAGGTTTTTGATTATATATAGCTCAGAGGTAGAATCACTGACTGATGTCAATTCAGTTGGGTTTCAATCCTGGCTAAAAGCAATCAGATGTCTAACCATACTGATGAGCTGTGATACAGTGAAACAGATCTGTCTGTGGATGACATATATATATATCTCTTAGAATTTTGAAAATTTTCTCTAATTTATATATATATATATATATATATATATATATATATATATATATGAAATGATTTGTTTGAACATTATTTTTGATTGATACTCGTATTTAAGTAGATATTCTGTTTATAATCAAACTGTATTATATATTTATATCTACTGGCCTGATTACTTTGATAACTTTTTATTACAAAAATGTGTTATTTGGCAGGATTCGAACATGCAACTCCTATCCACATAAGAGAAACCACCATGTGATCTGGCGCGTCTTAGAACCTCTCAACCACGAATAATGATCAGTCTAAACGAAGTCAAATTAATCCTGTAACACAATTTTCGATTCATCATAATAACTGTCTCTGCTCTGAAATGTATCGCAATGTCAACAAATGTAAACATGTCATGGAAATTAATGAAGATTAACAAAACTGGTTATAAACAACCAACAATTTGAAATGAACATTATTTTTGATCTATATATATATATATATATATATATATATAAAAATTTATTTATAAATGGAACTTTGCATGTGTGTGTCTATGTGTGTGCCCGTTACCTATAGACTCCGAAATGACTGAACCGATTTTCTTGAAAATTTATACAGTTGCACTATAAGCATCTGCGAGTGTTCTTAGCTAGGTTTTGTCGAGGTACCCCCAATACATATCGAAAATCAATAATAAAAAAAAATCGTATTATAGAAGGAGTGGTCCGATTTTAATCAAATTTGATACATTCATAGACAAAGACATAAGAAACGATATAGAAATGATATTCAGAAGTTTCAAGGTTGCAGTTCTTACAATAGTGCAGAAAATCGATAATATATATATATATATATATATATATATATATATATATAAAGGCAAAATGTTTGTGTGTGTGTGTGTGTGTGTGTCTGTTTGTGTATGTCCTTTATACAAATCCACAATTTTTATCCGATTTTCACCAAACTTCAAACAAATATTCTTTAGGCTGAGTCTGAGCTCCAGGACCATGGATTAGTTTAAAGCTTTCATTACACTTGAGCAACGATGGGCTATACTACTAGTGTGTGTGTATATATATATATATATATATATATATTTATTTATACACACACAAATAAATGCACAATGGCCTTTTTTGTAATACAGAGATACTTGATTAGTTCAGTTTCAAAGCTATCTTCTTGGATGATGATCATCATCAGCTTTAATTAACTTCATGGTGGACAACACATGTCAATTGATTGAATTCACTTATAACAGGCAGATTTTATTTTATTTTTTTTAAAACATTTCACCCAAAGCAAGGTGACAATGCTACTAGATTACAGGGAATGAAAAAAAAAAAAGATAAATCTTTCATGAGAAGTGAGAAAAAGAAACAGGGTTCAAAAATACAGAAAATGGTGATTGATATTGCATTCAAATTTTTGAAGGCTGTAGTTGGCAGAGAAGCAAGAAATCAGAAAGGTGTTCTGCAGGTGAGAAGTGCGAGAAAAGAAACCATTAGAATAGAAGTAACAATTGCATCTAGCTAGTTCAAAAGTAAAATCGAGAAGCCTATTTATATTCATTCAGTTGAGACTTTAAGGAGAACAGTTCATCAAAACAATTGCCATGAAAATATTTGTAAAAAAGATCAAGGGAAGCCACGTCACATTGAGAAAAAGTGACTGAGGTTGAGATGCCAGATCAGGATTGATTACATTACAGACACTTCTTTGAATTTTGTTAAGAATCTCAAAATATACAGCAGAAGCACCAGGCCAGATATGGCAGCAGTATTCAAAGCACAGAGGAATGGTATGAATCCACATTTTTTCCCGGCTATGGGTTAATTAGTAGGATTTGTATTAGTAAATCCTTATCTCTAGAAATGACATTGTTTAAAAATATTTTCTGGCTTTAAATAACCTGAAGAGGTTTGATAAGGCATAGCAAACAAATCAATCATTGCTCAATTATTTCTCGTGTTTCTACTGCATGTGTAAAAGACCAGCTCAGAGGCTGAACTCATGATTACAATGCCACAAAATTCACAAACCAATGATTTAATCTCTTAAGCCAAAAAGTTAATAAATTCAATAGCATTTATACTATTTAGATAGATACTGTAATACTAACATAATGTGATAATGTACTATGATAGTTCGAATATAAATCAAAATCTGTCAGAATGATAAGATGAAAAACATATAGAAAGTGTTTATCAATCTAACATGTTTCACTATTATTATTAAAGCTTCATCAGAGAATGAAATATGGAAAAAAAAAATGAAGAAATTCTGATATTTTTACTTTTGTGTTTGATTTTATTGGTTAATCAGGTTTCGTGTACATTTGACTTGTTAAACAAATATTAATATAATTCATGTTATTCCATATCCCATTCTCTGATAAAGCTTAAAACATGTTAGATAAATATTTTCTATTTGTTCTCATCTTATTCTGTTGGATTTCGAGCCATATTTCATATGTACTAGCAGTATAGCCGTGTTGCTCAGGTGTAATGAAAGCTTTAAAACTAATCCATGGTCCTGGAGCTCAGACTCTTTGGACATTGGCACAGAAGACTAAAAAGCAATAGTTGTTTCCAGTTAAAGCAAAGCCGTAGACTGAAAGAAAAATGAATGGATGTAAGACAAATTTTGATTTCCTGGTATCGATATCAAATAAGTTTTTTTCGTTGGAAACTGAATTTTGAAGTTTAAATAAGTCCTCTGAGTAAATGGCATCATGGCTGAGACTAAGAACTACAATTATACCTACTTAGAGCCAAACCCAAGCAAAAACTAAAATAAAAGAGCTGAAAAAAATACAGACATACAGGCAGATAAACAGACACACAAACATCTTGCCTTTTATATATATATATATATATATATCTATCTCTGTTAGAGATCCTATGTCGAAATGTACATCCAACACCTTTGAATTTTGAAAATTTTCTCTAATATATATATATATATATATATATATAAAAAATAAATAATCGCTTTTCTGCACGATTGTAAGAACTGCAACCTTGAAACTTCTGAATATCATTTCTTATGTCTTTGTCTATGAGTGTATAAAATTTGTTTAAAATTGAACCACTCCTTCTATAACCCGATTTTTTCGATTATCAATTTTTGATATTTATTGGGGGTACCTTGACACAAAACCTAGCTAAGAACACTCGCAGACACTTATAGTACAACTGTGTAAATTTTCAAGAAAATCAGTTCAGCCATTTTGGAATCTTTAGGTAACGGATATATACACACAAAGTTCCATTTGTAAATAAGTTTAGATGTAAAGGATTTTACAAGCCAATAATAGCCAAGAGAAGTAGAAATGTCACCACTTCCCCACCGCATTTGAAGCTCATGTTAAAACATGATGCGGGTTATTTTTTTATAAGTAGGGATTTTATATTTCAGGTGCATTATGATCTGTTTCTATGTTTGTATAATTTCACCTTGTCAATTAAACAAGGTTTAAAAGATTAGCTTCTGTTTTCCTAAGTAGTTCATTCAAATGACATGTTGAAAGAAACAATGATCTTGAGAAGTTTGACACTGGCTAACATAAACAAATTGGCCATGAAAAACAAACTTCATGAATTTCAACAGCAGACCTTGATGAGAACATGAATTATGATAAGGATAATCATATTTGCAAGTTTTTTTTTCAAATTATTTTGGGGGAAGGGGAAGGAGAATGGTCAGGGCAAGAATCAGGTCAGCTGTCAATCAACCAACCCCCACCCATGACAGCTGGAATGATAAAAAAAATACTAAATCTCTGTTTTTGCTTGCCCTTGCTTAAAAAAAAACCTAAATGATAACAAAGCCAAGTCTTTTATGTGCTATACCTCTTCAGAATTTTCTGTCCATTTTTGCTC
This sequence comes from Ascarosepion bandense, assembly GCA_037127315.1. NCBI lineage: Eukaryota > Metazoa > Mollusca > Cephalopoda > Sepiida > Sepiidae > Ascarosepion > Ascarosepion bandense. The sequence goes on from JBBBDQ010000851.1 coordinate 1,907,201, forward strand.
TTAGTAAATTACATCTTTTTGTTAACTCTCCTGAATTGTATTCTGCCATCCATTTATTTCTGCAGAATGATTTTTATGAAACTTTTCAATTTTAGATAAGAATTGATGATTATATTGCCTAAAAAGTCTACTTGCAATCAGTTCTTTGAAGATTATAAAAATATTTTTAAGACCTTATATATTATTAAATTATTTAATAATAATAAAAAAATGAAAATGATTCTTTTAAAATTTTATTATTAATTGCAAATTTTTTTTTCTTCAGAGTATAATGTCTTTAATTTTTATTATTTATTCCAGCAATTAAAATTAAATTATATCAGAGTTTTATTGCATTTGTTATTTTACTCTTCCAAGATTTTTGGATAATGATTGTAAACTTTGAAATAAAAAAAAAAAAAACCAAAAAAAAAACAGATGATTTATATTCCCCAATGAGCCCTGCGTTGAACTAATAAAACAAAAGTTAGCAGCCAATTAAAATTTATGAAAATTTCATGAATTTACATGGAGCGCGGGGGAGGGGAGGGGGAACAGGGGTAAAAAAACAATAATATTACCAAGATTTTTAAAAAATAATAATTTCAAAAATAATTTCATTCATTTGTGAATGAGTACTGAAAGTTTCATTAAAATCCGGCAATTTGAGTTTTGTGAGAATTTCCAAATTAATGTGTCACCAAAAAAAAGTGGGTGATGCAATCATTACGTTTCCATTGTAAGACAGTCGTAATGTTTGTTTAACTCAAATCAAAACAAAATTTCTGACAAAATTTCAAAAAGTTTTAAAAGGGATCAAAAATAATTAAAATTATTTGATCTTTCCTCTTAATAATAATATAAACATTTTGATAGAAAAAGTTTCTTTTATTAAGTTTGGGACCTTTTTTATTTATACTACGCTGTTCTGTTATCGATTTAGTAGAGGTACCTATAAAATTTACACAAGCTAATTAGATAGATTATGCACTGATTTTCATCTGTCCCTCCTGCCTTTGATATATGATGTGAGTATCAAATTTTCTATGCCCTCTTTCCTTATTATGTCTTAGAAATTTCAACTTTCTGAAAAGACTAACTGACCTATTTGTCTCTTTTCTCTGAAACATTGTCACTCATGCCCAGTTCATTATATTCTCAATAGACGTCCGTAGAAACACATTTTTGTTGCTTCAAGGCTGTGAGAAGATTTGCTGCAATATAGGGGGGGGGACTGAATAAAAAAATGAAAATACTTGGAGGCAAATATACTTTCTGTATTTATGACTTTTTTAAAAATATCTTTCACATTATATCACGTTACAAGTCTTGTAAGTCATTAGGGATGTTGAGAAATCACTTGTACTGCATCCATAGCAGCAGAAAGTTCTAGGGCAACATAGCCTGACAAAACTTATCCCTCTTCAGACAGAATTGTGAACATTCTTCTAGATTGGTTCCCACAGAAGGCTGGATAGCCCAATTTTTCCTCTTGTCATACAGTAGCCTTTTTTTAATATATATATATATATATATATATATATATATATATATATATATATATATTTTTTTTTTTTTTTAATCATCTCACCCCGAGCAAGGCAGAAACACCACTGATGTGCAGGGGGTTACATAAATGTAGAAAGATTAATTAGAAAAGAGTGAGGAGTACAAGCTAGTTAGAAAGGAACAATAGAAAGCTGAGAAAGCAGGTGCAATGACAGATACATGGGCGGAGAGAACGTGAAGATTATACAGGGGAGGGGAGAGAGCTAGAGTCCAGTGGTTAGTAGGTGAGTATTAACTTTGCTTTTAAATTTCTGGAGGTTGTAGCCATCAGGAAAGCAAGAATACGGGAGTGAGTTCCACAGGCGGGAAGTGCGAGAGAGGAAGCTGCAGGAGTAGAATTGTCGTCTGCATTTGGCTAACCTGACTGTGAATGGGTGGGACCCAGTTGCCAGTCTGGTTGCACGGGTAAACACCTGTTGAGGAGGCATCAGTGACTTAAGCTCATCTGAGCAGAAGCCATGAAAGTATTTATAGAAGAGACAGAGGGAGGCCACATTTCGACGATGGGAAAGTGGCTGCAGACGAGTCGCCAGATCAGTACCTATCACATTACAGACTCTCCTTTGGAGCTTGTCAAGAACACTGAGGAGAACGGCATGGGCACCTGACCATAAATGGCAGCAGTACTCCATGCACAGACGGATGGTTGAATTGTATATATGCAGGATGGATTCAGGTGGAAAAAACATCCTGGATCGACATAGTGACCCAATCTTCTTAGCAGTAGATTTTGCTATGGATTCAATATAGTGCTTCCATTTGAGGTCTGAGGACAGGGTAAGTCCGAGGAGGCGTAGTGTATTACTCTCCGGGAGAATCATCTGATTTTTAATCATTTCACCCCAAGCAAGGCATTCCAATGCCACTATTGCGTTTGGGGCTACATAGGGGAAGGTAAATAGAAAGAGTGGTTAGATATAGGAAATGTCAGAAGGAGGGTGATAGATAGATGGGTGGGTGGGGAGAGTGTTTGAAAAAATGGAAGCGAGTTAGTTTGTTAGGAGGTGGCTATTGACCATACATTTAAACTCCTGGAGATTGCAGCCGTCAGGGAAGCAGTCATGTGGAAAGGAATTCCACAGTCAGGAAGTGCGAGAAAAGAAGCTGTTGGAGTAGAAGTCGCAGTTGCATTTTATCGGTTTCACTGTAAAAGGGTGGGATCTAGTTGCTAATCTAGTATCTCATGCAAATTCAAACCTAAGGGGCACCAGTGATCTAAGTTCATTGGAGCAGAAGCCGTGAAAGTATTTATAGAAGAGACACAGGGAAGCCACGTCGCGCTGGTGAGAGAGAGACTGCAGGCGGTCTGCTAAGTCGGTATTGATCACATTACAGACCCTCCGCTGTACCTTGTCGAGAAGTCCAAGGAGAATAGCAGGGGCACCCGACCAGATATGGCAACAGTGTTCAATGCACAGGCGGATATATATATATATATATATATATATGTTTTCTTTTTAATCATTTCACCCCAAACAAGGCATTCCACAGCCACTATAGCGCAGGAGGTTACATAGGGGGAAGGTGCTGAAAGAGCAATTGGATATAGGAAATATCAGAAGAAGGGTGATAGATGAGTAAGGAGGTACATAGTAAGAGTGTTCAAGAGAATGGGTGCGAGTTAGTGTGTTAGGTGTCTATTGACCTTACATTTAAACTCCTGGAGATTGTAGCTGTCAGGAAAGCAAGTATGCACAAGGGAATTCCACAGGTGGGAAGTGCAAGAAAAGAAGCTGTTGGAGTAGAAATTGTGGTTACATTTTGTCGGTTTCACTGTAAAAGAGTGGGATCTAGTTGCCAATCTAGTATCTCATGCAAATTCGTACCTAGGGGACACCAGTGATCTAAGTTCATCAGAGCAGAAGCTGTGAAAGTATTTATAGAAGAGGCACAAGGAAGCCACATCACGCTGGTGAGAGAGTGACTGCAGGGGGTCAGCTAAGTCGGTATCGATCACATTACGAATTCTCTGTTGTATTTTGTCAAGAACCCTGAGGAGAATAGCAGGGGCACCCGACCAGATGTGGCAGCAGTATTCAATACACAGGCGGATGGTATATTTATATATGTGCAGGATAGATTCAGACGGAAAGAACTTCCGGGCCCTGCACAAAGAACCAACTTTCATAGCAGCGGATTTAGCAATGGATTCGATGTAGTCATTCCACTTGAGGTCCGCTGAGAGTGTGAGGCCAAGCAGGCATAGTGTTTTACTCTCTGGGAGGCAAGCCTGTTCCATGCTAATGGAAGGTAGGTGCAGTTGTCTATGGTGGTTAATTGATAGCAGCTTCATTTTGGAAGAATTGAAATTTACAAGCCATTTCTTACCCCAATCCACCACGGATTGGAAGTCCTTTTGAAGCTCGGCAGTGAAGTTCGCCTTGTCGCCCACACCAGATTTTTTAATATATATATATATATATATATATATATATATATATACACACACACACACAATATTTGACAGTGCATGAGACTCGTGTGTTGTGGTGCAGTGGATATGGACTCAGAATAACAAATTAGGGAGCTGAGTTTGAATTCCAGTTGAATTCCTCCCATTTACTTATGCACAAATACCCTTGGGAAAGGTATTAATCCGTCTTTTCCCTCCAGTAATGGGTTAAATAATAGGACAGATTGGGTTCTATAGCATTGGCTGGCAACCAGTCTATTGCAGAAAGCAATGGCAACCTACTGCAGGATAATCTTCTGCCCAGTCAGTCATTTCTCTTCTGAGACATGATCGCCCAAAGTGTGCATCATATATGGCACTTAACTGACTAAGACACACCCCAATTTCAGCAGGGCAAATCAAGAAAAATCAGTAATTAGTAAAATTAATTGTACAGCTTGCTCTATATTTATGAGGTATGATTTTGGTTAAACAAGCCATGATTACAATTAAAAAAAAAAAAAAAAGAAGCCTATAAAATATTTATTCTATCCAAAGGTAAGAAAAAACAAACCAAGCATATGACATAAGACATAGGGGAATTTTAAAAGATATTTTTAGCAAAAAATAGTGCACCGGTTAAATATGGTATTCATTTCACCCCAAGCAAGGCAGTACTGCCACTGATGTACAGAGTGTTACAGTGAGAGAAAATACAGGGTACAGGGTATGTTGAAGAAAAGATAAGAGATGGATGACAATCAAGTTGATAAAGGATGGCAATTGATCTTGCATTTAAACTTCTGGAGTTAGTAGCTATTAGGGAGGAAAGCAAAAGGGAGGGAGTTCTACAGACGAAAAATGTAAGGAAAGAAGAAGCAGTTGGATTTAACTATTTTGACAGTAAAAGGTTTGGACCTTGATGTCAATTTAGTAGCATGAGTAAATACATGCGATCAGGGTACCAGGGTGGGGGAAAAGCTTGTTTGAGTAGTCACCATGAAAATACTTCTAGAAAAGACATAGGGAAGCCACAGCTTGTCAGTGAGAAAGTAACTAAAGGCGAGCAACCAAGTCAGGATCAATTATATTTGTTTTGGTGAAGCACATCTATTCCCCAGATAAAGGACTCTCCCTCCTATATTAATAAGAGTTAACAGGAAGTTAACTCGAGAAGTTCATAGGAGTTCTTTAAACTTCTGTTGAAGTTCAGTAGAACTACTAGGCAGTTGACATTAGTCGGCAGTTAACCAAATACTAAGGAGTCAGCTTTCAGTGGAAGATTACCAAATTCCTACATTTTGGGTGCATTAAGTCAATTAGCAACCAACATAGCCCGATTATAACCTTCAGTGTGGAAACTACTCCATAAGAATATTGTAGATCGTCTTTGAGGCAAATTTGTTGAGAACCTCAAGATGAATAGTAAGAGTACCCAACCGGATATGGCAACATTATTCAATAGTAGATCTAAACTAATTTATAAATGGAACTGTGTGTGTGTCTGTCCATTACCTATAGACTCCGAAATGGCTAAACTGATTTTCTTGAAAATTTACACTTGTACTATAAGCATCTGTGAGCGTTCTTAGGTAGGTTCTGTGTTGAAAACTGATAATCAAAAAAAAATCGGATTATAGAAGGAGTGGTCCGATTTTAATCAAATTTAATACACTCATAGACAAAGACATGAACGATATTCAGAAGTTTCAAGGTTGCAGTTCTTACAATAGCGCAGAAAATCGATTATATATATATATATATATCTCTCTAAAAAGCAAGAAGTTTGTGTGTGTGCCTGTTTATCTGCCTCTATGTCTGTATTTTTTCGGCCCTTTTATTTTAGTTTTGCTTTGGGTTTGGCTCTAAGTAGTTATAATTGTAGTTCTTAGTCTCAGCCATGATACCATTTACTCAGAGGACTTATTTAGCCTTCAAAATTCAGTTTATGACAAAAGAAACTTATTTGATATCGATACCAGGAAATCAAAATTTGACTTACATCCATTCATTTTTCTTTCAGTCTACAGTTTTGCTTTAACTGGAAACAACTATTGCTTTTTAGTCTTTTGTGCCAATGTCTAAAGAGTCTGAGCTCCAGGACCATGGATTAGTTTTAAAGCTTTCATTACACCCGAGCAACACCAGGTTATACTGCTAGTATGTGTGCGCGTATATATATATATATATATATATATATATATTAGGTGCCATTGGTAAATTGTTGCAATTATTTTATTATTTCAAATATTCTTTAGGCTGAGTCTGAGCTCCAGGACCATGGATTAGTTTTAAAGCTTTTATTACACCCGGGCTATACTGCTAGTTTAATATAATTGCATGGTTTTAAATCTTTCTTTCGTGATTTGGACAGTTTTGTCTTTTCCCATCCTTATTACAGATGGTCGGAGGGGGGATCTTGGACAGTACTTAGAGTTTTGACTGAGTACCAATGAAGGATTATGAAATTACTATGAATAGAAGATATGAACAACAAAGAAATTTTAAGGAAAATGAGAACAAAAAGATTTCTTGTGCTGAGAATGAGAAACAAGTAAAATTTTAGTAGAGACATAAGAAAAGAAGGATTGAAGAATTTGACACTCACAAGGCATTTTGGGTACAAGAAAAATTTAGTAACCCTACCCAATAATCTTGTCTAAATGGGTGGCACAATAGAGACAGGGTGCAATAGTAGTAAATAATACTTAGAGCTACAATAGACAGGAAGTTGTAGAGAGTCATTATCACCTATGATCTGAAAGGACCTGGCGCATAAAAGATGATATTTCATATGAAGTTTTGGTATTCAGAAACAAATTCCTCAAATCTAGATATTTAAAAAACATTGGAAAGGTAAAAATCTATAATAAATTTCTGTCTGAATTTCTGAGACAAGAGTTCATCATTATTTTGCTAAAACTATCTTTGTCGGAGTCCTTGAGAGAGAACCCAGGTAAGGCTATGCTGAAGAGCTAAGTCATGTCTGGGGAAAAGAACCCAACTCTGCTTATGCAGAGTCTACAGGGAATTTTTGCCAAGTTTACGTGCTTGCAATGCTCCACATAAAAATTGGCCTTGTGGCACATACTGCTTTTGTGGGAAGGCTTGGATAAATACTGAGTTTATTATTATTTACCTTTGGACTAATGTAATCTGTTGCTATTATCACAACTTTTTGGCTATTGAGCGCTCTGCCTTTGCTCAGCTGCTTCTTGATCCCAGCTATTGTCTTATAGGCTATTGACACATGAGACAACTGCTGAGAAGATAAAATCATCCCCCACCACAAAATGATAAATCCACTAGGATACAAGGGGTTACTGAGAGTGAAAGAAACTGTGAAAAGCTTCAGGCAGTTAAGTGCCGTATGTGATACATGTTTGGATGATCATGTCTCAAAAGAGACATGAGTGACTGGGCAGAAGATTTTTCTGCAGTAGGTTGTCATTCCTTTCTGCAGTAGACTGATTGCCAACCAAGGGTATAAAACCCAATCTGTCCTGCTATTTAAGCCATAGCTGGAGAGAGAAGAAATAGATTAATACTTTTCTAAGTGTAATTAGTGAATGCAAGGAATTCTACTGGAATTCTACTGGAATTCAAACTCTAGTTCATTGAATTGAGCTAATATCCACTGCATCACAATTGCACATATTAAGGATAAATGAAAATGAATAAACAGAATTCATTGGAGACAAAGATGACAATTGACATTGTATTTAAATTTTTGAAAGCAAGAAGCTGGAAGAGAGTTCCATAGGTGAGAAGTGCAAGCAAAGAAACTGTTAGCATAAAACTTAGTGACATCTAGCAGTTTCAGCAGTAAAATAGTGAGACTTGAGTACTACACTTAAATTTGTAAAAATCAAGGTATTGAAGAGGAAAGCTCCTCAGAACAGTTACCAAGAAATTATTCATCAAAAAGTCAATGAGAAGCTATGTTATATTTGTGGGGAAAGTGACTGATACAGAGATGTCAGGTCAGGACTGATAACATTGCAGAATATTTTTGAGGATTTTGTCAAGAATCTCTTGCTGAATGGCAGAAGCATCTGACCAGGTATGGCAGCAATACTCGATGCATGGATGCATGGCAGACTTATGAAAGTGCAAGATAGATTCCAGTAAGAAAAATTGCCTAAGATACCACAGTGAATAAACTTTTATACACCAGACTTAGCAGTTGATTCAATATAGCCATTCTATTTCATAACACTGGAAAACATTAGACTGAGAAGGTGCAACCAGTTACCTTCCTGGAGGATAGCATCAGTCATGCCGACTCATTATGCTTGTAATCTCATATTTTAAAATCATAATTTTTGAAATGAAGAATTATTATTATATGTCTGTCTTCAGATTTATGTACCATGTCCCTGCATTATGTAGTTGATCATGGTCTTACACATTTTCCTGTTTTTTTTTAATAATCATATCGCCTCAAGCAAGGCATTTTACTGGCACTGTTTTGCAGGGAGGAAAATTATGAGAGAGTGACAGGTTATAGGTGGTGTCAGGAAGTGGGTAAGAGAAGTATGATTGTGGCCATAAAGTGAGGGATCAGTTTATATATTGATTGTAATGCAGAATTGATCCCCCATTTCATATCCACATTATAATAGTATAGAATTTTTTTTTTTTTAATAATCATATCACCCCCAAGCAAAGCATTTTACTGGCACTGTTTTGAAGGGGGTTACATAGAAGGAAAGTTATGAGAAAGAGTGATAGGTTATAGGGGGTGTCATATAGCTAGTAAGAGAAGGATGAGAATATTGACGAAAGTAGAGTGGATGGAGAAAGGAGCATGAGAAGCTGAAGGTTAGTGAGATAGGAGATGACTCTTGACTTTACATTTAAATTCTTGGAGATTGTAGCTGTCAGGGAAGCAAGTAAATAGAAGAAAATTCCACAAACAGGAAGTGCGAGAAAGAAGCTGCTGGAGTAGAATTTGCATTTACAATTTATTGGTTTCACAGTAAAAGAGTGGGAGCTAGTTGCTCATCTTGTGGCTCAAGTAAATTTATATGTAGGGGGCACCAATGAGTTACGTTCATCGGAGCAGAAGCCGTGAAAGTATTTGTAGAAGAGACACAGGGAAACCACACTGCGCCGGTGAGAAAGCGACTGTATCCTACCTGCCAAGTTGGTATCTATCACATTACAGATTCTCTGCTGGATTTTGTTAAGTACACCTAGGTGGATAGCAGGAACACCTGACCAGATATGGCAGCAATATTCAATGTACGGACTGATAGGAGATTTATATATGTGCAGGATTGTTTCAGGTGGAAAAAACTTCCTGGTCCTACACAGAGAACGAACTTTCTTAGCAGCAGATTTAACTATGGATTCTATATGGTCCTTCCACTTGAGGTCTGTTGTCAGAGTTAAGCCAAGGAGACACAGTGTTTTACTTTCAGGGAGACTACCCTGATCCATGCTAATGGGGGTGGGCAGCAATTGTCTGTGATGATTAATAGATAGCAGCTTCGTTTTGGAAGCATTAAAATTCACCAGCATTTCTTACCCCAGTTTGCCATGGATCAGAGGTCCTTTTCAAGCTCGGTAGTGAGGTTTGCTTTGTCAGCCTTAGCAGATTTCTGATTGATGCAAGAGTAAACTGTAAAAGGGCGGGAGCTAGTTGCTTATCTTGTGGCTCAAGTAAATTTATATATAGGGGGCACCAGTAAGCTAAGTTCATTGAAGCAGAAGCCGTGAAAGTATTTGTAGATGTTTTATTTTATTTTACTCACTCCATTTTGGCCATTGTAATTTTTTCTTCAGTTGTTTCTTGTAGTTGGTAACATTAGAATTTTGAGCCATTCCCTTTATTTCATTCATAGGTAAAGATTGTTCCTGTCCTGTCAATCCACTAAGCATTGAAAACAGAATGAGAGAATTGAATAAAGGGTTCAGTTCAAAATTCCAAGACGATGACAGATACCCGAAAGATGCAAGAGCCAAAACAATGTCAGTTTAAGATGAGCATAAGGGTTCAAATATAAAATAATGTAATTTTATAATTCAGAATCTTCTATATGCCATGCTCTTTCAGAACAGTGGTGATCATCACTCTCCACAACTTCTCTTTTATTGTTTTAAGTAACTTTTGCCTCTTTATCATCCCTCTTCATCATTGTTAACTTTGCTGGCCATCCATTTACTCAAACTCTTTAAGTAGGTTATTCATGTTTTCTCGACTTCTCTTGTCTTCTTGTTCTGTTAAATTCTTTCCTCATTATGAGTTACAGAAACTTCAACTCTTTCTGCGTCTGAATCTATCCTGCACATATATAAATCTACCATCCGCCCATGCATTAAATACTGCTGCCACATCTGGTTGGGTGCCCCTGCTATTCTCCTCGGGGTTCTTGACAAAGTACAACGGAGAGTCTGTAATGTGATCGATACCAACTTGGCAGACTGGTTGCAGTCTCTCTCTCACTGGCGTGACGTGGCTACCCTGTGTCTCTTCTATAAATACTCTCACGGTTTCTGCTCCCCTGGTGCCCACTAGGTACGAATTTGCATGAGATACTAGATTAGCAACTAGATCCCACCCTTTTACAGTGAAACCAATAAAATGCAACCACAACTTCTACTCCAACAGTTTTTTTTCTCACACTTCCCAACTGTGGAATTCCCTTCCACATGATTGCTTCCCCGACGGCTACAATCTCCAGGAGCTTAAATGTAAGGTCAATAGACACTCCTAACACACTAACTCGCATCCATTCTCTCAAACACTCTTCCCATCTACATCCTTAACCATCTATCACCCTCCTTCTGACATTTCCTATATCTAACCACTCTTTCTCTTTACCTTCCCCTATATAACCCCATGCGCAATAGTGGCAGTGGAATGCCTTGCTTGGGGTGAAATGATTAAAAAAGAAAAAGAAACAAAAAATTATAAGTTATCCTGTTATTCTTATTTTCCTTAAAACTTTCTCATTGCTCACAAGCTTTGTTCGTATTTTCAGCAGCTGTTGGCAGAATCACATCTGTCTCTTCCAGTTGATTCAGCTGTGAAGAGAATGTCCAGCACTCATTGCTGTACAGGAGATTAGATATCATGTCACAGTTTACTCTTTTCTTATCTTAATTTTCTGATTGTATTTCAAAAATGCTCCTTTCTCTGTTCTTCTGGACTCTTTGATCTTTGTTATACTTTCGGTCTAACCAGAGACTAACCAGATTGTTAAATACCTGTATCTACGTGATTTTGATATTTCCAAGGCATCACTTCTATCCTGTGCTGTCACTTTTGCTGATAATATTCTTCCTTTCTTTTTTTTAAAATTATTTGTTTCATAGTGTTTTTTCCTTTTTTTTATCTCTCTCCCCATACCTCTCATGGAGCTATTCAGAAGATTAGATATCATGTCACAGTTCATCACTCTTGTTTCTAATGATATTTTCTTACCTTAATACTTTGCTTGTATTTCAAAAATGCTTCTTTCTTTGTTTTTCTGGACTGATTCTCATTATAATTTCTGTTATGAGACGAACCAGATTGTTAAATAATTCTATCAATTTGATTTTGATATTTCCAAGGCATCACTCCTATTCTATGCTGTCACTTCAGCTGACAATATTCCTCATTTTTTTTTTTTTTATATTTCTTTGTTTCGTGTTTTTTTCCTTTTTCTATCTCTTTCCCAATACCACTCATTGAGCTATTCATCTTTTACTCGCTTGCTTTCTTTCTTAGGCTTTTGCTTAACATTCTATTTTGTTTGTTATTCATTTGTATTGCACACTTTTCTTTTTTTCATTCACGTGAGAATTGCTGCTAGCATCTACCTTTCTCCTCTCTTCACTGGGAATGGCCACTTTTGCTGATATCATTTGTGTTCCCCTTTGGGTGTCTGACCTTGTCTAAGCTTTTATAGCCGTTTCTAAGCATATGACTGTTTGCGACTTAAGTTATGCTGGAGCATTACAAAAAGGAATTATTATGAAAGCAATACATTTCATGTTTAGATAAAGTATTATTTTAATTATATAAATGTCTGCTAAAGAGTGCACACACTTTTACAACTATCTTTCATCTTTATCATCACTGACTCTCTTTTCACAGTATTATGCATCATCTCTTGATAACAAAAACTCAAATTAAACCTCTGAAATGTACAAAAGAAGTCATCTTGTGGCAATGCCATCAAATTTATTGCTTGAACTAAAGCTACCTTTAAAGGAATCTTGGTTGCCAAAATTTAGGAAGCAGGTAACTGATCATTTATTAGTCCAATTTACTTGCCTTAATTTCCTGCAGTCACAAGAGAACAATTTGGATCCAATTATTAAACTTTCATAAATGGCTAATTTGACTTGGCTTTTTTTTTTTTTAATCCCTTCACTCCAAGTAAAGCAGAAATTCCACTAACATTTAGAGGGTTACAGTGAGTGAAAGTAAAAGAAAGATTATATACTATAAATTATAGTTTAGAACATGTACAAATTATTATCTACTACAAAGTGTACATTTTGTTTCGACACTGAAAGGACAATGTCTCGTCAGGTAGTGTTTTTTTTTTCTTTGTTCCTTATTCACTTGGAGATATATATATATATATATATATAAGAGAAGTTGATTACGCTTCCATGGTTTTAACTTTTTATTACCGTCAGGTGTTATATATTAACTGATTATCTAATGTTATTTTAACACCTAACAGTAATTTTAGAATGCATAACAGGAAGTTTTAAATAAGGTAGGAGTTAAGATGAGCAAAATAATTTTCATTTGTATTTGTAAGCTTTGCTGATCTTACTTACGAAAGCAAAAGCTTTGCTGATCTTACTTACGAAAGCAAAAGCTTTGCTGATCTTACTTACGAAAGCAAAAGCTTTGCTGATCTTACTTACGAAAGCAAAAGCTTTGCTGATCTTACTTACGAAAGCAAAAGCTTTGCTGATCTTACTTACGAAAGCAAAAGCTTTGCTGATCTTACTTACGAAAGCAAAAGCTTTGCTGATCTTACTTACGAAAGCAAAAGCTTTGCTGATCTTACTTACGAAAGCAAAAGCTTTGCTGATCTTACTTACGAAAGCAAAAGCTTTGCTGATCTTACTTACGAAAGCAAAAGCTTTGCTGATCTTACTTACGAAAGCAAAAGCTTTGCTGATCTTACTTACGAAAGCAAAAGCTTTGCTGATCTTACTTACGAAAGCAAAAGCTTTGCTGATCTTACTTACGAAAGCAAAAGCTTTGCTGATTCTTCAAACAAAAGCTTTGCTGATCTTCAAACAAAAGCTTTGCTGATCTTACAAAGCAAAAGCTTTGCTGATCTTACTTACGAAAGCAAAAGCTTTGCTGATCTTACTTACGAAAGCAAAAGCTTTGCTGATTCTTACAAACAAAAGCTTTGCTGATTCTTACGAAAGCAAAAGCTTTGCTGATCTTACTTGCAGCTTTGTGTCTTTTCGAAAGCAAAAGCTTTGCTGATCTTAAAGCAAAAGCTTTGCTTATCTTACTTGCAAACAAAAGCTTTGCTGATCTTATTACAAACAAAACTTTGCTGATCTTATTACGAAAGCAAAAGCTTTGCTGATCTTACTTATGAAAGCATTTGGGAAATGTAAGAAAAATTGTTTAAGTAGAAGTGACAGTGCATTTAACCATTTTTATAGTAAAGGTGGGGGGACCTAGATGCCAATCTAGTAGCACTCCTAAATTCATGTAGTTGGGGCACTGGAAAAGAAAGCTTGTCAGAATAGCTGCCATGAAGATAATGGTAGAAAAGACAACAGGAAGCCACACTAAGTTGGTGAGAAAAAGATTGAAATCAAGATTTCTAGTCAGGATTGATTACATTGATTGCTTGGATTTTGTCAAAATCCTCAAAATGATTAACAGGAGCACCAGATAAGATATAGCAGCAGCCGTATTCAATGTACAGGTGAGCAGCAGGTATTCAATGTACAGGTGAGCAGTAGATTTGTAAATGTGCAGGATGGGCTTAGCAAGAACAATTTTCTGACATGACACAGTGACCCAACCTTATTAGCAGTAGATGGAGCTACTGATTTCATGTAGCCACTCCTCCTTCAGGTCAGTTGAAAATGTGAGTCCAAAAAGGAGCAGTGTGTTGCTCTCCAGGTGTTCAGCATCATGCAGATAGTGGGCAGGAAAGTTTTTCTATGGCGGTTAAATGAGAGTAATTTTGTTTCAGAGGCATTACGAGCCATTTCTTGCTTGTTAACTTCCAGTTGGAGATCGTTTTTAAGAACAACAGCCAGGCTTACTTTGTCACCGCTGATGGATTTACTAGTGAAATAGAAAATTCAATTTTTTTTTTTCATTTATTTTCTTTGAAAGCCTTGTAAAAGAAAAATCTCTTGTTTATTTGGCTAATGTTATACAAGGCACAAAATTCTAATGTAAATGCTGGACATCTCAGACTTATTACCTTAAAATAAGCTAAGAATCATCATTATCCCAGTAATCTGTTTAGGATACATTAAACTAAATTTGCTCATAAACTCTTTGTTGATGATACTGTTATTGCAGTGTTAATCATTCTTTCTTTGGTGACACCAGAGATTGAATTTGGAAGTACAACATCCTGTCTATGTAAATTTAAATGGTGCAGAGATGACAAAATCAGCAGACGTTATTTCAACAAAGTGATTTTTTAATATTCATATTTTGTTTGAAAATCTGTGATGACCAAGTGGATAAAAATGTTGGTTTGGGAGTTTGATGATACAATGGTTATGAGTTCAATCCTTGGGCCGAGCAGTATGTATTTGCATGCAGTATAAATGGGCAATCAATAACTGAACAGTACTAAATAGAACAAAAACTAGATGAAATCTCTAAATATAAACAGTAGTACAAGAACAGTCTATCCCATAGATTAAATAAAGTGTTCCAATGCACACCTGACGAGTTCCATTAAAAGACTGGAAAAGGCTGTGTGTTGTCTTTTATTGATGACACTCTTCAAAGGTTTGTGTTTTTATTTTAAAAAGCTAATGGTGCCTTGCATGCAAGTCTGGTGCCATATTGCAGCAACAGAAGTTAAGATTCTGAGATCATTTGCTCAGGTGTCTTGCACTGCTTGAGGAGGACATTATGGTGGGTTTGTGCATGGTTTTGAGGTGAAGTAAGAAAAAATGTCAGTAAAGATTTGGAAAAAGAAAGAGATGAGCAAACCATCAATGCCACCATTTTCACACCATTTGATTAAAGTCTGGTAGGAAGGAAATATTTGAGAGTAAAATGAAAAATTAAAAATTACTTTCCAAGAATAACCACATCAGTGCTTTTAAATAAAAGTTCCTTTGGTACAACTGAATATGCCCAAGAAATAAGAATAAAACTTCAATGGAAATGTTATTCCACTTGTGTTGATGGATACACTTATCAGTTTCTGGTAGGTGCCAAAATTGCAATTTTAAGTACAATAATAGCAATATACAATGAAGTCTTCAGTATGTGGAGGTACTAGAAGTTCTTGGCCCAAAACACATTTACAAAATCAATTTTCTGCCATTTGTTCATTGAAAGACTGATCTTGTTAAGTGCATCAGGCTAAGAATTTTGCATCTCTTTGTATACAGATAATTACGCTCATCTATTACAGTTGAGACATATTCAGTTCTTAGTCAGTTAGAGTGGGGACTAATCAATTTTAGAGATTTACATTTTAAATGTGTGAACGTGCATGTGTAGGCACATGCATGTGAAAAGAGATAAAAACAGTGTGAACAAAGTACAACATTGAGTGGCGACAGCCTGTTTCATGCCTCAAGCCATTTTGGTCTGAAGATTGTGTCCAAGAATCAAACAGTTGATACTGTTTTGAAATGTGTTACAATGCTTTTATCTACATACACCAACTTGGATATTTACTTTTATACTATAAAATAGTATACCATAAAGCTATATTTTATGATATATATATTTTTTTAATCATTTCATTCCAAGCAAGGTAGCACTGCCACTAGTGCACAGGGGGTTACAATAAGATAATAGACTGGGTAGAGGGGTTTTTGAGGAAATGATAAAACAAATGGGAATTCAAGAAGATGAAAATTTTAATTGATGCTGCATTTAAATTTTTGGAGATTGTAGCTATCAGTAAATGGAAGGGAGTTTCACAGGCAGGAAGTGCAAGAAAAACTGTTGAAGTAGAAGTGATTGTTATATTTAACTATATATATAATGATTATTATGAAAATTATGGAATAACAAAATGCCCCCTGTGACTGACACGGGTTAATACTTTAATTGCTTAAATTAATATAAAAAATTATTATAGTTATATTTGAATAGCTGAAAATATTGCGCATTGATACTTAGTCTGATAAATTTTTGCATCGAGAGACTTTTTAAAAATATGAAAAATATAGTGACTCAAAATATTTTGTGTGGAAACTATTTTTAAAGTCAGGCAACACAAACTGCAAATAGAGTTTGAAACCTCATTGACTTATTTCATTGTGAAAATAATTCTTTATTCCTTACCAGTGCTAGAAGCTGGTATTTAAGCCCAGTTAACAAAATGTTAGATGCTGATTTTTAAGATAGTCCTTTCATCTTTAGAAGGTCATCCTGAAGTTTATCACCATTTGAAAATAATAAAGTACGAATGTAAGATGAGCCTAGTAAGTGAGAAATCATTTTTTTTTCAGATGATGTCAATTATCAACCAAAGTTAACTATTTCAGAATAGGACATACTTTTTAAAACTATGGCAGACACAAAAAAATGGCTTTATCTACTGGGCAAGATAGATTAGGAAAGTAAGTATAAAAAACCAAAAAAAGAAAAGAAAAGAAAAAAGAAAAAAGAGTAACTATCAAGTGCATGAAGATAATGTAAAGAGTAAAAGACCAAATTGTGAATTTAGAATCGCAGACATTAGAATCAAGAAAGTGTAATTTTACTTGGATTTAGAACTGGCAATCTATGTATTGTAGATGTATATTGCGGTGCAGTGGATATCGGCCTGGAAAAAGAAATTGAGGAGTCAAGTTTGAATTCCAGTTGAATTCATTGCATTCACTTATGAGCAAATACCCTTGGGAAAGGTATTAATCCATCTCTTCCCTCCAGTTATGGGTTAAATAAGAGATTGGGTTTATAGCCTTGGTTGGCAACAGGTCTACTGCAGAAAATAATGGCAACCTACTGTGGGATAATCTTCTGCCCAGTCAGTCATGTCTCTTTGGAGACATGATCACTCAAGCGTGTATCACATATGGCACTTAACTGACTGACTGAATCTATGTCTGTATCAGCCATCAAAAGAAGTCCATGACATCCACTCACAGCTCCAGGGTTTGAGTACAGCAATGGGTGATTGTTGTGTGGGGTGGGATTGTTGATGGATTTCAAACCAATCATCAATTGGCCAAAGGATGATGATGAATTTAAATATTTAGGAAGTGTTTTAACAAAATAAAAAGTGTGATGCAAAATTCTGAAGGTACATTGGAATTGTTAAAAATGACTGAAGTTAAGGTATTAACCCATGTTACTCACATGGGGTGTTTTGTTATCTCATAACTTTTACTGGTTGGCAGCTGCTTCTTTTTGCTCCATCCCACTATTCTCCTGGCTCAGGGAGAGTGTAGCATGCGGTTTGGTACAGTTGTAACTGAATTGTCATGAGAGACAGACATTGCTTTGTCTTCTTTAGGGTGTTCTATCAACCAGCCTGACTTAAAAATGTCAAGTTTTTAGAATTTATTTTATTATTATCTATATTGTTTTACTAGATAAAAGTTTTTTCTAATATTGTATTGATATAATTCACCTACACTTTACAACATATTTATGCAACAAACTAGGTGTGTAACATACAGCATGAAGTTGTCATGGAGAGTCCATGCCAGGGGACAATACATTCTGGAAAATACGAGGTGATTAATTCAAGGTTAAGAAACAGGAACATTCACTGGAAATAAACAAAAGAGTGTTGAACAGCTATGCAATATTCAATCTCTTAAATGGTTATAAATTTCTGTTTGAATTTCAGATAAGAAAAGTTTACATTATTTAGGCATGAAATAATATCATCTGTTATTATTATTATAACATTTTCTGCCCTTTATCTGGTGCATGTTGAAGCAGGTAACCTCTAGAGAATTTTCATCAACCCTTTATTCAATTCATGGTGACAGATTGTTCTCATATCACTGCCCTTGTTTAGGGATATATCATCTAGTTTTTTTTTAACTGTTCTGTTATTGTTTTCTCTATTTCCACTGAGTCCAAGTACCCTGTACTCAGCCCAGGGATTGAAATCAAAATTAGTATGTTCCTGTTGTATACATACCTATGAACATTAATAGGTATGTCCCAATCCTCATAAATACATTAGATACTATTGTGAGGTAGGGTTTTATTGATGTCTAGCAGTTGACTTGGAGCAGTGGTTATCTACTTCATGCAACTAGTGAATATTTTATTTTGTTAATGTTGTAATGGATGTGCATTGTGTTGCAGTGGATATTGACTCGGAACGAGAAATCGGGGAGCCAAGTTCGAATTCCTGTTGAATTTGTTGCTTTCACTTATGCACAAATACCCTTGGGAAAGGTATTAATCCATCTCTTCCTTCCAGTTATGGGTTAAATAACAGGACAGATTAGGTTCTATAGCCTTGGCTGGCAACCAGTCTACTGCAGAAAGCAATGGCAACCTACTGCGGGATAATCTTCTGCTCAGTCATTCATGTCTCATTTGAGACATGATCGCCCAAATCATGTATCACGTATGGCACTTAACTGAATGTTGTAAAGATTAGTATTTCATTTTCCAATCTCCGTTTTGGTTATTTCTCATTCAGTAACATTTAGGTTAGAACAAATCCCAAATTCTCGAACCAACATTAATAAAAGTAATGACAATAGTCTGTACATAACGTAAATAATGCTCATGAATGTTGGATGGTTTCTTCACAGATGAAAACAAAACTTAAGAGATGCGGTTCTACAGAAGGATGCTGAAAGTAACATGGACAAAATGTGTGTAGCAAAGAAGTTGCAAGGTAAATGGGAATTAAAACACCTTTCTACTTAGTCGAACTTTCTGAGACACATAATAAAGTAGGTTTGGAGAATTTGAAACTCACAGGATATATTGAAGTCAAGAAGGACACAAGAAAACATCAAATAACCGATGTAACAAGTTTATATAAACAGAGAGCAGAACAGAGAATGGGTGGGATTGTAAGTGGACAAATATTAGATAGAAAATAGTGGAGAGTCATGATTGTCTCTCCTGAAGGAACATAGCACATAAAATTAGCCACCAAATTTTCTTTTCCTTTTTTTAAAAATCCTAATGAAAATAAACAATACAGTCATAAATTATTTATGCTATCTATATTTAGATAATTGTCCTCATCTTTGTTTTTGTTATCAATGATTCAGCCATTGTGCTCTTCGGCCTTTCTTAGGTGTATATCTGAACCCTTTATTTAATCTATGGGAGTAGACTGTTCTTTTACCACTGCTCATTTCTAGGGATATTGTCAAATTCTTATTTAGTACTGTTCTGTTATTGCTTACCCGTTTCCTCTGGGTGTAAGTACACACTGCTTGACCTGAGGATTGAGCTCGCAACCACCACATCACCAATTTAACAAACCAATGCTTTTATCCACTTGGCCATCACAGAAATCCAAACAAAAATTGTTGATAATATCAATATTCAAAAACCACTTTGGCCAGACAACATTCACTGTTTTAGTCAACTCTGAACTGTTAAATCATTATCTTATTCACGATCAGAATAAAAGAAACTAGGACAAAAATTTCTTGCAATATATCTTATCAGCTTTTAAGTGGTCATTCAAAAATTGATCTTTGTCTACTGAAAGCAAATTCAAATGAAGAACTTTAATGGACATCTATGCTGAAGTTATTTTTTTTTTTTCAAAAGTTTGAAATCAGTAACAGTATTTGTAGATTTTTTCTAATTTCAAGTAGATAAAAATGTCATATTGGAATGATTGAAAACATACCTTATGACATTAAAAGCCGCTTATTTTAATGCTTTTTTTTTTGTTTTTATTTCCTCTAAAAGAAACTGTGGTAAGGCGATCAAACTACTTAATCCACTGAATGAGTTCGTTTGCCTTAAAAATAACATTAAAAAAAATGGGCTACAATTAGTTTTATTCTAATGTATAAGTTGCAATTCATGATTTTGTTATATAAGATTTAATAAACAATACGAGAAATAAAAATTAAAAAAGAAAGCCTAATGAAAACCAACAATTTCAGCTGCTGAATTAGGTGTACAAGAATTAAATAGTTTCATGATAAATGAATGAAGTTTATAATTATTAGTCTGAGTCCTTGTTTGAACTATTATCTCCTTTCTAACTCTTACTAACAGTCAGGATGTGATGAGTCCTTCACTGCTCTTACACTATGACCATGGAAAGTGCTTAGATGAACTACATTCCTTAGGTCTCCGAGGTCAAATCTTTGCAATCAGGATTCACTATGCCATATATATAGTAAACCACTAGCATTCCCTTCATATTCCATAAGTAGGAATTTTTTTTTTTTAATCATTTCCCCCCAAGCAAGACATTCCACTGCCACTATAGTGCAGGGGGTTACATAGAGCGATTGGGTATAGGAAATGTTAGAAAGAAGGTGATAGATGAGTAAGAAAGTACATAGGAAGAGTGTTGGAGAGAATGGGTGCAAGTTAGTGTGTTAGGAGTGTCTATTGACCTTACATTTAAACTCCTGGAGGTTGTAGCTGTTGGGGAAGCAAGCATGCGGAAGGGAATTCCACAGGCGGGAAGTGCAAGAAAAGAAGCTGTTGGAGTAGAAATTGCGGTTGCATTTAATAGGTTTCACTGTAAAAGGTTGGAACCTAGTTGCTAATCTAGTATCTCATGCAAATTCACACCTGGGGACACCAGTGATTTAAGTTCATCAGAGCAGAAACCATGAAAGCATTTATAGACGAGGCACAGGGAAGCCGGTGAGAGAGTGACTGCAGATGGTCAGCCAAGTTGGTATCAATCACATTACAGATTCTCCGCTGTATTTTGTCAAGAACCCCGAGGAGAATAGCAGGGGCACCCGGGCAGATGTGGCGGCAGTATTCAATACACAGGTGGACGGTAGATTTATATATGTGCAGGACAGATTCAGATGGAAAGAACTGTGCCCTGAGAGTGTCAGGCCAAGCAGGTGTAGTGTTTTACTCTCTGGGAGGCAAGCCTGTTCCATGCTAATGGGCAGGAGGTGCAGTTGTCTGTGGTAGTTAATTGATAGCAGCTTTGTTTTGGAAGAATTGAATTTTACGAGCCATTTCTTACCCCAATCCACCACGGATTGGAGGTTCTTTTCAAGCTTGGCAGTGAGATCTGCCTTGTTGCTAACACCAGATTTTTGATCAAGGCGAGAGTAAACTGTGGTGTCATTGATGTACATGCCTAGTTGGGATGTTATGGCATTGGGGAGATCATTGATGTAGATTAGAAAGTGCATAGGACCTAGGACAGAGCCTTGAGAGACACCCACGTTTGTAGGGTATTTCTGGGAGGCATGTCCAAGTTTCATACAAAGGGCTTCTACCCACAAACTACTGCTCTGAAAAACAGACTACAAATGAATTTTGATTTTACATTTTGAAATTCATGAGAAGTTATATTGTCTGAGTGAATTGGATGTGGAGTAGGTAAATTCATAAGGACACATGGTTAAGTTAAACAAGAAAAGCTTAAATAGAGAAATAAAACAAACTTCACTTAAATATTTTTGCTTTAATTCGAAGGGATTTAGTCAGTAATTTATGTATTTTTTCCTAATCATTTCACCCCAAGCCAGGCAGTTTTACTGCTACTGTTGCCCGAGAGATTACATAGGAGAAAGTGATGAAAAAGAGTGGTTAGTTAAAGGGGATGTCAGGAGGAGGGTAATAGATGGATGAGAATACCGGTGTAATGGGGGTGGAGTGGATGGTGAAAAGAGCTTGAGAGAAAGGATGCAACTCAGTGAGATAGAAGATGACTACTGACCTTACATTTAAATTTCTGGAGATTGTAGGTGTCAGGGAAGCAAGTATATGGAAGGGAATTCCACAGGCGAAAGGTGAGAGAAAAGAAGCTGTTAGAGATCCCATAATATAGAAATTCTAAAAAAAAAAAAACAGGAATTGTGAGAAAAAAACTTATTTTATTTATCCTATTTACATTATCCACATCTATGTCATATTCACAATGTTTCGACTGTTATATGCTCCAAACTTCTTCAGGCAACATATGTTGGAATTTTTAACTAAAGCCTTTATTTCATTCACCAGGGTAAATTGTTCTAGTTCTATGCACCATGCCTTTTCTGGATATCTCAGTTTAAGTTATTTCCCTTTAGTAACTCAACTATCCAAGTTTTTGTTTCCTTCTGCCAGGTATTGAACTCTCGATTCTTTGGGTTAAGTCACTTGATTACTGTAATCAACACTTTTATCCACCAGGGGCTATGACAATAAAGATGAGGACAACAGTCTTAACAATTAAAATAGTGTAAATAATTACACTACCTCATCTCAGAAATATAAACAGTTTATTTTCATAAAATTATTTTGTGTTAGAACTTTGTTATTAGTTTCCATAAAACATCTCTATTGTTCTGGGGAAAGGCAGAGAATGAATCCATATCTTCCCTTTACAGCTGTGAGATAAAAAGCAGAGTAGAATAGACTATAGCCTTGGTTGGCAACTAGTCTGAGCAAAGAAAAACACAATCAACAAGAAACCTGTCTTTCTTAAAAAAAAAAAAAAAAAAAAAAAAAAAAAAAAAAGACAAAGCATGCCAATTCCCAGAAATTAAAAAAAAAAATGTCTGTGGAGAGCCATGATCTTCCTTCAGAGATATGACATTATAATAAGAATTAAAAAAAAAGAGTAAAAGATCAAAGGCAATATATATGAAGGAATCGACCCTAGAGTTATGCTCACTATCCATTTGCATTAAAGCACTCACAATGGTAGGTAATGTAATTCTATTCATTCATTTATACTGAAAGACATACTAATATATGCATTCATTCATTCATAGGCACAGAATATACAATCCTTTATGTTTGTACTTCCCTCGATAAAATGTATATATTACTGCTTTTGAGTATTTTACAAAAATATTAGTTCACTTTCCAAAATTGCCCTTTTTTATCTTGAATAGTGCTACAAGAATTCATAAAAAGATATTTTATTAGACTACGACTCAAAAAGCTGAATGAATAATCCTGAAAATATTAATAAATTTCTAATTTATTCTATGTCTTATAAGATTGCTTAAGGCATTGACAGGATCAAATAGAAATATATTTCGATAATATACATTTTATTTACCTATGATTTGTATTGTTTCATTGTAATATTTTTTAATGAATTTAATTTTCTTTTCCTTTGTGCATCACAAATTGCATCTAACAGTTTATATTTCGAATTTATCACTTACGATAAAATAAAATCCAACTTAATTTTAGTAGCTTAATTGCTTATTTGGTGGCAGTGAAGAAAATAGTCAAAGTGGTAATGAAAGTGACCATGAAAAATCATCATTGAGACTGGAAAGGCATGCATATTTATCCTGGTAGTTACATCAATAAAAATCAGACCAGAAGAAGGTCCCAACTGTAAATCACATATACCATAAAAACACACACACACAGTAAAATTAATGACAGAAGCACCAGCAGCAAGGAATGGCCATTCCTTGAAAGGCACAGACTCACTCAGACAGACACACACTCCACTGCCATTCTGAAGATGAGATTTTGATCTTGAAATATTAATGTATAATAAATAGGTAATATCCAAACACTTCTTTACCTTCCTTTATTTTACTAAATGCATTGTAACAGCCTTCAAGACCTAACCATATACCTAATATACACAATGCTTCAAGTAAAATACAAAACTTTATCTTCAAGACCTAACCATGCATCAATAAAAATGTTTTTCAACAAAATACGAAACAAAAGCAAACTTCCAAAAAGTTCAGATTTTATTAAATATTTAGCCCATAAAATTTACATATCTGTAAGTCTACCATTCATCCATGCTTAGAATATTGCCAACACATATGGTCTGGTGCCTCTGCTATTAACCCTGTGCTCTTTAATAAAATCCAAAGAAGAATAAAAAGTATTAACACATGAGTCAATAAATCTCTGGCCTAACAAACAAAACAACTTTTAGACAAAATTCAACTATTCATCAATACAGTCTCCTTCTAGAATGATAAGCCAATTCCGATGCTTCTCTAACAATTCAATGCCTTTTTTCTAGAATGATTTATCTTTATCCTCAAAATATACCTTAGTTTCCAATATCACTTCTACATTAGAGCCAAATCTTTCTCTGAAGCATTCTTTTTGAGTTCTGCAAACAGCCAGTAGTCACTGAGCCAGATCTGGAGAATAGGGTGGATGCGGAAGTAATTCAAAGTGCAATTCGTGTAATTTTGGTATCATTGCAGTTGACCATTGTCTTTGTTAAAGATCACTTTTTCTTCTTCATTTGGGCCCCCTTTTTTTTTTGGCAATTTCTTCCTTCAAATGCTCCAAAAATGCTATATAATATTCACTATTGATGGTTAATCGATGAACAAAATACTTTGCGTACCCCAAAGGGAAGTCAAAAACTTGCCAACTGATGTTGCATCTTTGGTTGCTGTCCGCTCAACTGACTGCTGATTTGACTCAATAGTAAAGTGGTGGATACATGTTGTATCCATCATCACATATTTATGCAAAAACTCCTTGTTGCATTGAAGCAGTTGCAAACAATGCTCTGATTTGCCAACATGTTTTTGATCAACTGTGAGTTAACACAACATCCACTTAGAACACAGCTTTCTCATTGTTCATGCAAAATGGTGAATACACTGCCTTTTGATATGTTCAACTCCTCTGCTATTTAACGCAACTTCATTTTATGATCGACCAAAGTAAGTTTATGGATTTTTTTAAATGTTTTCCAGGACAACTGCAGATTTTGGGCGATCTGAGCATTCAGCATGATTTGTGTCTGTATACAACATCTTAACCATTGTTTCCAATAGAGCAGAGTTCAAATAATACTTATAAAGACATTGCTTTGCTTGAACAAAGTCCCCCCCATCAGAAAGCAATGCATTTATCAATACACAAAATTCAGATTTTTTCATTGGTTTGAAAATTTGCAACAGTAGCTTCACTTATGTAACTAATTTTTAAACTAATATTCCAATTAGGCCCAAATTGTTACATGAAATTTGAAGATTAATGCTTCAAAAAAATCATATGGATTTTTTATTAGTGGTGCCATCTATGTGTTTGGGCTGGGACTTATTGAGTGATGTGTTATTAGCCCTAATCTGACAAATTGGCACTTTCCCATCACTGTAAGGTTGCCTCTTTATGTCTTTTCTATAAATACTTTTATGGTAATTGTTCAAATGAGCTCTTTACTATGGTACCAAGACTTTGAATTTAAGAACAGTACCAGACTGATGTCAAAATCTCATCAATTTACAGCTATGCTGGCAAGATGCAACCCATAAATTCTATGTTAACAGTTTCTTTTCTCACTTGTGGAACTCGGCTTTAGCTCTATGATTTCCAGCCAACTTTAATATGCAAAAATATAAACACAATGTCAATCTATCTACTGTCATGATTACTCTTTTCTCTTCTTGCTCATTATTAATGTTTTTGTTTTAATTCTTCCACACTCTATAGCCCCTTGTGTATTAACGGTTTTACTACTTTGCATGGGGGTGATACTGACTAAAAAATAATAAGCCCAAATGTTTCTGAGATAAAAAAAAAAAAAAAAAAAAAAAAAAAAAGAAAGTCCAACTTAATGATTGGTTGGAAAGGAGTACTTCTGTTAAGATATGTGAGATCAAAGGAAAAGAATTTTTGGTGAACTTGCACATTTGTGCTATTGAAGAAACTGAATCTCAAAAAGAGACACCACTACCATTTTAACTACCTTCACTCCTTGGTAATGTCTATTGTTTTAAAAATTGATGATTGGAATCAGACCTAAACATATGCAAATGAATTTATACATCTTGAGAATTTCTAACAAACAATATAAAATGATATAAAGTAAAGGTTTTATATTTGCAGTATTCAACTAATTACAATGAAAACTAATGCAATGTTTATCATTTACTATAGGGTGCGATGGGCACCTCGGTGTGGTGTAATGGTTAGCAAGCTCGTCTCGCTAGAATCATTATAACTGAGGAGTGAGTTCAATTCTCACTGGGTACCTGCTACTTTTAGCCGTGTGTCACATCTAAGCTATGCTTAGAAAATCAACTTCTTCCAGGTTTGGGAGTTGAGCACAGGGCTAACAACCCTGCCCCATAAAATAAAACAGTTTGTTAAGGAAACAGCAAAAAGACCATCCTACACACCATTGGGTGTAACAGAAAAGTTTTCTATAAGGTGCGATGGGTAAAATGTTGAAATTATTATTAATTTTGTGTTTACATGTTAGTTTTTATCAACTGCCACTCAAGCAGGAGAACTCGGTTATAGCTGTTGAACTTCTGTGACTACATTTTTCCTTACATCTGGTCACCTAACTCCCCAAACTGCAATCTCCTTGATTATTATTGTGAGACCCAGCTGGAAGGGGGACTAAGAAAACTCTTTGTAAGATCAAAGATGAACTAAAGGCAAGGATTATGGTAACATTCACTAACTTATGAAGGAGAGTGTCCACAAGACATGAGGGAGAGTGTCCACAAGAGATGAGGGAGAGTGTCCACAAGAGATGAGGGAGAGTGTCCACAAGAGATGAGGGAGAGTGTCCACAAGAGATGAGGGAGAGTGTCCACAAGAGATGAGGGAGAGTGTCCAAAGTTGTCTGGAGGCCGTAGTTGAAGCCAATGGTAATTTTATCAAATAAATTTAATCTTTACCATTTCAGGCTATTTTTGTATACTTTTGGCAAATATATTTGTTAAAATAAGATGCCAGTGTTTTCATTTTTGCATAATTTAGACACCAATTCATCCACTGTACCCTGTAATTTATAAAGAAATAATTCTGAAAATTGGAAATTCTCAAGAACAAAACATGTATAAACTCAATTTCATCATCTGTTCAGGTTTTATTGTGATTTTAATGATCGCTTTTAAAATCAAATGTTGGGTAGTGGAGATAGTTAAAATGATAAGTGCCAAAGAAAAAACATTTTTTTGACTATCTATTCAGACATATAGGTTCAAATTTGCAGTGTTTTTTTATGAGTGCGCTCGTGTCGTCAAAGATGACAGCAAAATATTTATATTGCTATGCTATCTAATATGACATAGCAATATAAATATTATATATTGATGTACCTACTACGGAGTATCTTATATTAAGACATAAAAACAAAACAATAATCTAAACCCTTGAGCATGACATTAGAAAAATATATATACATACACAACAGTTTTTATTATAATAGAGATTATATATATATATATATATATATATATATACTAGCAGTATAGCCTAGAGTTGCTCAGGTGTAATGAAAGCTTTAAAACTAATCCATGGTCCTGGAACTCAGACTCTTTGGACATTGGCACGAAAGACTACAAAGCAATAGTTGTTTCCAGTTAAAGCGAAACGTAGACTGAAAGAATAATGAATGGATGTAAGTCAAATTTTGATTTCCTGGTATTGATATCAAATAAGTTTTTTTTCATCGTAAACTGGATTTTGAAGGCTAAATAAGTCCTCTGAGTAAATGGTATCATAGCTGAGACTAAGAACTACAATTATACCTACTTAGAGCCAAACCCAAAGCAAAAGCTAAAATAAAAGGGCTGAAAAAATACAGATATACAGGCAGATAAACAGACACACACACAAACATCTTGCCTTTTATATATATATATATATATATATATATATATAATCGATTTTCTGCACTATTGTAAGAACTGCAACCTTGAAACTTCTATAACCCAATTTTTTTTGATTATCAATTTTCACTATTTATTGGGGGTACCTCAACACAAAACCTAGCTAAGAACACTCACAGACACTTATAGTATAACTGTGTAAATTTTCAAGAAAATTGGTTCAGCCATTTTGGAGTCTATAGGTTATGGACACACACAAAGTTCCATTTATAAATAATTTTGGACATATATGTATTTCTTTACCACTGCAAAAAATAAAATAGTAAGTTGTTGTTAAAGAGCAAACACACAGCATGAGCTTTCATAACTAGTAGTAAAGAGAAAGAACTTAACCAATGCTTCCTCACTTTTGTCTCTCTAATGAAATGAGCTGACACTGCCTCACTATTGTCTGTCCATGAGTGTGACAGGAGGGAAATATATATGTACACAAAATAAATGCACAGCAGTCTTTATTATAGTAGAGAGGATTTTGTTAAAATGATATTCAACTGCTTTTTTAATGAATATACTAAATAAAAAAAGAGTTACCTGAAAAGGGTCATAAATCACAATAGCCAAAATGTTAGCTGTATTACAACCAAAATAAAGATAGCAACCTGATTAACAAAGTATAAAATATACAAATTATTATTCTGTTGCTTGCATGTTTTTAACTATAAATAAAGAAAAAGTGTTTAGTGAAATCTGGTTTAATAATTCATAAAATTAAAAGAAAAAAAATCTAAAAACAGTTATACTTGACTGGCTCACTCAAGTTAAACAGTACTGAGCCCAATGAATACTTGATGGGTGATGAATCATGGACACCAGATATTGTACACAGCTTGTGGCTTTCTGTCAGACTAATGCATATTAAATAGACACAAATATTTATAAAGCTATTGTGCTGATACAATTCTTACATGATCGTGAATCATAAGTTGTTTATCATCGGCAATGATGCCTACTTGAATGCTACCACCAGTGCTTCATTCATCCAGACCATTCCATCCGCCATGCAGTAGCTACCTTATTAAATGATCTCAAGAAGAAATATGTTTCTAGCATTGAAACTATACTCCACAGGGTACTTTTATATGAAGCATGTCATGTAATATAGATAGAAGACCGTTGTTTATGAATGGTTTTTGGTGAACTGTATGGGTGTGGGGCTGGAAGGTTAGAGCATTTTCTGGCCATGAGAGCAGAGTTCAAAACTTACCATGGTTGATTTGTGAAGTGGGTAATTTGAGAATACTCCTGCGTGTGAGAAAATTCCTGTATGTGACACCATTGTAAATTGCATGGAAATCCCACCATAGTTTGACTTAAGCCTTGTGAGTAAAACTTTGGTGGGGGTGATAAGGGAAAATAAAATTTTTGGGGAGCCATCTCTGATATACTAGCATTTAGTCAGAAATCATGGGCTGATAGAAGCTTTTCAGAATTGGTTGGCATTTTATTTATAAAAGAAAATATTCCTCAGCAGACTTAACACTGAAAAATGGATAGGCTGAAAAAAAAAACAACAAAAAACCAAAAAAAAAAAAAAACCAAAAAAACCAAAGACTGTTATTAAAGAAAAAAAATGACATGAGTTTGCTATCTGCCACAGATGGGAATGACAATGATAGACATAAGTAAAATAGAAAAGACACAAAGAAGTCTGTCATCATCATTTGCAGCAAAACAATCACACCTCCCTCCCATTAGCATGGACCAGGCTTACCTCCCAGAGAGTAAAACACTATGCCTCCTTGGCCTCACACTCTCAGTGGACCTCAAGTGGAAAGACTATATCAAATCCATTGCCAAATCTGCTGCGATGCAAGTTGGTTTTCTGTGCAGGGCCCGGAAGTTTTTCCTGTCTGAATCTATCCTGTACATATATAAATCTACCATCAGCCCGTGTATTGAATACTGCTGCCACATCTGCTCGGGTGCCCCTGCTATTCTCCTCGGGGTTCTTGACAAAATACAACGGAGAATCTGTAATATGATCCATACCGACTTGGCAGACTGGCTGCAGTCACTCTCACCTGCATGATGTGGCTTCCCTGTGTCTCTTCTATAAATACTTTCATGGCTTCTGCTTCGGTGAACTTAGATCACTGGTGCCCCCGAGGTACGAATTTGCATGAGATACTAGATTAGCAACTAGGTCCCATCCTTTTACAGTGAAACCAATAAAATGTAATCAATTTCTACTCCAACAGCTTCTTTTCTTGCACTTCCTGCCTGTGGAATTCCCTTCCACATACTTGCTTCCCCGACAGCTACAATCTCCAGGAGTTTAAATGTAAGGTCAATAGACACCTAACACACTAACTCGCATCCATTCTCTCAAACACTCTTCCCATCTACATCCTTACCCATCTATCACCCTCCTTCTGGCATTTCCTATATCTACCCACTCTTTCTCACCACCTTCCACTATGTAACCCCCAGCACAATAGTGGCAGGAGAATGCTTTGCTTGGGGTGAAACGATAAAAAAAAAAGGACATGAAATATCTTTATCCAAACTTGTCTGTCAGAGCACTTCTCTTAATGCTTACTAGGTGGCATTGTATAAAGCAATATTAATAGAAAGGACAAATGTTCACCATATTTTTTTTCCTCACTTTGACCACAGGGTGCTATTGCGGCAAATCTTTTTTTATAATCATTTCACTTCAAGAAAAGCAGAAATACCACTGATGCACAGGGTGTTACAATGAGAGAAATAAAAAGGTACAGGGGATGTCAAAGAAAAGATAATAGATGGATGGGAATGAAGTAGATTAAAGATGGCAATTGATGTTGCATTTAAACTTTTGGAGATTGTAGCTATCAGGGAAATAAGCAGATGAAATTGGGTTCTACAAACAGGAAGTGCAAGAAAAGAAACTGTTAGAGTAGAAGAGTTGGTTACATTTAACTATTTTAATGGTAAAATGGTTGGACCTGTGGTGGAGACTTACCTCGCCGAAGCAAAAGAAGGCGGTTTGTTTGCACGTGCGTTCGTAGACGTAATGGAACCGCGAGGCGAGCTCATGCGAGGCAGTTTTTCGAATGACACGGCGCATGCGTCATTGGTGAAAGTGAGGCTCTCGGAGAGTGGGAAATTACGAGACCAAAAAACACATAAAAAGAGCCTACTTCTGTTTCGGGTCACTTTTTGCTATTTACGACTCGAGAAGGCTACACCGGTGTTTGGGAGACAGCGTTTTGCTTACGGTGCGCAGGAAACGGAGTCCCTGGTGAAGCAGTGTTCCGGGTTCTACGAGTAGCAGCTGGCAGAGTGGTTATTAATTCGGCTACGAACTACACTCTGAGAAGACACAAATACCCACAATTGATGCCAATCTAGTAGCATGAGTAAATACATGTTGTCGGTTACCAGGGAAAAAAAACTTGTCAGAGCAGTTGCCATGAAAATACTTGTAGAAAGGACAGAGGGAAGCCACGTCACATCAGGGAGAAAGTGACTGAAGTTAGATGCCAAGTCAAGATTGGTTATATTGCAGATCCTCCTTTTAATTTTGTTGAGAAGCTCAAAATGAATAGCAGGAGCACTCAATCAGATATGGCAACAGTATTCAAGGCACAGACAAATGGTAGATTTATAAATATGTAAAATGAATTTTGACGAGAAAAACAGTGAACCAATCTTCCTAGCAGTGGATGCAGCTATGGATTCACTGTAGTCATTTCATTCGAGGTTATTTGATAGAATGAGGCCAAGGAAGCACAGTGCGTTGCTCTCGAGGAGACTAGCATCATCCATTCTGATGGTAGGCAGAAATGATTCTCTCTGGTAAATAAAAAAGAGAGCAGCTTTGTCTTGGAAGCATTCAAATTTACAATCTATTTCCTGTTCTATTCAATCAGAGATTGGAGGTCCTTTTAAGAGGTAGCAGTCAAGTTTACTTTGTCAGCCTTGAAAGCATATCTTGTTTTTCATCTGTGAAACTTAACACTCCAGTATAACATATATAGGATAGATACATGATGTTATCACCTGTTCAGAAAAACCTTATGTGATCAAAATAATATCTCCATTACAACTAATTACACACATGTGCAAATTAAATTAATGAACTGCTTTAGTTTCCTTTCTCTCACTATACAGTCAGTTTTACACCTAATGGAATGACAGGGTGTAATTGATTTCTATTGTTTTTCTTCAGATTAAGTCATGTGCAGTAATTTGAAATTTGCTTGGTCTTGAAAAAATATTGCTTCATCTGAATGCACTAGATTTTTATTAGACCCAGGCTACTGTCTTGACTGTTGATTAATTGCCTTATGGCCATTGTCTGCAATATATGTTACTCCAAAGAACCTATGAAAATTCTAACACTGCATGAACACACTGGCAAGCCTTACAGAGGGATCATGGATATTGTTAGCATCAGCCTTTCAACTGTCAGTTGTATCATCAAAGCGAAGATGCAAACTTGATCCACGAATCCTTAACATAAAGGAACATGTGATCAAAATAGAAAAACAATGGCAAGAGAGGACATATATGTGATCAGGGAAAGTATAACAAATCCTAGAAAGACATTCATTTTGTTTCAGTTAATTTGCCCAAGGTTGTGTATATATATATATATATTTCAGTCTGCTTTTGTGGACTGAAAAATTGTTCTATGGAATTTTGCAATGGAAAGTGGTTACCAATTATAATGATCCTCAGAGGAACCATCACTCGATATGACATGTTTTTAATCTTCTCAGCCATGAAGGGCATCACTGATCAAGCAAGACAAAATACTGATTTTTCAAGTGCTTTTTCCTTATTTTTTAAGTTTCCTGAATATATATTCCCCTGGATTCAGACAAACTACATTATTTCCACTAGTTTTAACCTTCATGACTAAGAAGTGGCAAATCATGTACATTGCAGTGAACCACACTCATTCTCTTTGCATTCAATCAGTGAATTTTTCCACTTCTGACATACCGTTTATTTGAGAAACATACTCCCAAGTGTGCATTGTGGTACAGCAGATATTGGCTTGGAACGAGAAATCGGGGAGCCGAGTTCGAATTCCAGTTGAATTCATTGCATTCACTTATGCACAAATACCCTTGGGAAAGGTATTAATCCGTCTCTTCCTCCCAGTTACGGATTAAATAACAGGACAGATTGGGTTCTATAGCCTTTGCTGGCAACCAATCTACCACAGAAAGCAATGGCAACCTACTGAGGGATAATCTTCTGCCCAGTCAGTCATGTCTCTTTTGAGACATGATCGCCCAAGTATGGCACTTAACTGACTGACTCCCAAGTGCTTTACCAATCTCTATAATTGTAACCTGCTCAAATCTAAGGACAACTGTTAGCTTTTCCACATGTGTGCATAATCTATGCTTCTTACTCTTTAATGTCCTACCTTGAGTGGCTATTGGGCCTTATACAGAGTAAACATAAAAAAAGTTTTATTCTTACAAATGGATTAACTCAAAAATAGGAAAAGAAAGAACATGAACTTCAGCAGATGTGCTAAATATGTATAAATCATTGCTATAATAATGACAAATATTTTGATTTTGGATTGGGAAAAGGAAAGCAGAGCTTTGGATTGGCAAACATAAATAGTTTAGCAATTTGGTCTTTACAGAAAGAGTTTACTGGTATTATATTGTCATATTTATGCTGCTGTGCTCATCTCTAGTTTTTAATTCTTTTTCTATTTGTACGCAGTTCAGATTGCTTTAAAACTGGATTCTTTATGGAAGCCTTGAAATGACATGAGATTAATACTATACGTGGGGCTTTGCCTACAATAAAATATATCTCCCATACATATACTTTCTGCCAAAGAGAGGAATCTCTATCATACATTTTATCCAATTTCAGAGGAAAAAGAAAGAAAGAAAAAATACAGGACTGGTTCTTGTTTTTCTGTATATCCCAATGATCCATATGCATGAAGTGGGTGGAGGAAATATGGTAAATTTTTCATTATTGAGTCATCTTTACAGAAAAATTTCTGCATTTTCAGATTGATGAATCATATAAATAAAAGTTGAATTATATTTTCTTTAGAGAATGGGTCACATTCTTCTTCATGTTCCATATCCCTTCAGGACAATCAGTCATGGCTCTCCACAACTTCTTATCTTTCATAACTTAGTGTTTTTTTTTGTCTTTTTACTTTCCCTTCTTACTCTCACTCCCTGTTTTGTCATGCAGTTAATACTTCTATATATCATGTCCATTCAGAACGTTGGTGATCATGGCTCTCCACAATTTCATTTTATCCTGATGCTCTTAGTAAATTCTGTCTTTTTGCTATCACTCCTAATACTTGTTCTGCCAACGATTTATACAAGTTCATTAGTTGGGTTTTGCACTGCTTTCCTCAGTCACCTTTGCTTTTAATATGGCTTGTGAGTATCAAATTTTCCTAGACCTCTTTTCTCATGTGCCCTGGAAATTTAAATTCTTTCTTTCGATTCTAAGTATAAGTTTCCTCTTTGCTTTCACCATCTCTAAAAATTTGTCATTGTTCCCATGTTCAGTTCAGATATAGAAATCAATCTGGTGCATAAGTGAATGCAATGAATTCAACTGGAGTTCAAACTTGGCTCTCCAATTTTTTGTTCCAAGCTGATATCCACTGCAACAAAATGCACATCCGAATTAAAATTCTACAGAAATTATTTACACTATTTACATTATTCAGACTGTTGCGCCATCTTTATTGCCATATTCACAATGTTTTGACATTGTGCACAACAGCCTTCTTCAGGTGGTATACAATGAATTTTTGAGTCTAAACCTGAATTTAGTCCACAAAGGTAGATTGTTCTAGTTCCATGCCTTTTCTGGATATCCCAGTTTAAGTTATTTTCCTTTAATAACCTAAATCTACAAGTTTTGTTCATTTCTGCTGTGGCCAGGTATTGAACTCACAACTCTTTGGATCTAGTCACTTTTGGATCATTTCAACCAACACTTATCCACTGGGCCATGTGTCCTTGGCAAAGGCCAAAACATAGTGAATATGATAATGAAGATTAGGACAACAGTTTGAACAATGTAAATTGTTGCAATATCTTATCTCAGAAATATAGAGAGATATTATTGTTTTAATATTTTCTTCCTTCTATGCAACATGTCCCTTCAGGACCTTAGTGATCATAGCTCTCTGCAATTATCTTCTGTAGCGCTTAATAATATGTCTATATTTCTGAGATGAGGTAGTATTCATAGTATTCATACTATTGTCCTCATCTTTGTTGCCATTTGTACAACGAACCGAACCCTTATTATAGTGATTGTAATAAAGGGTTTGATTCAAAATTCCTAGCACCTGAAGATGGCCAGAGTGTACAACGACCAAAACATCGTACAAATGGCAACAAAGATGAGGACAATAGTTCGAATCTAAATCTAAACTTATTTATAAATGGAACTTTGTGTGTGTGTATGTCTGTTACCGATAGACTCTGAAACGGCTGAACTGATTTTCTTGAAAATTTACGCAGTTGTACTATAAGCATCTGTGAGTGTTCTTAGCTAGGTTTTGTGTCGAGGTACCCCGATGAAAATCGATAATTGAAAAAAAAAAAAATCAG
The DNA here is from genome assembly GCA_037127315.1 of Ascarosepion bandense. Classification (NCBI taxonomy): domain Eukaryota; kingdom Metazoa; phylum Mollusca; class Cephalopoda; order Sepiida; family Sepiidae; genus Ascarosepion; species Ascarosepion bandense. Next base: position 1,942,613 of record JBBBDQ010000851.1, read on the forward strand.
GTTATAGAAGGAGTAGTCCGATTTTAATCAAATTTGATACCCTCATAGACAAAGACATAAATTATATTCAGAAGTTTCAAGGTTGCACTTCTTACAATAGTGCAGAAAATCGATAATATATATATATATATATATATATATAAAAGGCAAGATGTGTGTGTGCCTGTTTATTTGCCTGTATATTTTTTTCAGCCCTTTTATTTTAGTTTTTGCTTTGGGTTTGGCTCTAAGTAGGTATAATTGTAGCTCTTGATCTCAGCCATGGTACCATTTACTCAGAGGACTTATTTAGCCTTCAAAATTCAGATTTGATATTGATACCAGGAAATCAAAATTTGACTTACATCCATTCTTTTCTTTCAGTTTATGGTTTCACTTTAACGACTTTAACGACTATTGCTTTTTAGTCTTTTGTGCCAATGTGTAAAGAGTCTGAGCTCCAGGATCATGGATTAGTTTTAAAGCTTTCATTACACCCAAGCAATGCCGGGCTATACTGCTAGTAATGAATAATGTAAATACTGTTGCTCTAAATAACTTTTGTCTTTTTGTCATATCTCTCAGATTCTGCTCCCTCATCCATTTTCTCAAGCTAGGTATGGTGTGCATTGCTCATTATGTGCCCAAGAAACTTTAGCTTTCTCTTCGTCATGTTAATTATAAGTGCCATTTTTGATGCCATTGTCTCCAAAGCTTTGCTGTTACATGTTCAGTTCATGGTATTCTCAGCATCCTTCTGTAGAACCACATTTCTGTTGCTTTAAGTCTGTTCTTTATTTGTGATAAGATTGTCCACTGCCACATGAGAGGACTGATATTATATAACAGTTCAGTGTTTGATTATTTGTTATTAGAAATTACCATGGCTAAGAGGGACTTAAGACGGGAAATGTTGTGAATGTGATAATAAATGATGAAGACAACTGTCTGAATAGTGTAAATAGTTACAATACGTCATCTTGGAAATATAGAAAGGTATAGAAATTAACAAAAGGCAAACCATAGATGGAGCGAGCAAGCAAGCTCAAATGTAGCACAAGAAGATAAAGGGAACCAGACTGTAAACATGCTCTTCAAACAGAATGTATGGAATCTAAAGGAAAAATAATAAAAGCAGAGGCTATGAAAGAGAGAGCGAGAGAGCAAGAGAGAGAGAAAGAGAGCAAGAGAGAGAGAAAGAAAGAGAAAGAGAGAGAAGAGAAAGAGAGAGAGAGAGAGAGAGAAAGAGAGAGAGAGAGAGAGAGAGAGAGAGAGAGAGAGAGAGAGAGAGAGAGAGAGTGACAGAGAGAAAGAGAGTGACAGAGAGAAAGAGAGAGAGAGAAAGAGAGAAAGAGAGAGTGACAGAGAGAAAGAGAGAGTGACAGAGAGAAAGAGAGAGTGACAAAGAAAAAGAGAGAGAAAGAGAGAGACGTAGAGTGACGGAGTGTGATGGAGAGAGATGATATAGTGTGTGTGCGAGAGAGAGATGATATAGTGTGTGTGTGCGAGAGAGAGAGGATATGGTGTGTGCGAGAGAGAGAGAGGATGTCTGGGAGAGTGTGTAATTTTAATGTAAATTAGCGTGTGTGCACACACACACACACACATTCATTTTAGATACATCATTAAGCCCTTGAAAATTAACAAATTTTTCGTAAAATTAATGAAAATGAGATGTGCATTAGTGAAAGAAAATAAGTTAGCACACTTTGCGCAAAAATGCATTTTTTATGTTTCTGCTTTGGTTGTTGATTACCAAGTTCCTTGTCAGTTCTAATCTAATCTTACTACCTTCACCTGAATCTGATACTGAAACCTATCGTTGTTGATGAGGATGAGTAACTGCTTCATGTGAACCTGTTCACCTTTTGTGGTTTCAAAAGAAAAGTTAGTCAGAGACAACTTGCTTACTTAAAATAGCCAGAAACAAATATTAAATTCTAGGAGAAATTTCAAAATGTTAGTAAAACAGATTTTGTAAAGAATAAATCCGTTTACAGACTATTTTTAATCGACTGACTAGCAAGGTTAGTCAGCATTGTATGGATTCAGAAGTTTTACCTTACTTTCTTGTCATCAAAGATTTTAATGACACTTTAGAATAGAGAGTTAAAATATATTAGGCCATTATGCATTTTTTACAGTACACCATAAAAACCCGCTAGTGTAATTTTTCCTCTCCAAACAAAGGAGCAAAGTATCTGTTTTATTTCTGTTAATGAAACTGAGAAAATTATCATAATTTAGATTTAATATTTAAACTAAAGATTATATAAAAATCAATTTCCAATATTTCTGAATATGTCTGCAAGATTAATATATCCCGAAAAGAAATACAGTATAAATAGATCAGTTGAAGAATGGGATTCAACACCAGGAATAGGAAATACAGATTTATTGTACTAAGATACAATTAACAATAATACACATATAGGCAAGCCACGGGTTGGAGTGGAATCGACTATCAAATAGTGAATGCCTTCGCCTAAGACCTTTTCCATTCGTACCGCTCGTTACCGTCTTTTACCAAGTAGATGATTCTATTCTCGGGGATGGCAGGATGTTCCACTATAACACCTTCACCCGAGCTAAATTCTTCCTAGAATTTTGCTCTTAATTAAAAAAAAATTTTTTTTTCAACCTTGAAAATATCTCCTACGTTGATCGGAGAGGATACGTTTGATCCTTTAAACATTCATTCAGTTCGGTTGAGAAATCCGCGCAAACTCTTATTTTATTATTTCTCTTTTTTACGCAGACTGTAGGTGATGCCCACTCAGAATATTCTACCTTCTTAATTACTCCGTTCTACTCCAATCTCTGTAACTCTTTATCTATCGTCTCTAACGATGCAAAGGGAACTTTTCTTTTCGGTTTGATTACCGGTTTTATATTATCCTTTAGTTCAAATTTCACTTCTGTCTGCGTACAACAACTAAGTTCATCTGAAAAGACTTCAGTAAATTCATTCTTCAAATCTTTCACAAATTTTTCTGTCTATTTAGACTTTCCTATATTCAACGCATTTATTTTCCTACAAAACATATTCATGGGTTTCTCCCATAAATTAAATAATACAATTAAATCAATGCTAAATAAATTTGCATTTTTTCCCACAAATCACAGACTTTGTGGATTTTGCCATTGAATGCTACCTTCGTGAAAAATTCACCCTTGATTTTCAACTTGTTACCTGAAATGCCTCTCGCAATTTTCAAGGTGTTCTATAACTCTGGTCGGCCTATTTTTCTCCAGGTATTTTGGTCAATTGTGGAAATGTCACTCCCTATATCTAGCAAACAAGTGATATTTTGACTATTCAATTTAATGTCTACGTACTTTCTTGTACCGAAATCTTTCGTAACTTTTACATAAAACCGTTATCCTTTTAGGCTTTCTATAATTTTTCTTTCTACACATTACTGCCTTGTGCCCCTTTTGCGCACATTCAAACATATTTTATTTCTAAAATAGCACTTACTTCACTTACTTGTAGTGGCATGATTAGTGTTGCCACATGATTTGCAGTATGGTCTTTCTTCTTTGTAGACACGTTGTTTTACTTTATGTATTCGGGCAATACTCTTTTCTTCAATACATAAATTATCTCGCTTAATATTAATCAACTTCTGGCATTCCTCCGATACTTTGTGAAAAGTTATGTCCGTATCATACTCCAACATTAAATATGTCCGTATCATACTCCAACATTAAATATGTCCGTATCATACTCCAACATTAAATATGTCCGTATCATACTCCAACATTAAATATGTCCGTATCATACTCCAACATTAAATATGTCCGTATCATACTCCAACATTAAATATGTCCGTATCATACTCCAACATTAAATATGTCCGTATCATACTCCAACATTAAATATGTCCGTATCATACTCCAACATTAAATATGTCCGTATCATACTCCAACATTGCTAAAATCTTTGAACGAACTTCCTTGTCCATTGGCGCCGTTAAGCCTTGCACAAAAATTAGGCATTTGAACATATCTTCCTTGATTTCTTTCATTTTGAAAGGTTCACACTGGGAATTAACTTCTCAGCGTGCGCAACAAGGTCTTCGTCCTCTTCTTTCATGATATTTAAGCATTTATACCGGGTATGAAACAAACTGTCACGTTCGCCAAACATTTTTGATAATATTTCAACAGTTTCGTCAAACGAAATCTCTTCTGGCTTTTTTTTTTTTTTGCAAAATGAAGTTCGTGTACTTCGTATTTTCCTGAGCACCGATTTTTTGTAACAAAAGCATAATTTTTTCTTCATCGGTCCATGATTTGCACCTTTAAAACAAATGTTTTTTAAAAGTATGCAGGAAAAGTTATTCCTTCCTCAGGTTTGTACAAAAATTCTGAAACTAAGTTTGATATACCCTCCGCAGAGGAAATTCTGGAACCTTCCTTTTGGTTCGCCTTGCTTTAATAATATTCTTTGTAAAACCTCTTGTTTTATAATTTGTTGTTGGAGATCTGTTTGCTGTTTCTGTTGACTTTGCTGTTGTTGTATTAGTTGTTGAACCGCTACACCTAGTGTCTTCATAAATTCTCCTAATTGTTCTATGTTCCGTACACACCAAAAATATGTATATGGAAAAATAAAAATTCAACCATACAATTAACCAATAAGTTAAAACTTTGGCAAGAAAAAAAAAGTTTTTTTATATGGTCGTCACTGTTGCAGGTTCTTACGTAAACTCTTACGTCTCCTCGTTTAATACGGTTTTATTTCCTTAGGGGTCTTAATCTTTATTTGACAGCTGAAATTTCAGTGAATTTGCTTTTTCTGTCACTAATTGATATCCAGTGGTAATTTTCCTAGTTCGCCAAACTCGTATCAGGTGACAGTCATCTTCGTCGCCAAACTGATATTTCCCGAAAAGGAATACAGTATAAATAGATCAGTTGAAGAATGAAACTCCACACCAGGAATACAATATACTAGATTTATAGGACTAAGGTACAATTAACATTAATACACATACAGGCAAGCTACGGGTTAGAGCGGAATCGACTATCGAATAGTGAATGCCTTCGCCTAAGACTTTTCCATGTTCGTACTGCTTGTTACTGTCTTTTACCAAGTCGGGCATTCTATTCTCGGGCATGGCAGAATGTTCCACTATAACAAAGACTAAACCCTAAAAAAAAATATCGACACAGAAATTTTTCAGATTTTATTCTCACAAACAAAAATGCTACAGAAAAAGCCATTGGATGACAGGTAGGGCTCTAAATTCAATATAAATAACTTGAAATTTCAGTCCTAGAATTACAAAGACAAAATTAACCAAGATCTCCAAACTTTATATATTCAAGTGTAATTCTAAACTTGAATGTTATTCTAGAATCAGAGTCAATTTGATTAGAGAAGGTGTCAACATTGTCATTAACATGAAACAATAAAAAAACTGAATAGAAAACAAAGAAAATGTGGTAAACGTAGACCAATGTGCTTACGAATAAATGAAGTGTCAAGAGAATTTTTTGGTGATAATTGTTACAAGTTTTACTAATTAACCCTTAACTAGGGAAAGAGGTGGATTCCTGCCTTTTGCAAAGGTATTTTATACGTAATTAAATATAACAAAACTAACACAGCTCTCCAATTAGAAATTCAGAGCCATTATCCATTACACCACCTACACAGCCAAGCTCACAGCACCTGGTATTCCCAAGCAGTCATCCATCAAAGTACTGACCAGGCTTGATATTGCTTAACTTTATCTTAACTTATTTATAAATGGAACTTTGTCCGTTACCTATAGACTCCGAAACGGCTGAACCGATTTTCTTGAAAATTTACACAGTTGTACTATAAGCGTCTGCGAGTGTTCTTAGCTAGGTTTTGTGTCGAGGTAGCCCCAAGAAATATCGAAAATCGATAATCGAAAATATCGGGTTATAGAAAGAGTGGTCCGATTTTAATCAAATTTGATTAACTCATAGATAAAGACATAAGAAATGATATTCAGAAGTTTCGAGGTTGCAGTTTTTACAATAGTGCAGAAGATCGATAATATATATATATATATATATATATATATATATATATATATAAAAGGCAAGATGTTTGTGTGTGTGTTTATCTGCCTGTATGTATTTTTTCAGCCCTTTTATTTTAGTTTTTGCTTCAGGTTTGGCTCTAAGTAGGTATAATTGTAGTTCTTAGTCTCAGCCATGATACCATTTACTCAGAGGACGTATTTAGCCTTCAAAATTCAGTTTACAACGAAAAATACTCATTTAATATCGAAAACAAGAAAATAAAAAATTGACTTACATCCATTCATTTTTCTTTCAGTCTACAGTTTCGCTTCAACTGGAAACAACTATTGCTTTTTAGTCTTTCGTGCCAACGTCTAAAGATTCTGAGCTAAAGGACCATGGATTAGTTTTAAAGCTTTCATTACACCCGAGCAACGCCGGGCTATACTGCAAGTTGATCATATAGCAACCAGTGTTTCAATTTGATATGTATGTTTGTATATAACTTATAAAAATACATAACAAATATAATGAAAGTATCTAGAGTTGCACACTCTTCCCTTCTCAGCTAATATATCATTAGGTAATGCTTTCATTTTCTTATTTGTAAAACTAAAACAGCCATAAAAATGCAGACATTGCCAGTCACACAAAGAAATATACCAGAAAGCATCTATAATTACTTAAATCTTCAATTTCCAATTCCAAGATGATATTCATTACGACACTTGCAAATCCTGACTGGGATTAAGACTTGTCCCAGTTTAAATTCCAGTAAAGTTCATTGAATCAACTTATGTGAATATATTCAGTTTGTCTTTGGGCAAAGATGAACCCAAACGCGGCTCTACTGAAGAGCAGAGTCTCATCTGAGAGAAAAACAGATAGGGAGACTACCTTGCTTACACATGGTCTATTGGAAATATTTCCCCACACTTAGAATTCCCACATCCAACTTGTGCCACCTCCAACCTCATTGGGGATTTTACCAGTAAATACCCACTTATGTGCAAATACCCTTGTAAATGGTATGAATCCATTTTTCTCCCCTAACCAGCTATGGGTTAAATAGTAGGACTGACAGATCTCAAATCATGTTTGATAAGCCAATCTAAAATGACAAACCTGAATTCAAAACCAGTTGTAAATAGGGCTAGCAAATTTATCCCATTAAAAAATAAAAATCAGACCTGTGGGCTCCATATACCTCAGAGAGTTTCCAGAACTTGAGAATGTAAAAGTACTCACACATACACAGTTATATATATATATACGCACAAAAGAAAATGATAGATATTTGCCTCAGCAAAATCACATTTCACTGTGATGAATAGTGCTGCTGTCTCACTATTTTTGATTAATTCATTCATTTTTTTATGAACCCATTGCAAGTTATTTAATGGCAGAAAATAGTTTTTTTGATTCTAAGAATTTTTTGGAAATAATTGTTTAGGGATGTAAGTTTTACTGTTTAACCCATAGCTGGAGTGGAGAAGTTGATTCAGACTTTTTGCAAAAATATTTCATGGATAAGGGAATATAATGAACCCAATGAAAAGCTGCTTGATGAAACCTAACTTTTTTTTAATTCAGATTTGTCCTTTTCAGTAGCTGCTGACCAATCAAAGCTAGAAAGTTCAGTCTGCTCTGCTGTTTAATTCATAGCTGTAGAGAAAAGAGATGGATTCATATTTTTATTTAGGGTATTTGGATGAATGTGAGCACAATGAAGACTTTACAGAAATTGAACTTGGCACACCAATTTCAATTTTCATGCCAATGACTGTTACACAGCAAATAATGATAAACTTATAAAAATATTAAATAAATATGGCTATATCGAAATGGTATATTTCATTAATAGAGAAAAAGCAAGAGTAGCTAAATTGAGAAATAATTTCTGCATCTGCAAATTAATCGAAATCCTGTTTACAGTCAATTTCAAGGAAACCTCGATATTTTCACTTTTGCTCATTTCATTATCAAACTAATTCACTTCCATAAAACACTTAAGAAACATTTCTTCTACTTTCTTAATGCTTCTTTTGTAAACAAATAACCATTCCTTATGGCAACAGAGGAATGATGGGGACTCAAGAATAAAACCAATTAACGAATTGAAAAGTCATAGCAAATGTGTTAAAGTGTTGATAAAAATATTGGTCTTTTGTTCAGGACTTTGAAAAGCATTAACCTGGGTTTTGAAAATCTATTGCTGAAATTAATGGTGGTTATATTTTACAAGGAAATGTATCTGTGCCTGGTTTCTATGGAGCCATAATTACATTTGGTTGTCATGAGGAATTGAATGCTAGATATTTAGAAAGTCTGTTATCGACACGCAAACGTGCAGATGGTAGTATAAGAAGCTTGAGGGATATCACATGGCTAATTTTATTAATAAGTAGATCTATAACAAAAACAATGTGTTTATATATATATATATATATATATATATATATATGTATGTGTGTGTGTATATATATATATATATATATATATATATACACACACACATATATCCAAGTGAAATAAGAATGAAAAAAATATTAATAACATTCAAAACATTAATTTAAAATAGTGCTTAATATAAAAGTAGAGCTTTGAATATTTATTATCTAAACTTATTTATAAATGGAACTTTGTGTGTGTGTGTGTCTGTTATCTATAGACTCGGAAATGGCTGAACCGATTTTCTTGAAAATTTACAGTTGTACTATAAGCGTCTGCGAGTGTTCTTAGTTAGGTTTTGTGATGAGGCACCCCCGATAAATATTGAAAATTGATAATTGAAAAATTCGGATTATAGAAGGAGTGGTCCGATTTTCATCAAATTTGATACACTCATAGACAAAGACATAAGAAATGATATTCAGAAGTTTCAAGGTTGCAGTTCTTACAATAGTGTAAAAAAATGATTATATATATATATATATATATATATATATATAAAGGGCAAGATGTTTGTGTGTGTGTGTTTATCTGTCTGTATGTCCTTTATACAAATCCACAATTTTTTATCCAATTCTCACCAAACTTCACACAAATATTTTTAGGCTGAGTCTGAGCTCTAGGACCATGGATTAGTTTTAAAGCTTTCATTACACCTGAGCAATGCCGGGCTATACTGCTAGTAAATTATAGTTTAGAATATGTGCAAATTATTAAATTTTCTCTACCCCACACACAAAATTTACCAATATAAGGAAAATAATTTTCCATCTCCCTTCACACTACCCAATGAGACATTGTCCTTTCAATGTCGAAACAAAATGTACACTTTGTAGTAGATGCTAATTTGCACATGTTCTAAACTATAATTTATAATATATATATATATATATATATATATATATATATATGATAATAATATTTTCTACAAAAATCAAATGCATAATAATTATAAACAGGATTAATCTACACTTAGAAACATAAGGAAATACACAATTCCAGCCAACAAAAACAAAAATATTTAAATTATCTATGACACAAAATTTTAAAGTGCTAACCTCATCACCAAAAATAAGAAATCACCTGTAAGATCTAAACTACAGGGAACCAATATTATTTATGAATTTACATGCCCTTTAAAGAACTGTGTTCTTGATTAATTGAAATTAGTAAATAATTATGTTGGATATACTACTACATGTTTAACAAGAAGACTTACGTTACATCTCTCTGAACAAAACTCTTAGGTTTAAATAAAATACACATGGAGACCTACCAAACTCTTGCCATAAGATACTCATTGATAAAACAAATATAGTATCAGCCACATGTAAAAATAGGCTAAATTAATAGAATCACTTAATAAAAAAAAAAAAGCTAATATTCAAGAATATCAACTATGAACGCAGCCACAATGTGCTGACCATGTTTGGAATATAAAATATTCCTATGACTTCACATACATCCACAAAACAATTTATATATTCAGTTAAAAGTAAAATATAATTAATCCTTGACAATGGCTAAAGGTATAGCTGAAAGTTCTTGGATAAATAAAACTTATGGACAATTTTTATATAATTTATGTTCTGAAAAGAAAAATTATATGGTCAAATAAAAAGTATATATATATATATATATATATATAAAAAAATTAATCGCAGCACCTTGTCTATCATTTTACACAAAACTTGCATAAAAGAAAGATTGCTACATATATACACAATATATATGCTTAAAAGTTGCTATATTTATGGGTGAAGATGGCCCAGGATGTTTGTAGATACAGACATTGTATGAACCATAACCAACACTTCGCGGTTATTTGTGTAATTTGCTTACACCTCACTTGAGCCATGCCAGTCAAAATCGAGTGTTTATTTTCTTATTTTTGATCGATACTCATATTTAAGTAGATATTCTGTTTTTAATTAAACAGTATTATATATTTATATCTACTGGCCTGATTATTTACGATAAATTTTTATGACGAAAATGTGTCATTTGGCAGGATTCAAACCACATCCACATGGGGGAAGCTAGCATGTAATCTGACACATCTTAAACCTCTTGACCACGAATGACCATTAGTCTAAATGAGGTTTTAATCGAGCCTATATAATATAGATCACATGGTAGCTTCAATAAAAAATAATGTTCAAACAAATCATTTCAAATTGTCGGTTGTTTATAATCAAGTTTCATTAATCTTTGTTAATTTCTGTAACATTATATATATATATATATATATATATATATGAAACACTTGTATGAAAACCACACGGAAGTGGGAAACTGATAGTCACTATGCTGTGTTGATTCTCGTGATCAATTATAGCTTTTCAACAATATATAATTATGCAAATGTTTGTGATCTAATAATTTAAAATCATTCTTTTGACAATTATCAATCAAGATTGGGGAACAAACTACGTTTGTTATTCAAGTTTATTTAATGTTTCATAATAAATTTTAAACAAGATCAAAGTTTATAAATCATAATAACATCACACCAGTCGTAATGAAAATAGAAGCAAAAGCATGTATCTGTTAACTATATTTCAAAAAGCCCGTTCCCAAACTGAAGATCTACTTTAGTTTGTAGTCTTTTGAAATTACACATACAAGAGTTTTTCCCTTATAAAAATACTAGCAGTATAGCCCGGCATTGCTCAGGTGTAATGAAAGCTTTAAAACTAATCCATGCTCCTGGAGCTCACACGCTTTGGATGTTGGCACAAAAGACTAAAAATCAATAGTTGTTTCCAGTTAAAGCGAAACCGTAGACTGAAAGAAAAATGAATGGATGCAAGTCAAATTTTGATTTCCTGGTATCAATATCAAATAAGTTTTTTCATTGTAAACTGAATTTTGAAGGCTAAATAAATCCTGAGTAAATGGTATCATGGCTGAGACTAAGAACTACAATTATACCTACTTAAAGCCAAACCCGAAGCAAAAACTAAAATAAAAGGGCTGAAAAAATACAGATCGGGGGTACTTCGACACAAAACCTAGCTAAGAAAACTTGCAGACGCTTATAGTACAACTGTGTAATTTTTCAAGAAAATCGATTCAACCGTTTTGGAGTCTATAGGTAATGGATACACGCACAGCCAGACAAAGTTCCATTTATAAATAAGTTTAGATTAGATATAAAATCTGCATATATGTTATAAAAAGTGAAAGAACACAGATTAAAACCCACTGTTCAAAATTTTCATGTTACAGAACAATACTGTTCTTCTTCAGGTGGTATGTTAAAATAAATGGTGAAGATGATTTATTTTGATGATATGAGATGAATTCATGGTTATTTAGAATATTAGGGAGTGATATTTTGAGAAAATGCTTTAGGTGTGTCAATAGTATTTGTCTGTATTTCCGAGATGAGGTAGTATTTACATTTTTCAGACAATTGCCCTCAACTTTGTTGCCATTTGTATGACTTTTCGACCATTGTATGCTCTGGCTTTCTTCAGGTGCTAGGAATTTTGAACTGAACCCTTTATTACAATAAATGGGGTATATGAACTCCATGCCTTGCATAATGCCTGGATTGGAAGTCATGAGTTATCTCCATCTAACCCTGCAAGGTACACTGCTGTAGCCTGGTATTGAAGTCACAACTCTCAGAGTCAAGTCAGGAACTAACCAACATCTGTATCCACTGGGTCATGTGTCCAAGGACACATGGCCCAGTAATAAAATGTTTGATTTGAAATTCCTAGCACCTGAAGAAGGCCGGAGCATACAACATCTGAAATGTCATACAAATGGCAACAAAGATGAGGACAATAGTCCAAATCATATAAATATTGTGTCAATAGTGTTCAATTAAAAATGAGAATTAGGTAACCATGGAGTTTTAAGATTCGGGGCGCAAAAGGAAGCAGGATGACCTGGTGTCTAGACATGTTACTTTTTACTTTTGTCTGGATAAGATACATATTGGGACCATGAATTTTTTTAAATGGGTAGGCAAAATTTTTAACAGCAGGTTGGATTTTATTTATTTTATTTTTTTTCTTCTGGAAATTTTTGTGTAGTCATATACTTCTTTTATAAACCGTTGTAATAACAAAATTACAATATTATATATCATTATTCCAACCTATTGCTTCCTTTCATCTGTCAAGGCCAACAACATCTTGGCATTTTGCTGACACTTTTTAGGCAGTAAAGTTTTAAAAAGTGGATTGACGATGTAATCACTCACCCACACATCTGTGATGTGTCATTGGGGGGAAAAAAAAAAAGAAAAAGGAAAAAAGTCACGCTATGGTTAAAAGTAAATGGTAATCACACCTTGAAGCTGAAAGAAAACGTTTGTGCGAATGTGGCTGGAGCAATGTTGGCTGATATTTAATCTCAAATTGTCATTTCACACTTCTCTATTGAGCCCTTACATAAAATTAAATTATCTGCACTTACATGCAAAAAACATTGATGTGAACACTTGTCAAAAGGAATTTTTAAGTAGCTTTTTGAATGTCTTTAAGAGAGTCGAGAATTCTTGACAGGTTTTTTGAAAGTTTTTTCTTGACCCATGTAATTAAATAAACATATTTACACGGTATATTTAATAATGCCTGGTTAATTTTAAATACAGATGTCTACTAAGGTTAGTAAATCACTGTTGGCAACACCTACTCGGGGACATTTGTATTTATTCAACACTTACAATATTAAATGTTTTTATTAACTGACCTAACTAGTTACTAATGCCAAAACACCACCCAAATTATAAAACTGTCTGAAATGAGAATTTCTGTGGCCAATTAAAAAAAACAAAAAAAACAATTTAACACACAAAAAAAATAAAGAAAATATTCCTGGCATTGATGAGCAAAAGCATTTGCAAACTGAATTTAGGGTTCCTCTTCCACCAATGAGGCCCTAACATGTAAAATAAATGCTGGACAGCAAATAGAATAAATAAAAAGATTATCAAAAGAAAATTTTCATGGTGATGAATGACATGCCTAAACTATATAAATAAATAATGCACAACATATCACAGTACAGCCACACATCTCTCCATCTCAATTTAACTTTGAAAAATAATAAAACTCTGAAGCCAGTATAGTTATGGCAAATAAATATACTCAAACTCCAGTTGCATTTTCAACTTCTTTTCCTTATTTTTTTTACTTGTGTACAATGCATACATTCCTGATCAAAATTTTAAGACCACTTAAAAATCTTTAAAAAGAAATATTTTTTTTACAGATAGATTTTAAACTCCTCCCACTTAAGGTTACCAATACTACAATCTAAAAGGTTATGGAAACAAAAAGCTATATTCCAAACATTTTATTTAGAAATTTACATTTTTATAAAATGAGGCGACTTACACATGATCAAAATTATAAAACCAGAGACAAAAATTCTACGAAATTGGACAAAAAGTGTATGAAAACATTCAACAACCAAATTTAATAATGAGTTCTACCACCACTACTTTTGATGACTTCAAAAATTCTGTCGGGCATGCTAGAAATAAGCGTTTCCATTAAGGTGTGGGGGATGTTGCTCCAGCTTCTGAAGATGGCTTCATGAAGTTCATTTTTTGTTAAATATTGTTTGCCATTTCGATAAACATCTCATGTCATCCATCCTCAAACATTTTTAATTGGGTTCAAGTCTGGTGAGCATGCAGGATGTCCCAAGAGATGGACCCCATTTTCTTGTAGAAAGGTCAATGTCTGTCTTGCAGTGTGGATTGCAGCCTTATTCTGTTGGAATAACCATCCATCCACACACAAACGATGGCCCTCCATCATCAATGATGCTTTTTGTAGCATGCTAACATAACCAGCCGCTGTTTGACAACCCTGCACCACCTGGAGCTCCATTGTCCCTCTGTAAGAAAAGGTACTCCATACCATTAGGGACTCTCTACCACTATGACGTGTGGAGAAAATTTCAGGAGGCATGTTTTTGTTATGCCAATATCGTTGGACCATCAGGACCATCTAGATTGAATTTTTTCTTATCAGAAAACAGGACTTCCACTTCTCAACGTCCCATGTTTGGTATTCACAACCAAACTTTAAGTAGTCCACCTTGTGACGTGGAAGCAGCCGAGGAATTTGTTTACGCTTTTTATTTACCATGCCTTTTTGTCTTAAGTGTCGTCCGATGGTTACGGGACTGCAATCAGCATCTGTGACTGCCTTAATTTGACTAGAAGAAAGTCCCACCTCTTTCATAACCACCCATCTTATTCTCTTACTCAATGCAGGAGAAATTTTTTGGGGCCTACCAGAGGGTTTTGCTTTTCCATAATTCTCACTGTTCTTTAGAAAGTTGCAAATCACAGTTTTACTGCGATTTACCTTAGCTGTGATTGCCCACTGTGACAAACCTTGCTTATGGAATTCTAGAATTTGAGAACACTCAACTTTGGTAAGCTTGCTTGCTTTAGGCACAGTAACACCTTCATGCAGTGATTGCTAATCTCGAACTGAACTAAAAACATTGGAATTACCATAGATATAACATTTTATACCCCTGGTCTTATAATTTTGATCATGTGTAAATCACCTCATTTTATAAAAATGTAAATTTCTAAATAAAATGTTTGGAATGTAGCTTTTTGTTTCCATAACCTTTTAGATTGTAGTATTGGTAACCTTAAGTGGTAGGAGTTTAAAATCTATCTGTAAAAAAAAAAAATTTCTTTTTAAAGATTTTTAAGTGGTCTTAAATTTTTGATCAGGAGTGTATATATATAAAAAAAAAAACAACATATATATATATATATATATATATATATATATACATGAGACACCACCTGATGGAACATTGTAGTTTCAATGTCGAAACAAATGTACAATTTGTAGTAGATATATATATATATATATATATATGTATATAAAAAAAATTTTGGACATGTTCTAAAATATAATTTAAAATAAATAAACATATATATTGTGCTTAATTATGATGATAATCTATCTTTAATAAATTAATGCCAACTTTTAAGTTTTGTGAGGTCACTGCTATGATCTTACATGTCAGGGCTGTTTTGAAAAAGTGAGAACATCATCGCGGTATAGTTTGAAGTTAGCGTGAATCTGCTCTATTAAAGTGACAAGCACTTTGAACGTGTGTGTGTGTGTGTATACATGTTTCATTAGAAATGACAAAGTATTATGAAAAACTATGTTCTTCTACAATCCAATTTCGTAAATAATTCCATCAGCCATTCGACTATGAAGTCAACACCAAGATCCGTGCTGCATCTCTCTGACCAGAGCTCAACTTGATCTCATTTAAGCACACATGGAGACCTACTAAATCCTATTCATAACATACTTGTTGCCAACACAAATATCATAACATTATCGACATACAAAAACAGCTAAAAGTAATGAAAGCATTAAAAAGAAAAACACAAAATAACATCAATTACAAACATGCCAACAAAATGCTTACCATATTCAGAACATAAAACATGCACACTACAAACATACATAACACTACATATATTCAATTGCATGTAAAATTAACTCCATCTGCAATAACTGCTAAAAGTATAGCTGAAAGTGCTTGGAAAATCAAAATATTTGGACAATTTTTACATAATTTGTTCTGAAAAGAAAAAATCCTAAGATCACATGAAAAATTACATTAAAAACTTAACCATAATACCTTGTCTCCCATCTTAAATGAAACTTGCATAAAGGAGAAATTGCTTCTGAAATACATGCGCACATATATATATATATATATATATATATATATACACACACACACACACACAGAGAGAGACAGAGGGCTGTAGCTGATGCTAAAACAAACACCAGGCACAGAAAATTGCCTAGATTTATTAGTTGACAATGTGATGACGTCATCAGTGTCATCCGTTTCCAGAAACTATGATTTTTGCGGATTCTTTCGGCTATTCCAATGGAAATTAGGCACAGAATGTGAACGAAAGCAGGAAATCGGGTTTGGACTTTCTGAGTATAACCAGTCTTTTCTCCCAAATTTAATAAATAAACAGATTTCTTCGTTTCTCAATCTTTCTTTCTTCGTGAATTGTTTCGTTTGATTTCTGGCAAAGATATTTTTCCTTGCCCGGATTTTCACTATGATTGCACGGATCGGTCCGAACCCATGCCCAGTGGTCAGATACAGCCATGCATACACACACACTGATGAGCTGTGATACAGCAAAACAGGCTTGTATGTGGATGACTAATAAATTATGCTTTCATTACAATTGAGCTTTCTAGAAAAAAAAAATTAAGAAAACAGTTACCAGTTCTGCGATTTACGCATTACTCTTAGTAATGAATTGAGTTCTCCCAGTGGTATGTTTATACTGCGCATATATATATAACACTAAAATTTCTTCCTCATCAGTGTGGCTAGATATCCACTTGTTTCCAGACGAGATTGAAACTTGACCAATCTAGTGTCAGTCAGTGCCTACTCACTAAACTATTGGTGCATGCCCCGATAGCTTAGTGAGTAGGCATTGACTGACACTAAATCGATCAAGTTTCAATCTCGTCTGGAAACAAGTGGATGTCTAGCCACACTGATGAGCTGTGATACAGCAAAACAGGCTTGTATGTGAATTATATATATATATATATATATAAAATTGTAATGATGCTTAGTGCTAAGATTGATCTTTTTTCTTCAATGGTTTACTAGTAGAAAAGCATTTCAGGCAAGTAATTTTTTTGGAGAGAGAAAATGTTAATAGAATTAATGCAGAGGGGTTTTTCATTTAGCAAAAGCAAAAACCCTGACGAGTGAAGGCATCACATTAATGTCTTAAAATTTCTAAGCCAGCATGACTGAAATTATACTGCTCAACTAAGTGACAACTTTTCCTACATTAATATATATAAATTTATGACTTCATTGGGCTAAGTTTGTTTGCACTGATGTGACTACTCATGTGCAAGTGATGCTGGAAATTTTAAATTAATTTTCCTTTATCTTTTGCGTATATAATCTAGCTGATTTCGTTTAGATTCTTTTTTGTTCCATTGCTTTTGTTATTAAATATCCCACACTGTGTTAATGGATAATAGAATTTTTGCCAGCAATGGTGAAGTGTGTGTATTTATACATAAATATAAATCTACAAGTGAATGAAATGTATAGCCATTATGAATTTAACTGACTATCCTCATTATCATTGATAATTTCATTATAAGTTTTATTCTTTAACCTTTCATGAGTATTTCCTCAGGTAATTTTTGTCTGAATTTCATGAATAAGGAATTATCATTCCGTATTTGTCTATACTTCTGAGATGAGGTAGCATTTATATTATTTACATTGTTTGAAGTGTTGTCTTCATCTTTATTGCCATGTTTACGACATTTTATTCATTTTACACTCTGGCCTTCTTTTGAAGCTGAAACCTTTCTTTTGGTCACTGGGGTATATCATTCTCATTCCATGTTCAATACCACTTCTTGTAGCCATGTAGCTATCTCCCTTTAACTCAACTCTTTAAGTTATTTGTTCACCACTGCTGTAGCCAGGTATTGAACTCACAAC
The DNA here is from genome assembly GCA_037127315.1 of Ascarosepion bandense. Classification (NCBI taxonomy): domain Eukaryota; kingdom Metazoa; phylum Mollusca; class Cephalopoda; order Sepiida; family Sepiidae; genus Ascarosepion; species Ascarosepion bandense. Next base: position 1,960,583 of record JBBBDQ010000851.1, read on the forward strand.
TCTTTGGGTCAGGTCACAGGAACTATCCAATGCCTTTATCCACTGGGCCATGTGTCCTAGCACTTGAAGAAGGCTGGAGTATACAATGACCGAATCATCATTATCATGGCAAAGATGAGGACAACAGTTTGAACAATGTAAATAATGAAATTACTGTTATTTACTTTTTAGACTAAGGTCGTCATCTTTATCACATTTTGACCACTGTGCTCTCCTGTCTTCAATCCAGATCACCTTAGGAAATTTCAAAATGAACCCTCTATTGAATTTACACAGGTAAATTGTTTTTGTTCCACTGTCCATGTCAAAGAATATCTGTCTTTTTCTTGTTTTTTCTTTTACACTTTCTTAATTCCTGTTCCTGCTGAATCTTAATTTGTACTACATAACCAGGGATTGAACTCATTATTATCATTCCACAACAAAACAAAAGCATTATTTTGTAAACACAAGTGCATAGTAATAGTGTGTTTAATCCATCGGTAATGTAGAAAAAGATATCTATTGATATGGACAGTTGAACAAGAGTGAGCTACCCTTGCAGATCAAATAAAGGGTTCAGTTTGAAATTACCTAAAGATTGTTCAGATTGACAGACACCTGGAGGCAAAATAGCAACAACAAAGATAAGGATATTAGAGGATATTCATCTGTTAATAATCACATCAGGTGCTTGTTTCTTTTAGATTTGACAGGTATGGTATTTTATGAAAACCATTAGATAAGAATCTATTTTTTAGGATTCTTCAGGCTTCTTCTGTAATCATTGTTTGTTTTTTTTCTATTTTTCTTCTATACATTCACTTGGAAGTGGCATATATGAGGCTCTGAAATTTATCAGTGCATCATTCAAAGACTCGCATAAATAGGCGACTTAAACTTACGAGCTTAGTAATTCATTTGTGTGTCCTGAACAATTTTTTTTTTATTACTAATTTCACACCTGATTGACAGAGAATGAATGAAATGACCAGCAAAATTCACTATCATTTTTGAGAGAGAGAGAGAGAGGGGAATAGAGACAAAGAGAGAGAGAGGGGGAGAGAGAGAGAGAGGGAGAGCAGGTAATGTATATCCTAAAATATTGGATAACAAATGAACAAGCATCAGACTGAGTCATTATGAAGCAAAAAACAAGAAAATTGTTCTAGCGTAAATAACACATCCCTGGTGATTGAATGAACTAATCTAGACACTTAAAAACGAACTCCAGTAAGTCTAAAAGCCATTGAAGTTAATCTTCAGTGTATTTCTTGTAAACATCACACTAAGTGCCTAAACAAGGTTTAAACTATCGCCTGGTTAACACTCCGCCCACGTCTATCGAACCGGTGAAGAGGCTCATCCCTTGTTTCCTGTTTAGGATGCGGTTTCCAGTTTTCTCTTTTCCAATCTTTTCACTCCTCTGTAGCCCCCTACACATCAGTGGTGTTACCGCCTTGCTCGGGGTGATATGATTAAAAAAAAAAACAAAAAAAAAAACAAACAATAGAAAACAAGTTACAGCAGGATTGATGAGCTTTTAAAACTCATATAGACTATCAGTCAGTTAAGTGCTATATGTGATACACACTTGGGCAATCATGTCTTGAAAGTGACATGACTGACTGAGCAGAAGATTATCCCACAGTAGGTTGCCATTACTTTCTGCAGTAAACTGGCTCTCAGCCAAGGCTATAAAACCCCATCTGTCCTGTTATTTAACCCATAACTGGAGTGAAGCAATGAATTAATACCTTTCCCAAGGGTATTTGCGTGTAAGTGAATGCAACGAATTCAACTGGAATTTGAACTCAGCCCCCACTCCACAAATTTCTAGTTTTGAGCAGATATCCACTGAACCACAATGCACATCCAATATGGAGTATAACTAGTTAAAAAACAAAAAAAACACTAGTCTCATCAGTGCACAGAACACCAGTGATGATGAGAATTTGAACCATATTGTAGAAGTCAAATAACTTACCTTTCAACATAGCTGTCTTCTTTTGTCTCCCTGTAGGATGGTGAATATTCAAGAGTGTGGATATTGTGCTCAATATTTATGGAGCTCAATATACACACTGAAATTATCAGCCAATCAATACTTACAGAATAGACTTGCCTGTAACAGAATGGAATCTCCCAGGTTATTATTTAAACCACCTACAATTTGCCCTGGTGGTTTTTTGGTCAGTTAGGATCAACTTCTATTATAGTTGATTACTGGCTGGTTGTTCCATAAGATCTTTACACATATTGGTAATTTTTTTTTCTTTGTTTATAAGAAAAAATTCTTTCAAATATGAAGGAAATATTGGTTTCTGTGGTACAAGTGCAACAAGTGCAGTTGTTGGAACTGCAGAAACAAAATTTAAGGGAGATCATTCTTAAAGAAACCAAACTTGAACAAAAGAAAAAATTACACTACAGGAAATATTGAATGAATATCAGAGAATCCTAATCTGAAAAGTGATGCCAAGGAAATTTAGGTAAAAAAAAATGTGCCTACGTACAAAAAAATAAATGTGCAAAAATAAATCCATGTTTCAGATGTGGAAGTTTTCATCTCAAAGACGACTGCCTCTTTAAGAATTTCATATACAAGTAAAGCAAAGTATAACATATAAAGTCATACTGGAAAACTAAACCAAGAAAAAATTTGTACACAGCATTGTGACAGAAAAAATAAGTGCAATTACGAATATATCTCCCCCAACAAATGTTATTTGGTTGAAAGCATTCTTGGAACTAGCAAACTGCTATCAAATTTACCTATGTAATATGCAGAATTTGAGACCTCCACTGAATGATTAACTGAAAAAGGCATGAAGCAGAATGGGATTAACAAATGTCAAAGGAATAAAAAAATACTAACGTCAGACTGATTAGTGCATTACAGTCCAAAAGTAAAAATTGTAGTGGCTTCAGATGTTAGTGATTATGATACAAGAGCTGTAATTTTATATAAATATGATGATGTTAATATGAAATCTGTTGTCACAAATTTATATATGTAAGTACTTTTCAGTTGCAGACAGACCACAGACTTCTATTATCAATTAAAGATGGAATACAAACTGTCCAAAATATTAAGACATGTGGATGGGTTATCAAGATTGATACCAAAAAATACTGAACCGTTTGAGGATGCTGTCATTGTAGCACTAAAAAGTGAAATAGAATATATTATGCAATAAAGTATGTGAATTACCAGTTATCCTGGAAGAAATAAAAGGCATAAAAAGACATGTTTAGCGAAAATAAAAAAACAACTAAAAGAAAGAAAGAAAGCAATCCTGATTTGAATGCTTACTCACAGTGTGACATAGTACTCAAGGAGTTGTAATACTTAGCATATTACAAAAGTGAGTATCAGATGAATTTCATAGTAGACATCTTGGAATCTCAAGGATGAAATCTATTATGAGAAGCTGTGTATAATTAACCAAAATGGATCAAAACATTCAAAAAGTAGTAAAAGCTTGCATAAGTTGTGCTCTGGCAGCAAAATTACCAAAAAACAAAAATACAATTTTGGCTGAAGTCAGATTCTCAGTGGTCAAGACTGTATATAGATTTCACAGGCCCAATAAAAATATACTATTTTGTGGTAATGGATGATTTTACTAAATGGCCTAAAATGTGCAAGAAACTAACTTCTTCAATGACAGTGAAGTTTTTACACAAATTGTTTTCAAGATAGGGAATTCCAGATACCATAGTCTTAGATAATGGGACACAATTCACAACTCACAAATATGAAGATTTTTGTAAAATGTTCTCCATTGAACTTATTACTACCCCACTGTATTATCCAAGCTGAACAGTTTGTGGGTACTTTTAAGAGAGCTGTGAAAAAAGTTTATCATAAAAAGTGAATGAAGAAGTACAAAAGTTTTTGAAAGTTTACCATATAACACCAAATTCCAATTCACTGTCAGTCACGTCACTAGCAGAGTTAATGTTCACAAAAAAATGAAATCAGTGTTCAACAAGTTGTTACAAAAAAAAAAAAAAAAAAAAAAAAAAAAAAAAAAAAAAGAATGAATAACAGGACATTAATATTTTCAAGATTGGTGAAAAACATTTTTCAGAGTGTATAAAACTGGAAAAAAATGTCAGAAGACAGTATAATAATGTGATATATCCTAAAAAGGAATACAGTGTAAATAGATCAGTTGAAGAATGGTACTCAACACCAGGAATAAGATATACCAGATTTATTGTACTAAGGTAAAATTAACAATAATACACATATCAGCAAGCCATGGGTTGGAGTGGAATAGACTATCGAATAGTGAATGCCTTCGCCTAAGACCTTTTCCCTCATACCGCTCATTACCATCTTTTATAAAGTAGAGCATTCTATTCTCGGGGATGGCAGGATGTTCCACTATAACAATGTCACAAAACAGAAAGATGATATACAGGGTGAAAGGAAAAAATGGAAACATAAAAGACATTATAATTGGATAAAGTAAAGGTTTACCAAAGAAAGCTCTGAAAGAATGGAAGAACCTAGGAAAAGTTCTGTATGATGCAGCACTCCAAGAATTTGTGGAACATACTGGTTTGATTTTAAGACGACAAGATCCTAAACATAAAAGATACAAAGTAGATTGGAGAACTTGGTAGAAAGAAGAGGAGGTTTATTTTCTAATAAAAGTATTATGGAGCAAATAAGACCCTCCTGGTGATACAAAGAGACTAGTTTAAATGCTTAAATAAAATTCTCCAAGTAACCTAAAAAATCTATTGGAGTCAATCTTCAAAGCATTTCTTAATATAATGGTGTGTGCCTCAGCAAGATTTTAGATTATAACTGTTAGAAAATGCATTATAACAGAAATTAAACTACTCAAGGACACATAGATCAGTAGATATAGACGTTGGTTAGTACAAGTGACTTAAACTAAAGAGTTGTGAGTTCAATATCTAGCTACAGCAGTGGTGAACAAATAATTTAGATAGTTAAGCTAAAGGGAAATAACTACATGGCTACTAGAAATAGCATCACACATAAAATGGGAATGATATACCAGTAATCAAAATAAAGGGTTCAGTTCAAAATTTCTAGCACCTGATGAAGACGAGAGCATACGACGACTAAAACATTGTATTGTTTTGCTTTATGGTGTATCAACCCATCTTGGGTCATTTAACGCTGAATTGAATTATTAAAAATCAAATAAAAAGTTTAGAGCAATTTCAAGAGGTTTGTATATTTAACAAATTTATATATATATATATATATATATATATATAACAGACTTATATATTTAAACAAACTTACATATTTAACACATTTAAATTAATAAAATATTTTATAAAATGTATATATTTAATTTGGCTATTTAGATTTTATGGCATACCAACGCCCATGGGTTATCTGAAGCCAAATCCAGCCTACATACATTATATGTATATGTGTTATATATACAAGATTTGTAAGCGCACATTTGGTAGAACCAAGTTTTGGAATATATAGTAAGTTGGTAGAACAAAAACATTGTAAACATGGGTGTAAAGATGATGACAATAGTCCAAACAATGTAAACAGAGCAAACTACTCATCCATAATTATAGGAACCATTAAGTAAAGGGTAAATCTCTTAATACATTAAAAGGGACATAATTGGAAGATTTGTACAAGATTGCCAATGAACAAAGCCAATGGTCACCAAATTGTAGAAAACACAGCAACATTTACAAGCAGTAAGAAGTTTTATGTTCAGCACTAATATAGAATTTATATAGACAACCAAGATGGCCATGAATGGGTGGATAAAAAGTTTGCATACTTTGCCAAATTATTTACCAACAGACTTGAGATGAGGGCGCATGTATTTTTATTTTTTGGTATAGATTATACCTGACATAAATAGATTGTTCTCATTTTACTGTTCATGCTTGAGATAATTTCATATTAGCCTGTAAGTTGTCTTTTTTTTTTTTTATCCTTGACATGGTTGGTCTCTTCCATTGAACTAGTTTATGTGTGAAATTTTGCAATACCCAACCCAGGGATCGAAGTTGAAAAGTGAACCAAGAGAATTCATGCATAATAATTGTAGCAAGTCATAAAAAGTTAACATAAAAATGAAAACACAAATATTATTAGGGAGTGTCTTTTTTTTCATTGTTGACAATTAACAGTCAGGCTTGAGAGGAGAGGCATTCTACATCAATAAGTGAAGGAAAATGAAAACATTTTCTATGCTTTCAATTAAAAGAAAAAAAAATAAAGGAGGAAAGAGAGAGAACAGAAATTTTATAAAAGACAAATTCAAGAATAATACTAGTATGATTAGTATCAGATTTGAACATGCTGTAAACATTATTCACTTTCTGGTTAGCTTCAACTGTTGTCAATAACAAAAGCAAACCCTGATGAAATGTCTACCTTGTCCCCATAATTATTGATATGCTATAAGTGAAGCAAGAGGAAATTAGTTTCTTTGCTTTCAATGGAAAATCTAAACTTATTTATAAATGGAACTTTGTGTGTGTGTGTGTGTGTGTATCTGTTACCTATAGACTCCGAAACAGCTGAACCAACTTGAAAACTTACACAGTTGTACTATAAGCGTCTGCGAGTGTTCTTAGCTAGGTTTTGTGTCGAGGTACCTCCGATAAATATCGAAAATCGATTATAAAAAAAAAAAAAAAAAAAAAAAAAAAAAAAATCGGGTTATAGAAGGAGTGGTCGATTTTAATAAAATTTGATACGCTCATAGACAAAGACGTAAGAAACAATATTCAGAAGTTTCAAGGTTGCAGTTCTTACAATAGTGCAGAAAATCAATAATATATATGTACATATATAAATTGATACCAGGAAATCAAAATTTCATTTTTCTTTCAGTCTACAGTTTCGCTTTAACTGGAAACACCTATTGCTTTTTAGTCTTTTGTGCCAACGTCCAAAGAGTCTGAGCTTCCGGACCATGGATTAGTTTTAAAGCTTTCATTACACCCGAGCAACACCAGGCTATACTGTAGTTTCAGATAAAAATAGCCTTCATAACTTTAAATTGAAAATTTACAGACATGCATACATACATATAATAACGACATATCTCAACTAATTTTGCAATTAGTCAAAAGTTAAAATAATGGAATTGGAGTTTAAAATAAGGAAAGAGTTAGTCAAGACTAGTGAAATAATATTGTACATACTTTCTTTCAGGTTTGTACAAGACCAAAATATATTTTCTAATATGTATACATCTGGACATTACTTCAAACCTTTCATTAAGCAACCTTTCTTGTTCAAGAAATGATACTATAACCAACCTTTCTCTTTGGCACAATCTGCAGACATCACCATCATTGCAAGGTCTGCCTTTTCTTAATATACTCCAGGTTCCAGAAGGATCTTTGTCATTTTTCTTTTAATTTCCACATGTAGTTGTCTAGTTTGGTACAATTTTTAAGGCTTTGCTAGCTTGAATGTTGACTGATGATCATAACGTCATTTTTAAAATTGCCTTCAGTACATCCTACATATATTTTCTCTGTTTATTTGTATTTTGAACTAATGATTTATTAATAACTTCTTCAGATTTACATAATTTGTCAAGTAGACATTTGCTTTTATCTCTGCATTTACATTTTTCATTAACAATATTTTGCTGCACGTTGTCTTAAATTCTTGATGTTTTGTCCCTTTATGCAATTTTCTAAATTGCAGGTAGAGCTGTAACTTAATTTATCAGTATTTCTCTTAAATATCTTGTGTAATTCTGAGTTTTCAGAAAAGTGTTTATTAATAAATTCAAAAAATAGTTTCACTATTTTGGGCTTTACTTCTGAATTTAAAGTGTGTTGAACGAAATGATATTTTGTTTCCTCAAATTTTTCTTCATTGGCTTATTTATTTGAAGTTTATATTTATTTAAAGTCTTTTCATAATCTTTCTTTCATCAAAAATTGTTTTAGAAGGAAAAGAGTAGAACACAGGTTGTCTAGAAATGTTGGTAGCATAATCGACTGATTTCAGGATATAGTTGATCATGGTCCTACACATCTTCCTGTCTCTGGTAGTTCTTAAGTTTTGTCTTTTTCTTATTTCCCCCCAAACCATCTAACATCTGTTTATCCCGAATTCATCAAGTATGTTACGTGCTGCTTTCGTGTCTCTCTTTCTGTTAATCTGTCTTGTGAGTATTAGATTTTCCAAGCCCACCCTCCTAATTAAGTGTCTCCAAAAGTTCAACTCCCTGTTCCTGATAAATATAAATTTTCTTTTTATTCCCATTTTCTCTAGGATGTTGTCATTGCTCACATGTTCAGTCCATGGTAACTACATCTTTCTGTTGAACGACATTTTTGTTGCTTCAAGTCCCTTCTTTATATTTGAGGAAATTTTCCAGCATTTGCTACCCATATAAAAGAAGATATCATATACCAATGACAAAACCATTATATAATATAGTCTGCAGACCAATTCAGCTATTTCTTATTACATGGAAAAATGCGCACATGAAAAGTAATATTCTTAAGATTATATTAAACCTGGAAAAAAACAGGACAAGTTATTAAACCTGGAAAAGTAAAGGACAAGATATTCTAGAGAATTAAAAAATAAATTTCTTAGTTAAAATATTGCATCCAAATTTTATTTTTAGCTGCAATATTTTCAGTATGAAATTTATTTTTTACTTCAATTGTCCAGAAGAGTTTCAATAGATACTGAAGTTGTCTAAAGGCTGTGGTTGAAACCAAAGGTGATTTTATTGAATAAATTTACTATTTCAAGATATTTTTTATGTAACTTTAGTAAATATATGTTAAATGGAGATGTCAGTTTTATTTTCATGTTTGCATAATTAAAATGACAAACATTTTCACATTATTGTGTAATCATCTGTTAATTGCATTTTAATGTGAAATCAAAAATTAAAAGCAGTTTTGTTACATTTATGTACAGGATTATGAGATTTATTTCAACTGGAAATCTTTGCATCAGTAGTTACCATAATGAGGCAGTTGTTAGTCTATTGTGATCCATGGCTCAAGCATATTAACCTGCTTACCAGTGCTGATACACGACAGTAATTAAGGTTAGTTTTTCAAAATTGTTGTATTAGACAATCCTCTATTTTTTGGGAGGATTATTTCTTCTCACTTGTGTAATTTCTATTGCTTCTTGCTTTTCTCTCAACTTCAATTCTGAAAAATTTATATGTAATGTCGACTGTCTCCTTCAATCCTGGTCTTTTATTGTTTTATCTCTCTCTTCAATGTTTTCTCAGTTTTTGTCACTCTCCATAACTCCTTTGCATCTCAGTGACTTTGTCACCTTGCTTGAAGGGAAATGATTAAAAAAAATTTAAAGAAGCAGACAGTGAAATAGTCTGCAGTTTTGGACTTGGATTATGCAACGAAAATAGAGGAAAAATGGATCCAATGATGCACAAGCAGTAACCAATACCTGGTTTGAAGAACATTCCAGATTCTTCACACCCTCCCTTTGCATTACATGTTCCCAGAAGGGAATACAAAAAAAAAAAACAACTTAAAGAGTTAGGTTAAAGGGGGATAACTATGACATTTAGAAGTGGCATGATATATGAAACAAGAACAATCTACCCCAGTTATTGAAATAAAGGGTTCAGTTTAAATTCCCTATCACCTGGAGAAGGTCAGAGTGTACAAGAGCTGAAACATGAATATGGCAACAAAGATGAGGATAACAGTCTAAACAATGTAAATAATTACAATATCTCATCTCAGAAATATGAACAAATACTTTCTTGTAGTTTGCTAAAACATTCTCTTGGAAATTAAAAATAAAAATATTCTTCTTCATTAATGTTTTACTGTGAAAATATTTTTTGTTTTTTTAAATCATTTCACCCCAAGCAAGGCATTCCACTGTGACTATTGTGCTTGGGGCTACATGGGGGAAGGTAAATAGAAAGAGTGGTTAGATATAGGAAATGTCAGAAGGGGGGTGATAGATAGTTGGGTGGGTGGGAAGAGTGTTTGAAAGAATGGAAGCAGGTTAGTTTGTTAGGAGGTGTCTATTGACCTTACATTTAAACTCCTGGTGATTGTAGCCGTCGGGGAAGCAGTCTTGTGGAAGGGAATTCCACAGTCGGGAAGTGCGAGAAAAGAAGCTGTTGGAGTAGAAGTTGCGGTTGCATTTTATCGGTTTCACTGTAAAAGGGTGGGATCTAGTTGCTAATCTAGTATCAAATTCGATCAAATTCAAATGCTAATCTAGTAGCAAATTCGAACCTAGCGGGCACCAGTGACCTAAGTTCATCGGAGCAGAAGCCGTGAAAGTATTTATAGAAGCAATACAGGGAAGCCACATCGCGCTGGTGAGAGAGAGAGACTGCAGGCGGTCTGCTAAGTCGGTATTGATCCCATTACAGACCCTCCGCTGTACCTTGCCCAAGGAGAATAGCAGGGGCACCCGACCAGATATGGCAACAGTATTCAATGCACGGGCGGATGGTAGATTTATTAATGTGCAGGATACATTCAGACAGAAAAAACCTCCAAGCCCTGCACAGAGAACCAACTTTCATAGCAGCGGATTTAGCAATGGATTCAATATAGTCATTCCATTTGAGGTCCACTGAAAGTGTGAGACCTAGGAGGCGTAGTGTTTTACTCTCTGGGAGGCAAGCCTGGTCCATGCTAATATGCACATGTATCATTCAACCACAGCAGTGGTTGAATATATTCTTAAGTGAATCTAGGATGATATCATGCTTCACCACTAATTTAGTTCTCAATCAAATTTCAAACAGTTTACAGAGTTAGACAGGAAACCTCTTTAGCTACATTTTAAAAAACAAAAAAAAAAAAATGATTTTGAATTTTGGTTCAATTAGAAAAAAAATATGTGAATTCCGAAAAAGGAAACTAACTACAAAAGTACATAAGTGAGTGACTAACGCTTCTAATAATGACTCTTATTCTTTATAACATTTTTCTTTAATATTTTTGCATGCAGTTTCCAACATTTAAATTCCGATGATCTTATCATTTTCGTCAATCAAACTTTACTTATCACTTATTTTATCAGAATTAATTATAAATAATCAATTTTTTTATTTTATTTATCAATTGCATACAAATCTTTTCTTTTTAATATTTTTTAATGTGGTTTTCAGCATTAAATTTATATTAAATTAATAGCAATGCCTAGAAAAATCATGGATTACATGGAAACATGCGCATGAAAAGTAATATTCTTAAGATTATATTAAACCTGAAAAAGAACAGGATAAGATATTCCAGTGAAGTAAAAAAAATAAGAAATTTCTTAAAATATTGCAGCTTAAAATAAAAGCTCATTATTTTTAGCTGCAATATTTTAAAATATTTCTTATTTTTTACATCACTAGAATATATTGTCCACTTCTTTTCCAGGTTTAATAACTTGTCCTGTTTATTTCCAGGTTTAATATAATCTGAAGACTATTACTTTTCATGCGCACATTTTTCCATGTAATATTAATATGTAAATCTTCCAGCTAAAGATAAGGACAACAGACCTAATAATCTAAATAATTACAATACTTCTCATAAATTTCTTCCTTCAAGACGTAGGTGATCATAGCCCTCCACATCTATCTCTGAACGCCTCTTCTCCTGTTACTCTTCCCAAACTCTGCTCCACCATCCATCTGCTCAAGTTCAATTATGTTACGTGTTTCTTTCCCATCTTACCTTCCCTTTATCTATCCTGTGAGTATCAGATTCTCCAAGCCCTCCTTTCTAATTACATGTTTCAGAAAATTCAGCTGTCTTTTTCTAATAAAATTTATCAGTTTCTTTGTTTCCATCCCCTCCAAAATCTTGTTGCTCACATGTTCGAGCCATGATATCCTCAGCATCCTTCTGGAGAAGCATATATTAGACACTTCTAATCTTTCCCTCATCTTTGATGAGATTGTCTAGCATTCATTGCCATATTAACAAATATCACATAACAGTCCAGTACTTTCTTCTTTGTTTCAAGGGAAATGTTTGTCTCTCTTAATAATTTACTCAGTTTTTGTAAAGCATTCTTTGTCTGCCAGTATGCCTTCGGATCTTACTGTCACACATTCTGTACTCTAACAGAGTACTTCCCAGGTATTTTTTAATTTCTGTACTTGCTTTATTTTAGTATTCCTGGTCTAGACAGATAAATAAAAGATTTAAAAATTAAATTCTACACCCTGGAACATACCCAAGTTCTAATTGTGGGTATGATCACCATCTAGTCACTTGCTAAGTAAGGATAAAATTATAGAAATTAAAAAAAAAAACATCAAGGAGCCTAAACTACTTCAAGAGAATCAAGAACTCAATTAGCAAATAACCATAAAGCCTAGAAAAGGTCAGTAACTTGAATCATGAGTGACATTAGTAAAGGCAGTCATTCCAAGGTAAAAAGAAAAAAAAAATGGATGACATTAAATTTTCAAATTAATAAAAAACAGACATCAGATAATGCCAAGGAATGGCAGCAAATATAGGACATTATGCAAAAACAGAAAAAAAAAATGGCTGCCTAGCAAATGACGAATGACTCGACAAGAAGTGTGCACAGATAGAAACACTACAGAACACAAACAGGTATGCATTAGAAGATGAAAGAAATTGCAGGACAGAAAGCATGTTCCTTGACAGGATGCATAAAATTTAAAAGGTAATGCTTGTAACAGAAAAAGGGAAGATACTACAAGGAGAGAACAAATATGTTGGAGAGCTCTGACATGAGAGGAGACGAGTGGAACACACAATACAGAAAAATAAGAAAATAGAAATATGAATAAAATAAAATGTTTACATTGACAAGTTAAATCTGTAGAAAAAAAACCTAAATAAGATTTATTATTAAAAAATTTAAAACCAGAAATCTAAATATAAAAATTGCATTTGTCTATATTTCCAAGATGAGATACTGTAATGACTTACATTGTTCGGACTGTTGTCCTCATTTTTATTGCCATATTCATGATGTTTTGGCTATTGTATATGCCAACCTTCTTCAGGTGATTGGAATTTCAAACTGAACTGAAAATGATATTGAACTAGAAAAAAGACAAGACAAATTCTGCTGTGCTGTTGTTCAAGCCAGTGAAACCAGGAAAACTTAAGATCAGATCATTCGATCAGAGCAAACAATACACATTGATGTGCATTGTGGTGTAGTGGATATCAGTTTAGAATGAGAAATTGGAGAGCTAAATTCAAATCCCAGTTGAATTCATCGAACTCACTTGTGTGCAAACCATCTCTTCTCCCTCCACCTAAGGGTTAAATAACAGGAGTGATTGGGTTCTATAGCTTGACTTATTTCACCTGCAGGATAAAGAGGTTTGTGTAGGATCAACACTACTACCTGTAAAAAAAGACAAGTTACAGAAACACTGACAATCCTGTCATAAATGGCAAGGGTTGTTGAAGCGGCAAATTTTCATTTTAGGTGCCGAAGGCTTTTCCCCTCCCCCCCCCCTTCAAATTTATCCAAAACAGCATTATTTCTGTGCAAATGTATATGCCGAACTCAAATCAAAAATTAGTTATTGAAGAAACCTACCCTTTTTGATTTGAAATTCCATAAAAGAAAACGAACTATATCTTGCACTTTTTCTTTCCCGTAACTCTCATGAAGTCATGTAATTAACTGCAGAATGACGGACTGCATAGGACAACAAATTTTGGTTGATTTTCTTCCTTGACTAAAACTTCTGGCAATTTACTTCCTGTAATGAAAGTAATAAGCGTAGAAATACAATAGCGCATTACTTTCATTGCAGGAAGTAAATCACCGGAAGTTTCAGTAAAGGAAGAAAATTGACCAAAAAATTGACCAAAATTTGTTGTCCTACGCCGAAAGACATTCAGCAGTTAATTACATGACTTCATGAGAGTTACGGGAAAGAAAAAGTGCAAGATATAGTTCGTTTTCTTTTATGGAATTTCAAATCAAAAAGTTAGGTTTCTTCAATAACTAATTGTTGATTTGAGTTCGGCATATACATTTGCACAGAAATAATGCTATTTTGGATAAATTTGAAGGGGGGGAAAAGTCTTTGGCACCTAAAATGAAAATTTACTGTTGAAGCTTATGCTTCACTGGGAGTGATAGTGTAAAAAACCAAAAATTAAAAAAAACAATACACATGTTGAAAGGCCTATGCCTATTTTTTATAGATTTTACAAGACATTTTATAAGATACAACAAATACCTAGTTGGAATACTAAGAAAGCTTGATTTTGGGAAAGACAGAATAATCAAAAACTTCTACTAGCAGCAAACTAGTTCAACAGATATACAAAGATAGAAAGGGGTGTAAGACAAGAATGTGTCTTCTCACCAGATCTATTTAAATTATACAGTAAGACAATTCTGGGAGCCCTGAAAGTCATACTATGATTCGACATTGGCGGCCACAATCTGAACAATATAAGCTATGCAAATGATACGGCGCTGATTGTAGACATGAAAAGGAAACTACAAGACCTCCTACAGAAGCTAGCTAAAGAAAGCAGAAAGAAAGGATTACATATGAACTACATTAGAACTGAATGCATGGTAATCAGTAAAAAGAGGAGCCCAAAATGCAAACTATAGGTGGGGGATACCAAAGAGGAGCCCAAAATGCAAACTACAGGTGGGGGATACCAAAGGAGGCCCAAAATGCAAACTCCCAAAATGGGGGATACCAAAGAGGAAACCCAAAATCACAGGTGGGGGATACCAAAGAGGAGCCCAAAATGAAAACTACAGGTGGGGGATACCAAAGAGGAGCCCAAAATGAAAACTACAGGTGGGGGATACCAAAGAGGAGCCCAAAATGAAAACTACAGGTGGGGGATACCAAAGAGGAGCCCAAAATGAAAACTACAGGTGGGGGATACCAAAGAGGAGCCCAAAATGAAAACTACAGGTGGGGGATACCAAAGAGGAGCCCAAAATGAAAACTACAGGTGGGGGATACCAAAGAGGAGCCCAAAATGAAAACTACAGGTGGGGGATACCAAAGAGGAGCCCAAAATGAAAACTACAGGTGGGGGATACCAAAGAGGAGCCCAAAATGCCGGGGGGGACCAAAGAGGAAACCCAAAATGAAAACACAGGTGGGGGATACCAAAGAGGAGCCCAAAATGAAAACTACAGGTGGGGGATACCAAAGAGGAGCCCAAAATGAAAACTACAGGTGGGGGATACCAAAGAGGAGCCCAAAATGAAAACTACAGGTGGGGGATACCAAAGAGGAGCCCAAAATGAAAACTACAGGTGGGGGATACCAAAGAGGAGCCCAAAATGCAAACTACAGGTGGGGGATACCAAAGAGGAGCCCAAAATGCAAACTACAGGTGGGGGATACCAAAGAGGAGCCCAAAATGAAAACTACAGGTGGGGGATACCAAAGAGGAGCCCAAAATGCAAACTACAGGCTGGTGATGCTAAAATCAAGCCAGTACAGAAATTTAAATACCTGGAAAGTGCATAACAAAAGACAGAAAGTATGACACTGAGATCCGAAGGCATATTGGTATGGCCAAGGATGCATTCCAGAAGCTGAATAGAGTATTGTGAGACAGGAAGATTTCGCTGGAAACAAAGAAGAGAG
This sequence comes from Ascarosepion bandense, assembly GCA_037127315.1. Classification (NCBI taxonomy): domain Eukaryota; kingdom Metazoa; phylum Mollusca; class Cephalopoda; order Sepiida; family Sepiidae; genus Ascarosepion; species Ascarosepion bandense. The sequence continues at coordinate 1,976,158 of JBBBDQ010000851.1, forward strand.
TACTGGATTGTTATGTGATGTCTTGAAGCAACTGCAATGTGGTTCTACAGAAGCATACTGGATATAAAGTAGGAGATCAGTTCCATATTACAATCATTATATAAACTGACCCCTTACTTTGTGGTCCACAGCAGTTTCTATACATTTATATTCCTGAGATCCAAAAGCACAAGGATGCATTCAAGAAGCTGAATGGAGTATTGTGAGACAGGAAGATTTTACCGGAAACAAAGAGTACGGGATTGTTATGTGATGTCTGTCCTTCAATATGGCAGTGAATGCTGGACAATCTCATCAAAGATGAAGAGGAGACTTGAAGCAACAGAAATGTGGCTCAACAGAAGGATACTGAGGATACCATAAACCGAACATGTGAGTAACGATGAGGTTTTGTTTGGAGAGGATGGAAATGAAAAGGAAACTAATACTTAACATCAGGAAAAGACAACTAAAGTTTCTGGGACATCTAATGAGGAAGGGAGATTTGGAGAATCTGATACTCCCAGGTCAGACAGAGGGAAAGAGAGACAAGGGAAAGTAACATGTAATAAAATTGATAGAGTGAGGTTTGTGTAGGGTAACAGGAGAAAGCATTTTAAGAGCTAAAAGTGATAGGGAGATGTAGAGGACCATGATCGCCCATGTCCTAAAGGGACATGCCACATAGAAGAAGAATAGATCAATGTGCATTGTGGTGCAATGGAATGAGAATTTAGAGAGCCGAGTTCAAATTCCAGTTGAATTCGTTGTATTCACTTATGCGCAAATATACTTGGTAAAGATATTTATCCATCTCTTATCCCTCGAGCTATGTGTTGAATAGTAGGGCAGGCTACGTTTGATAGCCTTGGTTGGCAACCAGTCTACCACACAAATTAACTGGAAAATCTTCTGCCTAGTCAGTTATGTATCATGTATGGCACTTAAGAGAAATTTTGTTAGGATACATATTTTTCTAATAATTATCTAACAGCTCGTATGGTTTTCAGCTAAAGCCGAAGATGTGAACTGGATACACAAAAATCAACCAAGTACCAAAATTTAGATATCTGGGAAGTATTTTAAGAGGTTGGAAAATTCGCACTGTGATAATGATAAATGTCTTCCAAAAGCTAAGTAAAATATTCGGGTGCCCCTGCTATTCACCTTGAGGTTCTTGACAAAATCCAATGGAGAATCTGCAATGTGATCGATACCGACTTAGCAGATTGGCTGCAGTTGCTCTCTCACCGGCAGGACATGGCTTCCCTGTGCCTCTTCTATAAATATTTTCATGGCTTCTGCTCCAATGAACTTAGATCACTGGTGTCCCCTTAGGTATGAATTTACATGAGCTACTAGATTGGCAACTAGGTCCCACCATTTGACTGTGAAACCAATAAAGTGTAACCACAATTTCTACTCAAACAGCTGCTTTTCACATACTTCCCACCTGTGGAATTCCCTTCTATATACTTGCTTCCCCGACAAGTACAATCTCCAGAAATTTAAATGTCAGGTCAATAGACACCTCCTATCACAATAACTCACATCTATTCTCACAAGCTTTTTTTCCATTTACTCCACCCACATCCTTGGTATCCTCATCTGTCTATTGTACTCCTCTTGACATTTCCTATAACTAACCCCACTTTCTCATCATTTTCCACTATGTAAACCCCTGTGCAACAGTGGCAGTAGAATGTCTTGCTTGGGGTGAGAAAATTAAAAAAAAAAAAAAAAATTTCTTTAAAAATAGAAATAAGTACTGAATTGTAACGTATCAGTTCTTTTATATAGCAGTGAAGGTTAGATAATCTTCTCACATTAAGATATTCAAATGTTGCGGAGTTGTAGTTTGACTGAAAAATGCTAAATATAACTGGTAAGCAACAAAGAAATTCTAAGGAAAGTAAGAATAACAAAAAAAAAACAAAAAAACTCAGCTCTATATTAGGAAAGATGATCTGAATTTAACATTCACAAGACAAATTGAAGGAAAGAGAAACAAAAGAAAACATTGCCAGATGTCAGGACAGGGACAAAGGAAATCCTTAAGGGGTTGAAAGATACTTAGAGCAGAAAAATGAAAGTTAGAGAGATTAGCCATAATTACACAATTATGCAATCTTCAGAGACTGTGGCCAGCATAGCAACATCAAATTTACCATCCCCAACCCCACAAAAAAAACCCAACAAAAAAACAACCACAAAAAAAACAAAAAAAAAAAACAAACAAAAAACAACCAGGTGTTATATTCCGCTTCAAACTAGATCACTTTCTGGTTCACTATATCCAAACCTGTTAGCTGGATGTGAATGCTAAGATTTTACTAAATTAAGATAAGAGTTATCCTTTCTTCAGGAGCTTCAAGCATCACATCAAACTCGCAAAACAAATTCCCTCAAAAAATTATATAAAAAATACACTTTAAAAGGATGAATGCTGCTGCAAAAGCAAGCATGACAAAAAAAAATGCTGAGTCATGATCTCTTGTCTACATTTTTAGAACACTGCTCACAGCAATCATAGTGAATGGGCAAGCTGTCAATATCACCATCAGTGACCTAGGCCAACTGACCCAATGCACACATCGACTCCTGGTCCTACTGACTCTCCATCCTTCAAGTAACTTCCCTCACCCACAAAAATAAATTCTGCCTTAATCCTCTATATTGGCAATAGAAAGAATTTTATCTTAATTTTTCTTATTTCTTTTTGCCTTACAAGTGTGAGTGGTACTAGTTGTTTCAGTTTTTATCATGCCACCATATCACATTTATAGCGTAAGGTCTAAGTTTTAGATTTAACGAAAGCTCTTGGACAAAATCAAAAACCTAAGTTGAATTTGTTGAAGTTTATCAAACCCCAAATTGATTACTTTCTAGTACACATGACCCAGTGGATGAAAGCGTTGGCTAAGTCCAGTGACTTAACCCAAAGAGTTGTGAGTTCAATACAACAGAGGTGAAAAAAGAATTAGATTTGAGTTAAAGGGGGAGAACTGATACTGAGATATCTGGAAGAGGCATGACTTGAACTAGAGCAATCTACCTGAGTTAACAAAATTAATTCAGTTTGAAATTCAAATAATTTGAAGAAGTTCAGAGCATACAATAGCCAAACATTGTGAATGTGGTGATTTTTTAAGTGCAGCTTAGATGTGGCACAGGGCTGAAAGTATCGAGTACAGAGTGAGGATTGAACCCACAACTCAATTGGAATGATTCTCTAGCAAGACAAGCTTTTTGACCATGGCAACAAAGATGAGTACAAAAGTTCGAACAATGTAAATAGTATAAATAATTACTATATATATATACATTTACTTATTTATAAACAACAACTTGGCCCTCAGAAACAAAAGGAACTCGATATGTAAAGCCACAAATCTATTTGCCTGAAGAGAGTCAATCTTCGACTTGAAACACATATAGTGTCACAAATACCATTATGGAAACTTAGCGTATCATAACATGTATAATAACAACAACAATAAATATACACTTTAAACAAAACATTCACGGCCTCTCACACATTTTATTCTATATCAGTTTCTCTTGTTGGAACAATCCTATTTCTTTTTCTAATATATATAGTCATCTGCAGACAGATCTGTTTTACTGTATCACAGCTCATCAGTATGGTTAGACATCGGATCGCTTTTTACCCAGGACCGAAACCCAACCAAATTGGCGTCAATTGGCCATTCTACCTCTGAGCAATGGGTGCTCAGTAGAAGGAGGCAGACTTTTAGTGTGTGATGTACCATGTATTCATATGCCAGTAGTGAGAGAGTTCTAATTCATTACTGAATGAATGATGCATAGATGCTAAAGTAGCTACTGTTTTTTCAAAGTCTACCATTCTTCCAGAGTGCTCAATCAGGCTGTGAGAGTGTAAATATATATATATATATCTCAGAAATAAAGACCAATACTTACGAGTAGTTTGCTAAAACATTCAATAGATTTAGTGAAAAAATATATTCTTCCTCTCCAAGTAAAATGTTTTTGCCTTGCTAATATGCATATGAACTGGGTACAAATGGATGTGCGTGGGTGGTGCAGTGGATATTGACTTAAAACAAGAAATCAGAGAGCAGAGTTCAAATTCCACTTGAATTTGTTGCATTCACTTACATGCAAATACTCTTGAGAAAAGTATTAATCTGTCACTTCTCTCTCTCTCTCTCTATATATATATATATATATATTATTATTAATTAGATTTCAGAACATGTACAAACTTTTGTGTTTTGAATATTGCAATTATTTCCTTTGTTCCTTATATATATTACATTTGTAAATGAGTTATTATACGACCTAGGTTTCTATCATGAGTGGTGTCTTCAAGCGATTTGCAAATCACCTGAAGACACTACACATGGTAGAAACCTAGGTCGTGTAATAACTCATTTACTAATGTAAAATATTCAAAAGTTCTACAATTGCATTGAACACTTTTAAATACAAATATGCACTGGTCTAATTTTATTATGACCAAAAACTAAGTAATTATATATATCGGTATAAGTATTAATCTGTCACTTCTTTCTCCACCTATGGGTTAAATAACAGGACAGAATGGGTTATGTAGTTTTGGTTAGCAACCAGTCTACCACAGAAAGTAATGGCAACCTACTAAGGGAAAAGCTTCTGCCCAGTCAGTCATGTCTTTTGAGACATGATCACCCAAGTGTGTATCACGTATGGCACTTAAGTGACTATATACGCATATGTACATTAATATGTAAATTTTCCAGCTAATGTGTTGCTCAATAGAATTCTCGGATATTATAGGATTCACTGAATATGAAATAATCAAAATGAAATTCATTGGGAACTAAAAAGGACAATTTAAATATAATGACGGAAGTGATAAAACAAGATGGGGAAACAATTTATTTTGCTTCTTATCATTCATCTCATGTTCTATGCAGTAGTAAGCCTGTCGTCTATCGATGAATCTGTTTGCTAATCTATTAACCAAATAATCTTTTGCTCTCCCTCTTTGTGTTTATTGGTTTTTCTTTTGCATATTTTATTACCATAATATCTTATTCGGTCCAAATTCATTTGCATCTTTATTTCAGTTTATATCTACCTACTTAGATACAACTGAATTCATTGTCTGCTATGCTATTTCTCTAATTGAAATTATTCATATCTTTCAATCTTATTCTTTTATGTACGAAGAGGTGTAGAAATGTCCTTGACCTGACCCATTTCCAAAAATCTAAACAACCAAATTTTTTTTTCTAAATCTTCTCTGCGATGCCAGAAAATTTTCATCATGCCCTCATGAACCTTAACTTTACTTTTTGTCGTCGTCTCAGTCTCAATTTTCTTCTATTCATATCTGTTTTTCTCTAGATATCTGTGTGTCAGTCTAAATTAATCTTCCTTCTCCATATTATTGCCTTAACATTAGGAATTCAGCCAAGGAAGTATCTCTGTCATTGTATGATAGAGAAGTCAGTCTGTTTGCATCGATCTTTACTTGCACGTGTACCAACTTTAGTTAGTTATTGGTTTTCAATCAAACCTTTCACTATCCATCAACCTAGCAAACCATTTCTTACTTTTTAATGAAAGCACTTGCTCTTATATCTATAAATTACGTAGAAAAATATTTTTTAGAAATATGTCTATCAATCTCAGAATTTTCATCTATTTTTTCTAAAATTCCGGCCAAGTCCCAACACCCCAATCATACTGTTTATGAAGAGAAAGTTTGTACGCACCATTCTCTACCTGTTCCCACTAATCTCTACCTCAGATTACCTTTGTAAGATTTAATTCCCATGAACATTGAGCAAACTTAAATTCAAATATATGTCATATATATATATATATATATATATATATATATATACACACATATACACACACACACACACACACAGTGCTGTGTAAAAGTATTAGGACAAGAACTATTTCATCTTTTATGAGGCATCAAAATAAAGTTTAAAATCACCCCTGTCCTAACACTTTTTCACACTACCAGTAATGTGCAAAAGTATTAGAACAGGAGTGATTTTCCTAAAAACCTTACTGAAATTCAAATGCAGGGTGAAAAGCCAAGTAAATTGCTAATAAATATTGATTATTTAAAACTAGGTGTAAAAGAAATTTATTAAAAAGAAGTTATATTTAATTTTTCTTATTTTCTATTAAACAAGTTATTTTGTAACTACTCTATTGAACATAAAAAAATTGATAAATCTAATATTACTTTGCAAGACACACTTTGGGAACAAATACAAGCTGCTTGGCAGGAGATACCATTAGATACATTGAAGAAGCTTGTGATGTCAATTCCTGACAGAATGAAGGCTGTGATCAAAGCAAAAGGCTATTATACTAAATATTGCATTTATTTTGTCACAAGTATTGTTTTTGTTAAAGCATTTGTTGAGTAAATCAAATAAAATTACTTTAATTAAATTGTTTATTTTCTGTTAATTTTCCTCATAAAAGATAAAATAGTTATTGTCCTAATACTTTTGCACAGTACTATATATATATATATATATATATATATATATATAGAGAGAGAGAGAGAGAGAGAGAGAGAGAGGTTCACTAATTAAGTGCTTTAACAAAGGAGATTATTTTGACAAAAAATATTTGAATAAAATAAATGTTGATATGCCTTAGTATACAACAGATCAGTAGTGAAGGATACCAGAATATTTTCCCATCTGTTTCTACTCACCCAGTCTCCTTCCAAAACCTCCAGCTCACCCAGTCCCTCCTACCAGACACACCATATCACCTAGTCTTTCATTTAAGTCAATAATATATTTAGTGAATGTTTGGTAAGCTCTTCATAAATATATTCCATTGAACTTCAAAGAATAGTACAAATGCTAACTTGATTAAATTCAGATTAACCTAATAAATACACACATCAGACATGTGCATCACTATGCAGGTTGTCTAAAGCATAAGCATTCCATTACAGTTTTATTTTTGTCAATACATCTGCATTGAAATGTTCCAGTAAGCTTCTATTTATTCTGTTGAGTTGTACAGATGTTACCTTAAATTCAAAGAGCAACTTACAAAAAGACTTATGTAAGTGCCATATGTGATACCTGCTTAAGCAAACATTTCTCTTTCAATCACTGACTGACAAGGCGGAAGACTTTTCTGCAGTAGACTGGTTGCCAACCAAGGCTATACAACACAATCTGTCCTGCCATCTAACCTATAGCTGCAGAGAAAAGAGAGGAATTCATACCTTTCCCAAGGATATAAGTGCGTAAGTGAATGCAATGAATTCAACTTAAATTTGAACTCGGCTCTCCAACTTCTCATTTTGAGCTGATACCCATTACACCACAACATGCATCCAAGAGACTGCTTTTGCAAAAAAAAAAAGAATAATTGCTTCAGATTAAAAGAATGCATTTTTCGATAATGTTCTTCCATGTTCTGTATTATTTCATAAAGAATAAAAACATTGATTAATATTAAAACAAAAGGATTATCTATACTCATTGGTGACCTTTTGCCCAATCACATTAATCCAATTAGTTCTTATAAATCTGCTCGTTATAATATCATCTGGAGGTTCTGAGATAAAAATTTCAATTGTCATTTGAAATTTTACCATTATCAATAGAATTGTACTAATTTACCATTATCAATAGAATTGTACTAATTTACCATTATCAATAGAATTGTACTAATTTACCATTATCAATAGAATTGTACTAATTTACCATTATCAATAGAATTGTACTAATTTACCATTATCAATAGAATTGTACTAATTGCAGTAAAAGTAAAGATAAAAAAATTATAAAGATAAAGAATATGCCTTTAATTTTGAGAAGGAGTTGTTAAAATCCATGCACTATTTCCTTAGGTTATTTTTGTTTTTATTGCAATGTTCTAACAGATCTATTCTCCTGCCTTCTTCAAGCAATCAATGAGGGAAGAGTTTCTCATTCCAAATAATGACAGTGAACAAAAAATACTTGTACATACTTGACTTGGTTCATTATCAGTAATGCAAGTGACACAGGCTTTTCTGCTGAATAGTAACAAAAATGAAGGCAGTTGGTGGAGTTTAAAAGTTAGAGATTTTTAAAATCTCTTTTCTATATATGTATTATTAATTAGACTTCAGAACATGTACAAACTTTTGTGTTTTGAATGTTGCAATTATTTCCTTTGTTCCTTATATATATATATATTACATTTGTAAATGACTTATTATGAGACTTAGGTTTCTACCATGAGTGGTGTCTTCAGACAATTTGCAAATTGCCTGAAGGCACCACTCATGATAGAAACCTACGTCACGTAATAACTCGTTTATAAATGTAAAATATTTAAAAGCTCTACAATTGCATTGAACACTTAAATACAAATATGCACTGGTCTAATTTTATTATGACCAAAAACTAAGTAATTAAATATATATATATATATAAGTATTAATCTGTCATTTCCTTCCTTATGGGTTAAATAACAGGACAGAGTGGGTTCTGTAGCCTTGGTTAGCAACCAGTCTACCACAGAAAGTAATGGCAATCTACTATGGGAAAATCTTCTGTAATGGCAATCTACTATGGGAAAATCATCTGCTCTTGGGTGATCATGTCTCAAAAGAGACATGATCACCCAAGTGTGTATCATGTATGGCACTTAACTGACTATATACGCATATGTACATTATTATGTAAATTTTCCAGCTAATGTGTTGTTCAATAGAATCCTCAGATATTATAGGATTCACTGAATATGAAATAATCAATATATATATTATATCACCGATGTTACACACATTACTAAGAATAATATTGTCTGGCTCCTGTTTCTCAGAATGAACCAAATCACACAGAATATTTCCCAGGATTTCTTTTCTGTGAATCACCATTTTCTGGAAAAAACAAACTTTTTCATATTGATAGTATGCCTAAAGAAAGCTATAGAATGGCTTGATCAACATTTAAAAACTAAACATACAGAATAATTTTAATAATCTAGACAATTCTTGGAATGACAAGTGATTCTGTTTATGATGTATTCATGTGTTCTCTGATTACCACATACACTTAAGGAAAGCTGAAACACGTAACAGCTGAATTGTAATCTTTAAAATAAATAAATAAAAAAAATAAATAAATAAATAAAAAAATAAAATAAATAAATAAATAAATAAAATAAATAAAATAAATAAATAAAATAAATAAAATAAATAAATAAAATAAAAAATAAATAAATAAAAAAAAAATAAATAAATAAAAAAAATAAATAAATAAATAAAAAAAATAAATAAAAAAAATAAATAAATAAATAAAATAAAAAAATAAATAAATAAAAAAAATAAATAAATAAATAAAAAAATAAATAAATAAATAAATAAATAAATAAAAAAAATAAATAAATAAATAAAAAAAATAAATAAATAAAAAAAATAAATAAATAAAAAAAATAAATAAATAAAAAAAATAAATAAATAAAAAAAATAAATAAATAAAAAAAATAAATAAATAAAAAAAATAAATAAATAAAAAAAATAAATAAATAAAAAAAATAAATAAATAAAAAAAATAAATAAATAAAAAAAATAAATAAATAAAAAAAATAAATAAATAAAAAAAATAAATAAATAAAAAAAATAAATAAATAAAAAAAATAAATAAATAAAAAAAATAAATAAATAAAAAAAATAAATAAATAAAAAAAATAAATAAATAAAAAAAATAAATAAATAAAAAAAATAAATAAATAAAAAAAATAAATAAATAAAAAAAATAAATAAATAAAAAAAATAAATAAATAAAAAAAATAAATAAATAAAAAATAAATAAATAAAAAAATAAATAAATAAAAAAAATAAATAAATAAATAAAAAAAATAAATAAATAAATAAAAAAATAAATAAATAAATAAAAAAATAAATAAATAAAAAAATAAATAAAAAAAAAATAAATAAAAAAATAAAAAAATAAATAAATAAAAAAATAAATAAATAAAAAAATAAATAAATAAAAAAATAAATAAATAAAAAAATAAATAAATAAAAAAATAAATAAATAAAAAAATAAATAAATAAAAAAAAAACTCAGAACTTTCATATTACCCCATACAAGGCAGCAAAGCCACTAAAACATAGGGGATTACTGAGTATGAAAGAACTATAATAAAAGAGAAACATTATTAAGAAGTAAAAACAACAGAATAGTAATCAAGAATAAAGTAGATAATGATTGACATCACATTTAAATTTGTGAAGTTGACTAGAAAGTATGGAGCTTAAAAGAGAGAAGTGTGAGAAAAGAAACTGTTAGCATAGAAGGTATGGTAACATCAAGTCATTTCAGTAGTGAATTGATGAGACCTTCCTGCCAATCTGGTACTGCACTTGAATTCACAAAGTTTAGGTACCATAGTGGAAAGGTGTTTATTTTGTAACTTCAGATAGAAATCTGGCCAAAAATGTTATGATCAAAACATCAAAGATGAGGATAGTCATCAGATAATTTGTAGAATTCTAAGATTAGCAGACATTTACAGAACATACCACTAAGGAGTCTTTATGCTATTTCTACCCTCATTCTCATGGGAGAATTTATCGACATGAAGATGTACTCATTAATATAAAATGGTTTATATAATTAAAATTAAATCTCAGACATCATGATTTTCATTAGTTTGTGTGTGCAAGAGAAAAAAGATTATAAATTTGGTTAATAAAGCTTGTATGGGATAATTAATACCTTTCCCAAGGATTTAATTGATTATCAATATCTATGATGACCAGTAGCAGTATTATTGCATAGAGAACAAATGTTTTTTTATCTTCAGTTCACAAGACCAGATCAACATATGAATAATTCCCTAAAGAGAGCTCTTGACTAACATCTTGATTCTCAGAATAAAAAATAAAAAAATATATATATATATATATATAGATAGAGAGCTATAGAGATTGATAGAGAGAGACAGAGAGATGAAGTAATTGATAGAGAGAGGGAGTAATTGAGCAGGAGATAGGGTGATAGAGAGGAAGAGAGAGGGAAAGAGGAAGAGAGAAGAAAAAGGAAGGTGAGAGAGAGAGGGAGAGATAGAGGTAGGGATAGATAAATTGAGGGAGAGACTGATAGAAAGAGAGATATATAGAGAGGGAGAGTAAGAGGGAGGAGAGATAGAGAGAGGAATATAGATAGAGATATATACAGAGTGTGATTGATAAATTGTCTAAATAACACACAAATGAAAATAGCACTGACATCTTTTTTTAACAGATATATTTACCAAAATTTCACAAAAATATCTTGAAATACCTAGAATTAACTTTCTTCAATAAAATCTCCATTGGCATTAACCATGGCCTTCAAA